>KZ308137.1:114938-175166 GCA_000376725.2 Ladona fulva | reverse complement strand
TGTCATAAACATAAAAAATAAATAAACTGGAACACACAAAATTCTACTTTCAGTTCTAAATTGAGAAATTTTCATGAAACTTATACTTATGAGTAGCATAGGATATTCAATATTTTATCACCGACTGCTACTTTAATTATATAATTATTCAGAAATTATGACTGAAGATAAAATTTTACAGGAATACACAGTTTCCATGACGTTGAGGCAGAACTGGAATGACAAGAGGCTGCAGTTTACCCCTCAAGGTAATAATACTGATACAATTATAACATCTTAAAACCTTGATTAAATGACTTTAAAAAGAAAGAACTGATTGATATAATATCATCTAAAGAAAGAGTGGGTAAAATGTGGCTTACAGGTTGCATGTAAACCCTTATAGCTGATTTTGAAAGCAAATTCCATAATTTTTCAATTAATTATTGTCTGAGAGCAACCATGGCTTGGGGGGCCCCTATTGCGAGACAAATTCTTATTTACAGGAAATCATATCCATTTGTTTTTAAAACATCAAACTGCAAACATTTTTAGCGTGGTAAATTTCCTGAGTGCACTGCGACCATGTCTTGAATAAGATGAAGTCCCAAGGTTTATCCGAACGCTGTGAGAATTCGGCAAAGTAACCAGAAAGTTAATTTGTCGAGCTTGTAGCGAAAATAAACCTATCAAATTATCCCAAGGAAGAATGGACTTGAAAAAAACCAAAGACCGGCAATTGGGAGACCCGGGTTCGATTCCCGGTCCCGTCAGACTTTTTTCAAGTCCATTTTTCCTTGGGATTTTTCCTGGGTGCGCTTCATCTTGCGCAAAGTCACCCTTACCCGTTTTCCTGTGCCTATCAAATTATGTTTGAAAGCTTAGTTGCTGATTGCTGTGAATTCAATCAATGCTCAGAACATTCCTTATGAAATTGTTTTTTGGCAATTGAATTTAAGTATCGTTTAAATGAAGGAGATTTAAAATTAGAGAAAATATATCAATAGGCACGGATATGAAAGTAGCCGCGGTAAACCCGAGCTGTTTCCAAGGTGTATTCAATTTTAGTGGAAAAAGTACATCCAGTTTTGATGAAGAAGTACTCACAAAAGTTTTTTTGTGGATTTGCTAAGATTTTGGTCAATTGCTCCCTTGAACGTTGGTTTTGAACGAATGATTTTAGTAAAAAGAAACAAATGATCATATATTCCTACAGTAAGATTGAGCATTGTGAGGTTATTGTAACCATTGTACGGAGATTTAATGTGAAATTTATGACTTTTTAATTTTTACGAGACACTTTCATTTTCATGAAGTATGAGCACACATATTCTTTTCGCCAATTATTGACGAACTCAATGTTTTGCACAAGCTAGGAAGTTCAGCTGAGATCATTCTAAGCTTCTTAAATTGCTGAAAATATTTACGATTCGGTTATTTCGATGCGATATATACAATATAATACAATATATAATACAAAAAACATACCACTTCCCACAAAAATTCTGTAATTTTTAATAAGTTTCGGAATAAGGCGCTATGAATTTTCATCCAATGGGAATACATCCTTCGGTTTTCTTTAAATCTGCTAAAACGCGGAAAATATAATTGCGATGAAAACAGTCGGATTTGAAAGCGAAATCTGGTTTTAAATTTTTATATGAATATTTGATAAAGAACAAAGGATATGGTCAGAGAGAAAAGCTGTGTGAAGTTGAGTTCTCATGTAGCTGATCTGTTTTTTCCAGACGTTACACTATTTGGACTGCCACACAAAGTAACTGGAGAACCTGTCATTGTCAGAGTAAATGCATTCATTCGATCAATTGGCCACATTGACGATCGCAACAAGGTAAGCAACAGTTACGACAGTGAAGACTGAAATCATCCTGAATCAGAATAATACAAAATTTGCATTCATAGTAATCATTCATATAATAATAGTAATTATTCATGTATAAAAATAATTATTATTATTGTCATCATCATAATCATTTGCAATTTGATTCCTACAAATACAACTGCATTTTCATAGGAATCTATGTAAGAATAATTTTGTCTTTTATAATCAAAACATGCAAGCGTTTGTTTAAAGCAGAATCTACTGCTGCATCGTGGTTCTGTTTTCAAAGAAATAGACAACTGATAATGTACTATTGGTGAAAAAGACGAACCCAAGATAAAGTATTAATAATAATCGGCCTTGTAATAATAAAAATAAGCCTTTTAATCATAAGCCTTAATAATAATCAGTTGATATGTGTTTTGCACATTTTTTGAATTGTTTGGCTATTAAAAATTTGAAAACAAATTATGTAAATTATTACTGTAAAATTTTGCAAATTGATGAAGTTTCAATTCATTCTTTTCAATAATATTGAAGCTTCAAAGCCCTGAAACTGCATTTGTATGAAATTTCAATCGTAGCTACACATTTTTCTGGAAGCTTAAAGAGCTATTTGATAAAAAAATTATTAATAACTCTTTGATGCAGCTCAAAAGGTGAGCATAATTTTCTTTGATGTTTACACACCTTTCAAGGCAGGACTTTCCTTAACTGTAACTCTGTAATGATTGATAAAAACATAATTTTTTACACCAAAATCTTGAAATGAAACGCCACAATATACCTTAACAATCTTAACATTCTTAATAACTGAATATAACTATAATATTTCAACCATTACAATTTTTTCATTCTCTTAAAACTCCTGGGATGTTATTCATGAGATGTATTCAGGCTTTGTCATAAACATAAAAAATAAATAAACTGGAACACACAAAATTCTACTTTCAGTTCTAAATTGAGAAATTTTCATGAAACTTATACTTATGAGTAGCATAGGATATTCAATATTTTATCACCGACTGCTACTTTAATTATATAATTATTCAGAAATTATGACTGAAGATAAAATTTTACAGGAATACACAGTTTCCATGACGTTGAGGCAGAACTGGAATGACAAGAGGCTGCAGTTTACCCCTCAAGGTAATAATACTGATACAATTATAACATCTTAAAACCTTGATTAAATGACTTTAAAAAGAAAGAACTGATTGATATAATATCATCTAAAGAAAGAGTGGGTAAAATGTGGCTTACAGGTTGCATGTAAACCCTTATAGCTGATTTTGAAAGCAAATTCCATAATTAAGCATAGATATCTGTAATGATATATAATTTTCTCAGATGCTCATCTTTCCAGTGTTTAATGTAATAAATTTTATAGATTAAGTATGAGACATTGTCCTCTTTATTTTGGGATATGCAGATTTATCTACTTTGGCAGAAAATTAAAATCATTAAAAATTTAAAGTGAGCTATTATTAACAACACAAACTCTATGGAATAAAATTTTTCTCACACCTGGATTCAAAGCATTTCCTGATTTAGGTTCTAGTAAATATTATCAATAATAATATTGCTTTAAGTGGGTGCTGCAGAAATACTCCTTGAATACTCTTAAAATTCGAGTTTTGTTTGTTACTCAAATTGCTGCAGTGTTGAAAAGTGAACCAGAATTACTAATTTACCATAAATTAAAAATTTTAAATTGTGTCATTCAAGTTAAATCAGTTTGTAAAAATTCAGTGAAAATGCAATCATCCAGGTTACCCCAAATAATGAAATAAGGAAATTAAGTTGCTGGAAACAATAATTCACATTAGAAACATATTTTATTTCAGGAGACTTAAAATATATTCTACTGACAAGTGATAAGGACATTTGGTCTCCAGATTTATTTTTCTCTAATGAGAAAGATGGACATTCCCATGAACTACTTAAGCCAAATTCACTGGTTCGGATATCTCCAAACGGAGACGTACTGTACAGCACAAGGTAACATAACTTCAAACTTATAACTATTATAAAATATTTAAGTAGAAAATATTGTAATTAATGATATTAGATTCCATGTTTTATGCCATTATTGTCGTATTTTCTGCACCATAACTTCTCAGATTATGATGAATAAATATTGCTTTTCTCTCTCTATAGGGTGACATTGAGGCTATCCTGTTCAATGGATTTGACAAACTTTCCCATGGATAAGCAGACTTGCTTCATCAGGATGGCCAGTTGTAAGAATATTTATGAATGCAATGATAAGATTCCCTCTATAATAGTGTAAATGTTTTCAGTTATCCAGAGAATTATTTCATTAAAAACATATGTACCACAATTCTCTTAGAAAAGGTTGCTAATCCTCTAGCCAGTAAGCTGGCCCTGTGATCAACTCTGAGTGAACCTTGCATTTCAAGTGCTAACCTTTGCCTTAAGTTTCATATAGTTTTCCATCCTTATGTATGATAGTTGAGATGGAATAAAAGCAAAATTTTTCAGGAATTTTCATTATAGGTATGCTTATAATAAAGCTAATTTGAGATATTACTTTAAATCAAATGATGATCGAGTGATTAATATACCATCTAAAATAAATTATTTTGCATGAAAGAATGTTTTTAGGGGCAGGTATATGCATTACACAGTGTAAACAAAGTGTTAAGTTATTCATATAATAAAGAATAATCTTCTAAATCAGGGGGAACCAACCTTTTATAGATCATATTTCAATCATTTTAAGTTTATATGAGATATGCTATTCAAAGCATCAAAATGAATAATGAATAATCTATAATAATACACCATAATAAAAGGAACCTCTAGACTTCATTGGGAGGTTACTTTATGTATGATTATACAGGTAAATAAGTAAGAAATTCAGTTTTAATTATTCTCAGCATTTCAATACACCACTTGTAATTATGTGATGTATCACATTTGATGAAATCACTGTAGGTACTAAAGAAATGATTACTTGTAAGATTGATGTACTAAAGATATGATTACTTGTAAGAACTTCCTCCTGCATGCAGGGATTACTGAAGAATTCAGTTTTAGTTTTTAATAATTATGATATTGAGAATGAGAGAGTAATGTTGTGGTAGTGCTAAACAAAATCCAAGTTATTTTACTATAAATTATAATTTATTAAATTAACTTTAATAGTTGCCAAGACAGACATAATTCTTAACATTTTTATACATTTTTACCTACATGTTACAATCAGGGAGAAATTCCATAAAGTAGCATTAATTCAGTTGATGTTTATCTGCTATCATCATCGGGAAACTGTTAATCTAAAATTATAGGATTTCATTGCACAAAAGCAATATATTGCTCTCGTAAATCTTTTAAAATTGATCAATACAAAACTGCTTGAATGTGTTACATTAATTGATCATGTCTGGAAGCAGAGAACTGAACTGAGAACAGAATAAAGTACTAGAATTGAATATATTGAACTGAAATTATTACAGTCATAATTTAGAAATTCTACTCAAATCATGATGGAAATCATTGACAAAAGTGCTTGAAATCATTGACAATATAATTTTTTATGATACTAATACCTCAAAATATTACACTAATATATGAAAACTGGTTTACTTACATAGATGCATACACCACCACTGACCTCATATTCTTGTGGAAGGATGAAGATCCTGTGCAATCTGTAGTAGACCTGGATATGAGTCCATTTGTGATGCAAGGCTTTGGAATTGATTACTGCAACTCCAAAACAAACACAGGTGAGCAAGAATATGCAAATATTACTAGTATTTTATAGTAGGCATATAATTCAGTTCTCTCAAGAACTGAATTATTTGGCTTGACAGTACCTATATGAGCATTGATTTACAATTGGAATAATTTCTTCTTCAGGGGAATACAGCTGCTTGAGAACAGAATTCCTCTTCAAACGACTGGTGAATAACTACATCTTACATCTTTTCCTGCCTCTTGGTCTCCTGGTTGCAGCTTCTTGGTCTCCATTTTGGTTGGACTTTTACGGAGAGCAAAATGCTGCAGTTTTGGGAGCCATTGGAAGGTGCCTCATTGCTATCCTCTGTCTCCTAGCAACTATAATAGAAGCAGCCCGTGTGTCTACATATGCACCTCCTTCATCTGGAGATGCCCGAGCCATTGACAGTTGGACCACCTGGTGCCAGACTTTTGTTGCCCTTGTTCTTTTGGAGGTCATCATTGTAGCCGTAGTTGACCGCTGGCGACGTGAACGTCACCGCAATGCTGCTGCAGCTGAAGCCAGAGAAGCGGTAATATTATTATACAATTCAAAAGATGTTGCATATAGCTTGCATTCCCTAATGGCAACTGCATTTAATATGTACATTCATAAATTGTTTAAATAGCAATGGAAATAAATAAACATATGATAATAACATAATGGTAGAAGCCGTCACTATCTGGAATTCCATCAGGTAGGAATAAAAAAACTGTGTAAAAATTTCACAATATATTTCCTCAACATGACTGGTTTCAACTAATACATAGTAACATATAACAATACTGTATTTTCTGGTAGATAACCCACATGTTATCTATACAAAAAATATAGAAAAATGATCAAAATAATAGTGCGTGGTATACAACGGAAACTCTCGTTTCATTAAATATCTTGAATATTGAACTCGGAAACAAATGACCAAATGACTAAACAACACACGTCATGTATCCCGGCAGTCACGGAGTATATACTCACGCACTAGGGCAATTTTATTTCAACCAACATATTGTAAATGTTAACGTAATCAAATAATTCCATTCAAAATACAAGAGTAATTATCATAAATATTACAGTAGTGAAAAAACATTCTCGTCAACATAAAAACAATTTTGAAATGCCTGTTATCAATGCATTTATCACAGAAGAAATTTTTTAAATGCGTGTTATCTATAAATTATCACAGTGAAGATATTTTAAAAATGCGTGTTATCTACTGGGTGCGTGTTATTTACCAGAAAATATGGTACATACAACTGACCTGATGATGACTATATATTAGCTGAAACTGGTCATACTGAGGAAATATATTGTGGAATTTTTACACAGTGTTTTTTATTCCTGCACAACTGTCATCCTAGCTTGTACTATGTATACCTCCTTCCCTTTCACTTGAAGTCCGTTGGGGCCCATTTCTCATTTGATTGTTTGTAGCAGATGTTTCCACATAGTAGGGAACCATCCTCCCATTTGAAATTATTTGGCTTCTTTCCGATTTCAATGGATTCCCTTATTAGCTGCAGGAAATATCTCAGTTCCTTGCAAATTGCTTTGGTCTTCTCTTTATTAATATCGTGACCTCGCTTGGACCAAGCGTGTTTTGCAATCACTGATAGTTTACAGTCCTTAATTTTCATCACCCTAAAGTGCTGATTCATTCTGATTTTTCACCATTGTATTCAATTACATAAACTCCTTGGAACACTGTAGACAGTAGTTTGTCCTTTGCACATGGGATACATTTGCAAGTTTTCTTTACTGCCTTGAAGCAAGTTCTAACATTGAACTTCCGAAATATCCTCGTTCAGTGACCAGAGGATGCCAGCTGGAAGTCTGGCAAAACTGTTGTCTATTTGCAAAAATAGTCAGGGTAGAACCCAAGAGAAGATGCTGAGATGAAGTTTAACTAAGAGGGTTAAAATTTTAGTTATTTTTTCATCTCCCAAAGGTTTTCTCAACATTAATGTATTTTTCTTTTGTATTCCAGAATCAAGATGGAGGAGAAGGTGGAGAGAGTGCTGCTAAGAGCACTGAACCTGAACCAAACTTGATGAAGAAATGGCTCATGGGCTGGCCCACAGCTGGGCAGAGAATAGATGTTGTGTGCCGCATAATCTTCCCAGTGGTTTTCCTCATTTTCAACATCACATACTGGTCCACATATGCTGACTACCTGGGTCTGCGCTCCCTCTCCTCAATAAAGAAGATTCCATACTAAAAGGTTTTTCCAGAGAGAATCAAATGAAATTTGATGCAAGCTCAATTACACCACTCTCCACAACAGCATCATCCAGGCAATCTCCATTGTCCATGGAGAGTTATTACAAGTCTTGTAAAAGACACGCCAAATAAATGCTAATAATGAAGGCAATGTGATCTAGCAATGGTGAAACACAAGTAAAATTAACTGTAAGTCACCTTTTCTATTACTTTACTTAATTTTTTATGCAAAGCAGCTGAATGGAGGGCATCAAATTAACTGTGGAACTTATAGATAAGATGCCGAAGCATGGTTAATAGACATAATCTCACTAAATGTTCCCCTTTTGCATCACTGAAAGATGGTGAATAGAAAAATATTTGATTATGTGTTTTATAGGTTTTTTTACGGTCCATTTCATGACATGTTTCACTAAATTAACATGTAAAGTTTATTTAAGAGATGTTGCATTTTTATACCCATTATTTCAATCTTATCATTCATATTCCTTTTCTGAGTGATATTGTGTACTTCACTAAAATAAATTAGCTAGTATAAATGAACTTATAAGTGGAGTAAATAGAAATCCCACCAATTTATGCAGTTTAGAAATGTAAACAACTGCATTAAATTTAATAGCACATAAGTACATTAAAAATTTTATCTACTCAAATTCTGAGGTACAATTAGAATTCAATCAAACCATAAGTGTATTGTCTTCATTGTATGTAAATATAAAAAGTTCCCAACTTCTTAAATGTAATTTAGAACTTTAAATATTTCTCATTCATTTGTATATTTTGGGAATAATGTAAATTAACGACAGGATTTAAAAGTGAAGATTTCTGAAATCATCAGGAAGCATAAATGTTCATAAAATTTTTCATATCATTCAGTAAATAATTTTTTACATCAAAGTTTTAGATGAAACGTTTTTAATTGCAACTTTTTTTTATCACTGGAACCTTAAGAACCTAAAAATAGATTTTCAGTATCCTGATTCTTTTCAGCATTGTTTTTGATCAGAATTTATGTATCCATGGCTAACAGGTTTATGATGATTTACCATGAATATGCTCATGTTACAGAAAATTAATAGAGATAGATAAATATGATGTATGATATTTGCTCTCTTGTAAGTAAAAATTTTCATTAAAGATTTAATCAATGTTTCACTATTTTGAAGATTAAATTTATTCAAAAAATAATCTATCAATGTAAGGGTATAGATAATCAATGCAGTAAAAGATGTTTAAGGCAGAAATCAGCAGAAGACAGAAAAATTAATAACATTACTGCATATACACAAGGTTTATCACAGGAGAGGCCCTTTCTAAGGTGGAACCTGCACAATGAAGACAGAAATCTATACTTCTTCAACCCCGCTCATGAAAAAATAGTATTAGAATCAGTTAAAGGCAAAATAATATTTTCTTGCTTACAGAAGTATATACCATTGGCTCGGTTCTGTTCCGAGATGGTTTACCATCTCAAAAGAATAACAAACTCTAAAAAAGAACTCAAGTAGGATCTCTCCAGAAACTAGAAGTCCCTTAGATCATCACATTAATTTGTTAAATTGATGCTGTTAAATATAATGCAAAAAATTATGAGAAAATGACCTTCGCGAAAAAACAGTGGAGTTGTCAATAACTTTTGAATATGTAATTAAAGATGAAAAAAAGCAAAACAGTTCAAAATGGTCACTTTCTTCAGCTACATTTGACCAAAATTTTGCATTTTAATAGTAAATTTTGGTTATTTTAATGGTGTTCTTGAGTTCCTTTCAAATTATATTCTATAACTTACAGGTTTATTTGATCACCATTTACCATTTTAATTTATCCCTCAACTGGATCACCAGTATACAAAGAGGAATTTGATTGCATCACAGTAAATTTACCAAATTAATTGCATTACCTCATACTTATGTGCATTTTCCATTTCTTCTCAGAAATCCTACTTAAAAATTCTTAATAAATGAATGTCCTTTGTATAACTCTACCTAAGCTGGAATATCTGCATGAGCTGAAAACTTTACTGGGTCCCTTGGGCTTTCCTTGAATAGCAAGATACCTGCAGAAAGAAGATGACCTCAGGAGCTTAAAATATATAGGTCATACACATCTACACTTGATTCAATTGTATTGAGATGCAGGCAAATTTTCTTTGAATCTGGTGGGAAATGGTTTCGAAAATTAAAGAAAATGAAATACTTAAATGCTTGAAAGAGCTCTTTGAGATCATCACCTGTTGTAATAGAACAGATCATCCCAACAGATGTGCCACAACACACTTTTATGTCATAAGCTGTCAGTGCACCACCCTGATTTCCAAAGGTAACTTATTTTTCAAATTATGTATTACTTATTACTTCAAGAGAAATTCTTACAGTATTATTCATTCTTAGGAATTACTATGTGAAAATACCAAAGCATATAATTCCATGTCTGGGTTTGGCTTCTTCCCTTGTTTCAACTTAAACAGAAACTACTAAACAAGTGGTTTAACATTTCACAAAATTTGAACAAATGCATGAGTCCAGATAAAAGGCTGGGAAGCACTGCCAAAGACCGTCCAAGAAATAAATAAAAAATGAGTTTATCATGACATTACTCCACTTGTAACAGCATAAGATGACTGTGAATGAAAACATTGATGAATTTCTTAACATGCTAAAAACTAAAAATAAGACAATTTGAGTTGACATGAGGACATGCAAAACAAGTAAAAGGATAAAGGAAGATTAAAATGAACATTGATCTTAAAAATACAGGTAGGGAACTTTAACTCTCAACATCAGAAAAGAAGACCAAGCTTTGATAGGTTTCAAAGAAAGAAGGAAACAGAAACTGTCTCCATACCATGAGGCAAATTCTGGAATTTATGGTGACACAAGAATAGTTATCCTTTTCAATCACCTAAGAGTTCATATTTTCTATGGCCAATCAAGATTTAATATTTCAAATCTTTTTAATGTAGCCATCCATTAACCATTTAAAAACCAGGTATTTTCTCAGGAAATACATTGAAAGTACCAAAGCATCTGATGATTTTGCAGAATAATACATTGCCCAATGAGTATAATAATAGATAAGTTCCAGCACTTATATTGAAATTACAAATCCTTGACATTGTTAGTAATCTACTTTTAAGAGACAACAATCATAAATCAGCAAACTGCAGGCATCTAATTGGGAGACTGCAGAAGAGCATAATTGGGCTTGTGGAACTTTATATGAGAGATAAGAGGGTCATAATTACTCTCCAAAGGGTTAAATGCATTGATAATGACAACTACAGAATTCTCAATAGGTAAGAAAGATACAGATTAACAAGTATCATGGTAAGCATTGAATTTCTAAACCAGCAGTATAATTGCCATTTTAGTTTAAAAGTACTAAAAGCTAATATTTTAGCCAAAAGTTTTATTGAAGGGGAGAACAGTTATAGTGAGCCACATATATCATACATCTGTCAGAAGAATGTGATATATGTAGAAGGAAATATATGCTTAGTTAATAAAAGTTTAGTAATCACTAAAGCAGCATAAATCATAACCTCATTCACTGAAGATATTTAATAAAAAATGAGAATAATATTTTTATTTACTCCATAAGATCACATATTACTATGACATGGAGAAAGTCAATTTGAATGGAAAACTAATGAAAAAACTATACAATAAACATTATACAAATTAAATACAATGATACAAAATTAAATAAAATAGACAAATACAATTAAACTACATAAATTACAATGAGTTCAAGGAAGGGAAAACATATGGACAGACATTTTTATGTATGATTAAATATATGTAATTATAGAGTAAATATGATTCAACCTAATGCAATATAAGTTACTAAAAATAGACATAAGTTTGGAAAGATATTAAGTATCACGAAGGCCATTTTCATTTAGGAAGTCACAAATGCTGTAGTATGTTTTTTCCAGTAAGAAATTTATTAAGTGAGTTTCAAGAAATTTAAAGATTTTTACAGCTTTTGTATTAGCTAACAGTTTGTTAAAGGTCATGGAGGCTGAATGATGAGGTCTTTTTAAAAGCGGATAATTCCATCTTTCTTAACTATCCTTCTTACACAATTCTTCTCCAATATTTTCTTTTTACATCATAACAAACTCAATGACTGAAGATCAAAGTTATGTCTGACATAGAAATGAAAACAACTAATTGATATTCAGAAATAATTTATTGATTCCAGACTGAGGAATCTTACATCAGTTTACAATTTGGAATGCTCTAAGTCTAACAGAAATCTTTTGACATCAGAATGTATCAAGACATACATTAATATCTCTATTAGGTCATTCTACTACATAAAATGAGATCACAATGAGCAGCCATTCATTTGACAAGGAATTAATGCAAGTAAGTAAAATATAGTTCTAATGTTAAAATCTCTAAAAAAAATTCAAAGATGAATAACTGAGATGCCTATTTAATACCATTCAGTTGTTACTATAGGAAATTAAAATGATGACTTTCTTAACAGAAGACTACAATAATTAGATTCTGAAGAATTTTGTATAAACATATATAAAATATTAGAAAAGATGACAAGATTTCATAATTTGTAAGAAAATGACCACGAATTGACAAGCTCAGTCTCAGAAATCCATAGAAACACACATATTTCTATATCTTATTTCCATGGGCATAATCCAAATCTGAAATCCGTGTCATTGGCAGGTGATTAAAATTCCGGTGTCACTAAGTTGACAATACTAGGATTTCTTTTCCTAGAGGGTATCAAAAGGTACAAATAGCGGGCCCGGAAAGTTACCCAAATCACCTGACAGAGCAGGAAAACCAGTATTGCCCCACAGATGCATATTAGAACTGCAAAAGGAAAAAAATTGTGAATTAGAGTTCAGTGATATCAATCTTCAAAAATAGAGGTTGCAGTTGTCTCAGAAAAACAAATTTAAGTTAGGACAGAATTTATGACATGATCTTGGGTTCAAGGCTGGCCAAGAGGGAGGTTACCTGGATGCCAGGCATCTGGGCACCAATCTAAAACGGGACTGTCCTTACCTTTTAGAAAGCAAACAAGACATCTGTAGAAAATCTTGTTGTACCAAATACTATACTTTATCTAAATGCAGTTACTTATCACATGGGCAGAGGAAATAGATAAGGAGAGAGTGTGGAAATTTTACGGCCAGGACCCCTTTGCTAGATGGCCAGTCCATCTTGTCTTTATGATAGCCAACCAGGTTCAGAGGGAAAATTGGAATGGAATGACCAAATATCAGGGGGGAAAAAAGGTTCAGAAGACCTGGTATCATAACGTAAATTTAAAATGGTCTTTAACTAATATTCACTTTGGAGACCAATATCATAATGGTTTGTTGGAGTTAAAGTGAAGATTATAGGTAATATCCATAATGATTCATCTTCTATAAAGGAGATTAACTAAAATCTTCACTTCTAACTCCAGCAAACTATTACAATACCAGGCCATAAGTCAACATTAGTTTAAGTCCATTTTAGGAATACATTATAATACTGGACCTAAGTTAATACAAGACTTAAGTCAGAAAATTTCTCCATCAATTTGGGTAAATTTACAGGACTTGGCTTGTTAACAACAACTTTGTAGAAGGAAGATTGAGCCAAATAATATCAAAACCTCAAATTTTGACAAATGCATTGACAAAAAGTACAATACATCTTTAACCACAAAATTTTGAAAAAAATAATGTAGAGAAAACCTAACAGGTATTTATAACCATAGAGATCAAAAATCTTATGAAGATTGATTTTAAAGAAGAATTTATTTTGAGCATTAGAAAAATCTACTGAATCTTTTCAGGTTTAGGCCATAATGATTCATATATTCAAATAAGGAATTTCTTTACTTACACAAACAAAACATACATATACAACCAGGTATGTGAAAGCTTTGGTATGCCTCTTAGGAAAACCAGAGCTGAGGCAATCTTCAAAAAATATTTTCACATTCCCAAGAAAAAAGGAACACAAATAACTATATCAAGTATTTTTTTTAAACATGAATCAAATTAAGAATGAAGAGAAAAAAAGAAAGAAAATAATGGATTATTTATTACTGCTACTAATGTTTGTAAACTAAAAATCTACCTACATCCTTGTAACCCAATAATCAAAACTTGTCTGGCTGATAAAACTGTACATAATTAAAATAAAAATTGATCGTTGTTCACCCAGATAACTACAATTATTTACAGACAGTAGATAAAGAAAGTAAGAAATTTAAGAAATTAAATGTAAGAATCAGAAGATTTCTGTGAAAATTCATAGGTTGACCTAAATGTGAGTATAAATGGTAAAGACTGAATACCCTTAAACAGCGAGAATGAGAATAAATACTAGAGCAAAGGACAGGTTAAACTTAATTAAGAGAAAAATTCTCTGTAAAAGATAAAAATCAATGGTGTTCCTAAACTTTTCCTTTGTGTTGTGTAAGTGAATGAACTGATGATCTAATCTTTAGATTTAAATATTATGAATTACCACATATTCACTAATGAAATACTAACATGAATAAGGGCACTTACATGATTTTATCCCTGTCCTTGAACTAAAATTAATTGAGGAGTAACAATAACCCACCCAATGTTGTTTTTACAATAGAAGGTGCACCCAATATATTGATTATGAATTAAGTAAATAAATGTGGTGAAATCAACTTTCTCTCCCTGGATGAATGGATAACACTTTTTAAATGAAAATATTTCCATATATTTTCTATTAACAGAAGTACAATTATGGTTGATAACAAACAAATCAAAGTTCCAATATTACCCACTTAAAGTTATGTAATTTGCCTTCAACAAGGTAATTTATTATTATAATTTTGAAGATATATATAATGGGTGACAAAACAATGGGATAGATTACCAAAGGAGTCTTGAATCAAGAATAAGATTTTCAATGTGATGAACTGGAACCCAATCACAGATCATGCACATAATCATAAAACTTTCAATAGGGGAAACTCAGCAATATCTTAGTTTTCATGTTAAATATGCCACCATTAAAAGTTTGATTCTGTAATTGGGTTACTGCCCATGTTACACTGGTTTATCCCAAGTACAATAAATAAATTTAACAAATCTATAAAATGAGAAGAATTTAGGCACTTACCACCAATGACATAAGCTCCGATGGGAAGAGAACTATCGGGTCTTGGTGTCATGTAATGAGCACATTTTGCAGGATCTACAAGAAGAAAATATTAGAATATATAAAAAATTCACAAATTATTTTCAAATATTTACATAAAAACTTCATAAATTACTGAAATGCTATGAGTCACTTCCGAGCCCTCAAACTTATAGCCAATGCAAATAAATTCATGCAAATAATTACATTTCATCACATAGATAATGTGTTCAGATATCAGCTCCAATTAAAAATACTTCATATTAAGATTTGATTCATAATCAACAAAGCAGAAAATCCTAATATAAAATTGTTGACTTTTATGAAATGTATGTAGGATGAACTTGAATCCTGAAACTAAATTATAAGATAGACTTTTGTAGTATTACAGTTAAATCTATATAATTTTTTCTAAATATGATAGCACACATTTTTCATTCAAAGAATGAAAAGCATTTTTGGCACATCCCAAATTCAAAGCAGATACCAAATTACAAGATAAATTCAGCCAAATGTACCATGTAGCCTTACATGCAGCATGAAATCATTTCAGTTGAAATTAAATTCATCCAGGGATTATGCTTTTGATATACAAACTAATCTAAGGATTATGTTTAAGCATTTGGCATATTATGCAATGTATCATTCCAATTAAAATGGCAGCCAGGAGCAAAGATATGCTGGTCAATGCTGCAGTTCAGTTATCTTTGTTATTTCACAGTTTACAATTCATTTCAAGTGTTTGCAAGGCAGAAAAGCTTCTCAGTATATCTTGAATTACTCAGTATTTTTTAACTATAGACAAATAAAAAATTAGTTAATTATCACGTTATTCCACAATTTGTGCTAAGCTTAAGAAACAATTCCGTAATAAGATTCAGTCTTAAAAATGAAATAAAAATGTATTTTGGAAAGAAATCATTTAATAAAAAAAAATAATGACAAAGGATAAAGGATGATCATACAGAAAATATATTAGCAAAAATTTACTTAATATCATAAAAGTTGAAATTTTATAATGAAAGCAAAGCCTGCAAACATAAAGCACAATCCATTCTGCAGTTATTGACTTGATAAAAAGATGACATACCACAACACTGTGTTCTGAACTGAAATCAAAGTAAAAAATTTTATGTGCACTAGATGAAGATAACTTAAGAATTTTCATGAAAACTGATATCACATAATAGAGGACCATTTCATATTTTACAGCATAATCATACTGTTGTTTCATTTGTATTTACAGTGCAATGACGTGAAAAGTAGCAATACATGAATGGTAACATAGCAATGAATAACTCAGCAATTTAATTCCATCGAAAACTTACACATAACTTTTATACAATAAAACACACACAGTAACTGAAATCTATTTTCTAGCATTAGTTCTACTCCTTAAATAGAGAGGATGAGAATTCAACTCACCAAAATCCAGAGGATAAGGCCCATGAATACTTACATCTGGGCCACAATCTGACTTTGCAAATCCAACAACTCTTCCAGTTTGATTGAACATTATGTTGAAACCCTCCATCACAGCAATACCTGCACGATTAAGTTGAAGGAATTTTAAATTAATTCAAGATCAAACCATTGAATCTCTAATGACACACACTTTGAGAATGATATTCAATTCTGCTGCATTGGTACAAAAATTCTGCAAAAAGTATGAGCATGTAGCATGTTTGTCCAACCTGCAGCCTGCTAGCCACATGTGGCATACTTTTATCCTTGAAATTTCATACAATTTTCTACCCTAAAGCTAGTAGTACTGTTAAAAGAGCTTTAACTGATGAAGTCAATACGCACACAGGATCATGAATCAAACCCGGGACCACTTTCACTGAAATTTAACAATGCTCACTTAGCTATCCTAGAGCCCTATCCTAGCTTTATGTGTGAAGTAAAATAAAAGCAAAATTTTGCTTGGATACATGAAACATTTTGTTAAACTTACATCTTGAGAGGCTCATTATTTGAAGTACTAAAATATCTGATAAATATATAAATGATAATGAATTGTTAGTGTTGAAGAGGAAGACTTTTAGGTTAACCGGTGCATTCAACACATGGAACTGTAATGATGGCTGGGAGGAACTACGAGAGAGGCTCCATACTCCTAATTATAATGGACGTGGCAATCACAGGTTAAAAATAAAGGAACAGGAACAGAAAACTAATGTGGCAAAGTATTCGTTTATCAATAGAGGTATAAGGGAATGAAATGCTTTACCTGGAGAATTTCTCATTCCAATGCCAAAAAACACTAAAAATTTCAAAAAGAAACAAAAAAGTTATAAAATTTTAATTGTTAGTATTTATTAGTCATTTTCAAAATCATGTTTATAATTCTATATATTTTATACATTTTCTATATTAATGAATGATATACCTTATTTTCTGGTAGATAACCCACATGTTATCTATACAAAAAATATAGAAAAATGATCAAAATAATAGTGCGTGGTATACAACGGAAAATCTCGTTTCATTAAATATATTGAATATTGAACTCGGAAAAAATGACCAAATGACTAAACAACACACATCATATATCCCGGCAATCACGGAGTATATATTCACACACTAGGGCAATTTTATTTCAACCAACATATTGTAAATGTTAACGTAATCAAATAATTCCATTCAAAATACAAGAGTAATTATCATAAATATTACAGTAGTGAAAAAACATTCTCGTCAACATAATAACAATTTTGAAATGTCTGTTATCAATGCATTTATCACAGAAGAAATTTTTTAAATGCGTGTTATCTATAAATTATCACAGTGAAGATATTTTTAAAATGCGTGTTATCCAGTAGGTGCATGTTATTTACCAGAAAATACAGTACTTATTATGATTTCATGTTGTATTACTATGTTGTATTTACTATAATTATGTAATTATTGTTCAGTTCTGTACTGTCCAAGGGAGGTTTTTGGAGGGGTTTTCCTCCCGTCTTTGGGAGAATGACAGACAGATCTTGTTATTACTTTTTCTTACTTCTCCTTGACCGTTGCCAACTGGTCCTCCAACCAAATTGCAACGTTTTACCATTACATAAATAAATATTTAAGATCAAAGAAAGGTTGGTTACCAAGTACAGTTCCCGTGTCAGAAGTCTCAATGCTAAACTTGTAGCAGTTATGGTTGGGCCTAGCAGCAGCTGATGGATCATTCAGCACTCTTCTGATGTAAGACTGAGAAAAGAGAGTAATCATAAAATGAAATGCTGCTGTGATTATTGTCAATAGCCTGATAATTCCTAAGCAGGCACAAATTTTATTGAACCAATCCTTACATCACTCATAGGGAATGAACAGTACAGTCAAACCTTGGATTGCAAGCATAATTCATGCTCGTGATCCAAAGCACTCATATATCAAAGTGGTTTCCCTACAGGAAGTATGGAAACATGATTTGTTCCAAAACCTAAAAACAGTCACATACATGATAATGATCATTAGGGAAGTAGTAATCATGTGATGCTCGGCAGACAAACCGGGTGTAGGTACTCAATGTATTGCTTGTACTCTTCTATCAAGTTAATATTAATGAAAAATTTTTGCTTGTCTTGCAAAACACTCACAAAGTTACTTGCAGACCAAGGTTTGACTGTATTCATTTTAGTTTGAGAAATGACTTTTTTATCCATCTATATCAACATATATACCGCGTGAGCAGCCTTTTGGCATGTGGCAGGAGATGCAAGCACCATGACTCTTTTTCTCTATTTCCTTATCGATTACTTGATTACTTGCACACAAAAAATGAATTGAAACGACTAGTTCTAACATCTATTTCTCTGATTTTTCTTGCGGTATCAGAGTGGAGCATCTACAAAATCCACAATAATGTTTGGCAGCTAATATTCATGTTAAATAGGTTGATAAAAAAATTGAAGAAAAATGAGAATGAAGCAAGTTTTGTAGGTACCTTGGGAGGGATTACAATGTTGAAGTAGGAATCTATTGGGTAAGGGAACAAGGAGTCTTCAGACAGATCCTCTGGGTTGGTAGATCTTTCCTTGTCGCCAATTTGAGTTGTATATGCCAAAGAGATCGTAATGTTAGGAAACCTCTGCAGCCAACGCTCTTCCTCCCAGATTGCACCTTTATTCCAGCACATTGTTTGCTGCTGGGTCCAAAACTCAGGCAGCTCAGTCCTTCCTCTCTCAGCAACCATTGTCTGTAGCATGTTCATGACTTCCTGAAAAGCCTGAAAAAAATGAACCATGCTATTAATAACTAGGAAGAAACACAACTACAGATCTCTCCCCAAATATTTTCAAACCCTGGAAAATGATAGATAAATAAGGAGAATTTGAAGGAAGATTTGAAGAAGAAGGAGTCTGTGACATGTCAACACCATTAACAAAGACTACTGCAGCCATCCTGTAGAGTGATTTAAACTGATAATAGTGTGCTTCATCTCAAATTTCTCATGTCTTTTAGATTTGGCAACAGGTATAGAAACCTTATGTTAAAATTTTATCCTTCCAGCCTTCCACCAAAATACAAAAAGACTGATGCAGCATTTGTGAAATGATATGCACCCTAAAATTGCACCATTTTCATGATTTGAGTTACTAGCTAAATATTGGAGCTAAAGGTGAGGATACAATATCATTTTTTAAATAAGGTTTTGTTACAATATTAAATTACACATGCTTGGAAAATTTTTGTAAAAATTTTTACTATATTTACAATTCTACAACAAGTAATGCCCAAATGTTTAAGTCTGAGCTGCAATTCGAATGAAACAACTGCAATTTGTGGATTCCGAGCAGTTTACAAATAAGAAAGTTCAAAAAATGCCATTTTCTGATAGAAAAGACAATTCATTTTAATCTTAATTCATGACAAAAAATTCAAGCATCTATAATAAATGGTCTGTTATACCAATCCTCATACTGGTTCCATAAAATATTTAATTTTGCAAAAGAAATTCTGCTGGTAATAGCATTGGATCTGACAAGTTTCTGAAGGATTGCATTCTTGATGACAGGTGTCAAATTTAGAATGATTTGCAAAATGGACAGTTGCCTAGTAAACTATAGAGGGTACTGAGAATAAATGGATTTCCTTATAAATCAATGAGAGATAGAAGATAAAAGACAGAAAGGCTAAGGAAAAGGTTGTTAAGAGATGTTAAGGGTAGGATAAGTTAGCTTGGCATGAAGGAAAATGCAAAAAGAAAAGTTAGAATAAGGAAAATTATCGGGCAAACGAACATACCAAAAGGAAGAAGAATCACACAAGTACAAAATCTTGCCTTATGCTCTAGAGTACATTATTTATGGAATTAAAATACAATTTGCCTTTCCCTTTTTGAAACTGTTACTATTTGTAAATTATGATATGAGGAATTACAAATCAATGAGGAAAGAAATTCTACATTTACATCTAAATCCTTCAAGCCACCAATGGCATGTGGCAGGGGGTGTAAAAACACCAATTATCCTATCGCACCCTAACTGCTATTAGCTTCTCTAATACTGCATGGGAAAAATGACCAGAAGTAACCATTTGTCCTGGCAATCACTTCCCTGAATCGCTTCTTAGTTTTCTCTCAGAGCTCATACACGTTGCTAACTGGAATAACAGTATGAGCTATCTCATTGATGAGATCTATAGCGATACACTTTTTCAAAAGCTTACATCGGTAATCAAGTCTTCTATCCCTAAGGGAAGTCTACCCAAGGGATTGTCATAGCCGAAACACTACAGTAAAATCTAAAATCCCCCTTGACAAACTTAGCCACTCTATGTTGAACCATCTCAAGATCAGAGACTAATCCTACTTTGTGAGAATCCCAAATTGAAATTGTACCCTTTGCATTTTCTGCTGAATAGCTCCCACTAATAATTTCTATCAGTTACCTCATTTCCATGGCAAAGGATAAATGCTTTTCAGCATTAGAGAGCATATTTATATATCATTCATATTAGACACTATATTCATATATTTCATATTAGACTCTATATTCTGATAAACAGACCCATTCTCAAAATAAATGATTAGGGAATGATTGATGTTGTGTCATTGCAATGAAACAACACACCTTAGGAGGCAGCCTCAATTCTGTGGTGCCACTGTCAACTATGGTTTTTGCATTGTTGAACTCTTCGCATGGCATTTTCACTTGGTACCCATCCAGTTGCATTCCAGTGAGAAGCAACTCATAAAATCCTTTCCTCATAATGGGTGAAAGTTTCCATGGTGGTATTCCCCTGCCTGGTATGCTCAAGAAATCTGAGAAAATGAGTTTAAATTGAGATATTCATTTATTTACAGGTACACACTCTTTTAAATGGTATGAAAAATAAACAGGAAAAGCAATAATGTCACATTTCAGTGGAATATTTAAGGAGGAGCATAAAGGGTACATTCTTAAGTAAGGGTGCAACACCTTTAAAGCTTAAAGCAGGAAGGTATTGAAGTTTTATTCTTATAAAAACTTAATATTACCTCTTACAACTATTTCCCAAAATTAACACACTGAAATGTTAATGAAACATTTTCCTGCTAGCATAAGTCTTTCTTAGTATCCAGAATACATATTCTATAAAACAATTCCCTCATGCCCCCTTATTGTTCAGTGTATTTTTACTCTCATGCTACAAGATAGATTTAGTGGGTATAAAAAAAGATGACTCGATTAATAATGAAAATAGCTTTTAGAAAGAGTTAGGCATTTAGATTTCCATTATGCTTTGGCACTGACTATACTAGTAATTTATTTTTATTGATAACTGAATAACTTCTTTTAGAAATTAAACACTAGGCAATACCAATTTACATAAGGCAAATTCCCAATGTTTGCCTTCTTATCAAGTCTAATTTATAAAGCCATTAAATTTGATAAAGATCATTTTCAAAAGTATGATCAAGGAAAATAATGTTTGAAGACTTAAATGGTAACCTCTTCCAGCATTCGGATAAAAATATACCTTTAAGAAGACCCAACAAAGTAGTTTCTTGTTATTCATTGTCAGTTCTTGTGACTGGTTCTTACTTATTTCATAAGAATAAACTGATCTCAAAAGAAATCATAATTTATCTGCAAGCTAAATTCTTGATATTCATTGATCTACTGACAGATTCCATACTATCATGCATGCCACTTAGCTATTTTAAAAGCCAAAGAGCAATGAACAAGCTTTGATCTACTCTATAACTAATCTAATTTGAAGTCATAGCTTTAAAAAATATTATATAGAATAATTGGCATTTTTTCCACTTTATTTTCTTTTGTTTATAATGGTTCATTAAATAAGTTTTTAAAGTACTGCCACTGACAATGACAGTAAAACAATCAGACAATGTCCTCATAAACTTACAGATAAAATATACTAAGATGAATTCCATCATTAAATAATTTCAACAAAGATATCAGAACCACCAAAAAAGGAAATGTTTATATATATTAGCAAACTTATGTTTATAGATACATAGCATTTCTCACCTTCAACAGCGCTTATCTTGATAACAAATCAGTTTGTAAGCTGACCAACCAAATCAGTTCTCTCAAAGGAATTATAAGCTCTCAAATATTTCCTACAGATTATCTATCAAATATGTAATCATATTTCTACTGACAAGACCTATATCATACTAAATGATCCTTGTTTGAATAAAATTATTTTTGGGACTATTTTGAAAAATTGCTCTTTAGGACAACTTTCTGAATTGTGCTTTAGACAGATGTGAGGCACAATCCTGGCAGTTGTCAGCACAACTTTCAAGACACTCAGCAACAAAATTAAAAGATTGGTGACTTCAAAACTAAACATACACCAAAGAATATTTTCAGGGTAAAAATCACAATTCCTAAAAATATCTACAAGAATCACATGAGCCATCATGTACATATATAACAATCACAAACACATTACAGTGAAAATGTGATGAAGAACTACAGGTTTAATTTTTTACAGAAGCTGAACTGAATACACTGCATGCTTTAGATGGATTTCCACATACGCTATCATGCTATCATTAGGCAGTAAAAATTATGACAACACTTTCCTCTGATCTTCATAGTGATAGACTTTTAAATCCCAAATTAGACAACAGTTTAACTTTTTATTCAACACAGGGTAGGACATATTTTGAGATATACACTGTTGTGAACATGGAAAAATACCCCAAATCATTTAAAATTTCGAAGTGGGAAAAATGACCTTAGCATAAGGAGACTAAGAAGTTTTCTAATTATTGATTAGCTAACATTAATTCAGTAACCATCAATTCAGTAACAACAAAAATTTTATTCAAAACAACAGCTCAATGCGAGTAAAATATTCCACAGGAACATGAAAAATGCAAGGAAATGAAATTGTTTTTACCTCCAACAGTAAAGTCGCCACTGTGATCAAGATTCTCATTGTATGCCCCACACAGTGTGATGGAAAATGGAAGTGGCATTGTACGGATGTGATAGTAACTTGAGTTGTGCCCTGCGACATAAGAAACAGCTTCTAGCCATGACAGAACATTGGATGATGGCCTTGAAATTGATGGATAACCAAGGCCAAGGATACCCTAAAAAGAAAAGGAATTCGGCGATTAAACCTTAATATATATATTTACCGTTAATAGTAATAGTTTTTGAAATATTATATATATGATGAGACTTAGATATAAACTTATGCATTCTGAAATATAAACAGCTATTTTCCTAATGAGATATTTCACACAGGGACATTATTAATATTGACCCATATTCCAATTTATATTATACATTGTGAAGAATAGTATCATCAACTATAACAGAGAAAACTTTGATTCTTCATAAATATTGACAAAATATGTACTTTGATTTCTTTCAAGCTGTTCTATCATATGATGCATGTCTAAGATTGATGGTTAAGGTATTGATAAGGTGCAAATGGCAATTATGTCCCCAGAATTGGCCTGTTCATTAACCTTGGGTTTCTTCAAGATATTTAAGTCTCAAAATCATGAGAGAGGATGGTGACAAATACCCAGATTGTACAACCCAGTCAGCTATTATTTATGAGTAATATATATATGGCTGCTGTCATCTTAATTTAAAATAGTAACACTAATGAATAAGCAAATCCTGTCTTTAAAACATTAATAAGATCAAACAGTTTTAGTTTCAAAAGATTTACAAAGTTCTAGGGAGATGATGATTTAATATATTCATATAGTGATAAAAGATAATATACACAAATGAATTTGAAAAAATGAATGAGATCCATTAAATATTAGACTGGGGACACAAGGAAAAATGTACCACATAAAAAGTAGGGCAAAATGTTTTCATACATTTTGAAATCATAATTCAGAAAAAGAGAGAGGTTTTCGATACAGTTGATTCTAAAAACTCAAATACAATTTATCAATTTTTAAAAATAGCACAGGAGTCCAATTTCATCCTACACATGATAGTTATAATTGGGGCTTGCATTGTCATCCAACAGATAAAAGAAGGCAGTTGTAATGTTACTGGAAGAAGTGCTTTTGTAAATAAGATAAAAATACACTTAATTTGCCAGTCAAAATTTCAAATATTTCTACAAGTTCCAATGAATCTGAAACCCTATTTTTCTGTTTCTATTGACTTTTACTGTTTTCTTTCCTGTCTGATTTGGGTAGCAACATTCATGAATCCATAAATAAGGTTTGGAATTATTATTAATGCTGCATACAAAAATCATTTGGTCACAGAGGTGTAAATTTGTTATCAACAAACAATTAAAACTATTAATTAAGGATTAACTAAAGCATATAGGTTATGGTAACTCAGAAGAAAAAATGTATAATAGAGAACTTAAGTTTTCATTCACTCTTTTTTATTAGAACATGCTAATACCTGCCAGTTGGATCCATTCATATAAAAATTTTTCGCAGAAGTTATACTTGCTACGTCACATCTTACAGGAACGAGATTGAGAAGAGATGGAATATATACCAGATCACTTCCCAATGTTCCTTCCCAGCAACCTTGGGTATAGGGCACCCATATATCTATATCCTTGGTTTTATAAGTCTCCGACCTTAAGGAAAAATAGAGAATTTATAATGAAAAACATTTAGCAAAGCCAGTAAACTGATGGAAATTAAAGCATGAAATTCTTCGAGAAGTGACAAAAAATTTTAATTTAATGACATGACTGGATTCAGCAGAATGTTTTGCAATATAAATTAAATTATTGCTTAAGAGTATTATTCCAAATTAACTACCAAAACAATCGATGAAAAGAAATAATTTTTCCACTTAATAAAGATATAAGCTGATTCACAACTACATGCTAACTTTTGTGACACTCTTCACTGGAATCTAAAACTATCACAGAATTCTAGAGCCAATCATACCAAAGACAACGACTGTTAAAGATATTTAAATATTTTAATCAACAGGTGTTCAAGGGCAACAATCAGACAATGTCCTCATAAACTTACAGATCACTTCTGTAATATCTATCCACCAAAGGATGTGGTTCACCAGCAACAGCAAAATTAGTGCTTCCAGTGTCGATTAACACATTTAACTGAAAGATATAGAATAAAAATTAGATATATCTTTAATAACCTGGGTAAAATATATTCTATTTGGCTGTATCCACAGATTTTCTATAGCGAAAATAAACACATCGGGTGAAGCAATGTTGAGCCTAAAATGAGTTCTTACGAATGCAGGAAATAGTAAGAACAAATACCTTCGATGGTGGTGTTCCAACTTCGACTTCTACATAATAACCTTCTCCTGGGCGACCTTTTAAATTATTCAAATGAGTCATACACACAGCTACATTAAATAAAAATAAAATTAGAATGTATCTATATATGAGATTTCGCTGAACTGTGGAATGCATTCTTGGTTATTCTAATAAAGCATTCCTTCACTTAGTCGAATCTTCATTCCCACAAGCCATATTGACTGCAAATGAAAAGTTCTATCAACATTTTTGAAAACTTGTTATCACAGCTACACATCACGATAAATAGCACATAAATACGAACAATCATTCACAATTCTCATTCCTTTTCCTCACATATAAACTTCTAGGTACTTTTACAGTCACCAAGCGGAATTGAATTAAAAGATATTATAACTACACGAATGAGAAGACATTCTAAAACACCTATGTTTACCAGGATGTTTACACCTTTATCGCTCTAATCGAAAATGCGAGCGTGTATGATATGAGAAATTTTGCCTTCTCGCCACAGAAACCCACTATTATCTCAAGGCAAATCGACATCTCACGCGCAATTTCCTTCAGTAAACATCAGATATATTAAGAAGATAATCTGCTATATACTCTAACAAACACGTCTTCATTGATAAATTTATTGATTTTGAGTTGCAAAATACAAATCACTGTGTAAATACAGAGCGCTTATGATCTTTATGAAAGTAATTAAACAGTTTCATTTACGATAACAGTGCATATACTCACTTATTAATCTTTATAGTTTATACTGTTTTACAATAATCAATTTTTGGATTTAGACTTGTCTGAGCGTTATTTCAGTGGAAGAAGATTCATGCATCCTCTAACGACCTCACGCATAAGTCACTGATTGATGCGCCAAATTTTAGCAACATGGAATTTACATTTACACCCACGCACGAAGATGATTCGCGTGGGAGTAGGTAAACTGCTCTACTCTGCATTGATTTCCTATTTATTTTAATCTGTACTGGAAGATTTTAGTACTAATGAATGCGAATTATTGTTTTTGAACTCGTAAAAAGTCTTATGATAATGAACGAAGTTACATCGTTTCTACTCAGCTCCTTAAATTTTCAGTACTTTGAAGACTTGTGGAATGTATATCAGTTATTCATTGTGTATTTTTTCTTGTTGACGTTGCCAATAAATTTTATATACCACATTAACTTCTATGTGTTCCCTTCGGTGATTCAGGCGGTGAGCAGCTTTCATTGCGGAGGAATTATTTATTTATTTTTTAAGAAAATTCTTTTAAATTTCAGGAAAAAATCTGTACCATGATACTGCTATGAAAATAATTTAGATTTTCTTTACTCTCCTTCCTCTTAATTGACCTCAAATTCTTTAAAAACTGGCGGGCCGACGCCCTAGCTCGCCCAGGCCACAGCTCGGTTCATTGGAGTAAACCCCTGGATGTAGCAGAGGTTGCACCCAGGATATTTTTAGAATAATGATCGAGCTATTGAGCCTAGCGGTCTATCTCGGATTGAAAATAGTTATGGAATTTTAAAATACTATATTTGCATGAATGCCTTATTTACATTTGTAACTATAATAATTATGCTGAAATTAATATTTTCAGAAATGGAAGATTCTGTATTTCCATTGTAAGATCTTTTTGAATTCGAGCAGTTCACTCTGTCTTATTCACTTTTTGACATTGTTATCTTAAAATAACCCAAACCTTAGTTATTGATGGGAAATAAAAATAAAATTGTGAAAGTTTTCACTCTTCTACAAAATAGTAAACATGAAAACACTTTGAATTGCTATGTTACCTTATAGTGCAATGCTAAATTATTCATCTAATTTTCAGATTCAAACAAATTATATCATATTTGTTATTATTACTTTATTTTATTAAATTGAAAATTATAAGCTTTTGGACTTTAAACTTTTTTCATGTATTATCTAAAAATAATTGTTTTTACAGTAATACAGCAAATTTGAGCTAAGCCCAGGATAGAGGAAGTGGGACATATGTGCTATTTAATAAAATTAGAGAGAGGACTATTCCTTTCTCTTGCGCTCTATAATTTTTACAGTATCTATCATAATTTTATTGTCATACATTAAGAAGTTAATATTTGCAAAGTTCTCATTTTTAGGTTAAGAAAAGCTAAACAACTAATACCTATGCTTCATTAATTCTTATTTGGTCAATTTCCATTAAAAATTTTCTGCAAAATCAAGTCCTTATCCACCTATCCTTGAGATACCAAAATTAACATATAATAGCATATTTTATTGTATTCTCATTTAAGACTGTCCTAAGGTCAGTTATTTCCCTTATATTTAAAAAACTCTTTTGCCTTGGAATATCCAAAAAATATTTTTCAAATCAGTATCACTGTCATAGCATTTAAAATGATCATACATTTATGGTTCATATATGAATTAAATTATTTTCTCAAAAAATGTAAGCAAAGTATGTGTCTGAGGCTGCTATTCAACTGTTATATAAGTCTTCATTAACTCGATAACCATGGGATTTACAGCTAAGGAGTTCCCAATGAAAAAATTTGCTCATTTTAATACATGGAAATTGGTAAATAGGAACTCTACCTCTTGCATACTCTAATGATCTTGGAATTCTGTGGAAAATTTTCTTTGGCTGTCAGCTGGGATCACAGGAAAGTGATGTTTTGGCTACTGACTAAGTAGCTAGTAGTTATGTTATACTGACATTACATAGCCCCTGAAGATTGTTACTGATTTGGTGGCCAAAATTTTGGTATCTGTGAATGTCGTACCTAGCTGACAACCTGAGAAGATTTTCCACATATTTCACTCACTTCAAAAACGTATCACTCAATCATATATTTGATTTTCAAAATTTGAGCGAGTTTATGTGGAGTAGTAATATTACCAATTAAGATAAGAATTACCGTATTTTCCGGCGTATAAGACGACTGGGCGTATAAGACGACCCTCAACTTTTCCAGTTAAAATATAGAATTTGTGCTATACTCTCCGTATAAGACTACCCCTTTTCCAACGTACACTACCGGTAAATAAAAAAACATCAGATTTGATTTCAATATAGAAATTTTTAATTAAAATGCTTATGACATCATGGTACTTAGCATGAAGTGTTTGTTCAGTGCGGCCACCTCTCCTCCGTCCCTCTCTCCTCCTTGCTGCCATATTCCCGGCGTATAAGACGACCCCCGACTTTTAAGAAAGATATCAGGTGCTAGAAAGTCGTCTTATACGCCGGAAAATACGGTAAGTATAAGTATTTGAAATCATGAGCAAGATTTCCACCCTAGAACTCACTCTAAGTAAAAGTTATATTGGTGTTTTAATTTATCCCGAAGATATCAACTGTTTTGATGTACCAGCTGTATGGAATGGAAATTTTGTTTTGGAGGATGAAGGGATGTTAACCCTAAGCTATGATTTTGAAGAAAACCTGATATACAGAATTTTTGGTGCCAGTGGACTAACTTTAATTTGAATCGTGCAAAGTTTATTCAGGATATCAGCCATGTCATTGCTTTGAAGTTCATCAACGTTTCGATGCATTCCTCTGGCACAGTCTTCAGGGTGAAGTACTTTTAATTTTATGAATTGATTGACTTATTTCAGTTAATTATCTCTTCATTGTCAGGATAATGATGGAAGGTTATTCAGTGGGTGTAAATATACAAATAGGATAGGATGAAAATCAATACAAATAGCTTTTAAGGCTTTTTTTATGGTAATTTAAATGGAAATTAGATTAACAATAAAAATTATAAAAAACAATTAGTAAATAATTAGAGTACCAATTGCCATAATTAACAAAATGAGGGTAAGGGAGGATTGGTAGGAATAAAAAGAGGAGGTTGGAGTGAAGGCAAGAGGAATTTCACAAATAACAGGAAAGAATTAGAACATAGATAGTAAAAATAGATATAAAAGAGGGTGGGAATTTGTGAGAGTGTAATTGTCTTTTCTATGCTGTAAAACTTACAGTTCAAGGCTTTGATTTCTGTTCACAAAGAAGAAGTTAGGGAAAAAATCAAAAAATATTTTTCTTTAATAAATATGTAAAATTAGTAAAAGAATTGTTCTTAGGATTTTTTAAGCTGTTTAATTTTTCATGTGGTGTCTGATATTTTGATTATGTATATTAAACTGCAACATATATAGTGTGTATGAGCTACAGTTTAATATACATAACTCGGATTGGTATCAGAGAGTGAATTTATGTTTTAGGTATGATTTATCAAGTTCTTTGTTGCTAATAAGAATTTTTCCTCGAATGAGTTGGGTGTAAGAGATTGGTTTGACATAGTGAGTTGTGAGAGTATTAGCAAAATTAACATAATAGCAGGAACTCAGAAAAGGGATTCATCTCCATTTGGATTTGCTTGAACTACAGGACTGGTAATCATTTATGCTGATATTTGGAAATTAATTTCCTATGTTACTTAAAAAAATACTGTCTGTCAAAGAACTGAAAAAAAAACTATTTTGGCCATCCATTTTATGGTAATTGATTAAAAAGAAAAATTAGTTACATGAAGTTGTTCATGCAGAAGGCAGTATTAGCAGTTTAATGTATCCAATGTGATGGTTTAATCATAAAAAAATTCAATGATGTAAAGTTGAACATTGGCAGAAATTGAAAAACTGATAGTCTTCTGAGATTTACATAGTATTATATCAAAAAATTCGAGTACAATATAAATTTTAGTTTTAAGTTTTTTAACCTTGCAAAGATTTTTTGAATTGTTTAGCAATGAAAATAATGTTCAGTATCAGTAGAAATTACTTTTGTGAATTATATAAATAAATATATCTGAAAGGATTCAGTTTCTACCTAAATATTTTGGGAGAAGATCTGTTTAAAAGTATTTTCATGCATTTTATGGGTATGGTGATGCTTAAATGGGCACTGCATAGAGGTTTCACTGTAGTAGACAACTATGACAAAAGCGAGGTAAAAACCTTATAGCCTAATATATTTCTCTTCATACTTAAATATAATTTGTCTTATATCAACTTTGGACTATTGATTCCTGAATTTTCCATGTCTTCTCTTCTGTTACACTATAAAAATGGTATGCACCAAAATCCAAGCTTCAAGAAGATTATGAAGTTGAAGCTAGCAACTGAAGTTTTCTTTCCTTTGAGTTCCTGGTTAGTATGGAATAAATGTGAACAAGAAATCACATGCAGTATCAAAAAATATAAGAAGGTGGGATACTGAATTTAAACTGCTTCCAGCACAAGGTTTGGAAATTTGAGTAAAATAGTCTTATTAACATAAGCCTCATGTTGATAATAATATTATTATGTTATTAACTTTTGTGTTATAAAACCTCATATAATAACATAAAAGCTATCATTCATCAAAAGCTGTAGGAGAGAAGAGGATGTTCTCCTTCAGATAAGGTTTTACTATTTCAACACATAATTTGCCTATTTGTATCTTTTAATGCAAGGAAAAGCCCCTCCTTGCTTGGTTTATGTAGCAACTATATTGCTATTACACACTTTCAGTTGCTATGGAAAAATATCAAACTTTGCATAAGAGGCTAAAGTAGCTGGGGTTTAAATAATATTTTTCTGTGGATTAGCCAAGCATGGCTAATAAAAATCAAGCGAGAGAACATTAAGCTCATGTACTAAAATCAAATATTTCTTTATAAATTAAAGATAACTTAGGAATATCTGAAATGTAAGGAAAAAGGATTTTTACAAAAGTAACTTTAATAAGGATCTCCGTAATTAAATAGTCTGGATGTTTTATAACTGTGAATTCAGCACTGGTGGACTGAGGGGGTTCTAGAGGGGCCCCAGAAAATTTTGTGCCCCCCTTTAGTTGCATCTTCAATCTGGAATAGCTTAAAGAACATTTTAGATGATGACCCTGCTGATGTGGAGAGATTCTTAAGAGGCAAATCTTTTCTACCAATTTTACCGACTGAAAAGTTTTATCTCTAAACTTTTTTGCCCAAGTGAATTCTTTGCAAGTCACAGATAATCTAGTTATCTATAATTTTAAGCAATAATACTTCGTTTAAAATCGTTAATTATACTGTAATGGTATTAAAGTATATCACGTCACATTTAGGTTACTTTCTAACCAAACTTGGCTTTTTTTTGCTTCAATTGTTCACTTACTTTATCTGATATACATAGAACAGTAAGCTCTGTAGAACTGTCTATAAGAAATCAATTACCTGGCCGCACGGAGTAGGTTAAGTACTGCCTGAAATACATTCAACGACTTGGATACTCGCACAAGAATATATGCTAATATATCTCTAGGTGATAGCAACGTATTTATTCCTCTATTATTTTTCTCTTTGAGATTGGTTTCGCTGTATCAAAATTATTAACTGAATTCAATTCGCGTTCTATAACATTCGGTAAGGCGACTTTGAATTTCCCTCCCTTTTCCGAACATTAACGGATAAGGAAATTGTCTTACAAAAGGCATGATATATTTCCATCAAATATATCTCGCAGTACAAAGACAAGCCTTGGAGTTGGATTTACTTGACATAAATAACTGAGAAGGCGTGAAACAATTTCTTCTAAAATTTTCCTCAGCCCTAGTTTATTTTCTTAATGTAGAGCAACCTAACAATTGTCGACTTTGCAGTACAGAGGATGAGATAAAATTCTTGTTATTCATACTCAAGATAAACGATATCGGCAATATCACTCGGCAATCAATGAATCACACGAGGGCAGTCCAAACCGCACTTGTACACAAGGTTTGTACAATACACACACCTTTAGCGTAATTTAAGAATCAATAATTTTTTCAGCTAATCACCCTACTATGTAACCTTTCGCAAGACATATTTTGAAATTGGATGTCTTTTTATGCTGTTACAAAGCTTTTTTATATTTACCATCAAGCCCATGCATGCAAACTTCTCAACGAGTTCCGCTTCCTCTCGAACGTCCCTGATCTTGACAATTGAAGGTGACGTCACTGAGTACAGTCAGATTGGATATAAAAGGGAAATTTTGTAAGCGTATTGAGCGCACACAAATATATATTCAATGTTTTTGAATGAGTGAATTCCTGAAGAATAACCTTCATAGTGACCTAATTTTTTCTCAAAGAAAGACGGCGCGCTTCAAGTGAGCTATTACGCTTTTAGCAATCACCATGTTATTTTTTACTCTCCCATTTCTTCCAAATAAATGTGTTTTATTTCATTGGTATGATATCACGATAAAATCAACTCTCGGATTATGCATTTTCCAAATAAATTTACTATTCGGTAGATATNTTTAGCGAAAATAATGTTTAACTCGTTCATTTTATATGCATTACCATTTCATATAACCATTCATGGCTCTCAGCATCAAAATAGATTTTCTAGTAAGACTCATTCTAGATTTACACACTCGACATAATTATATTAAGTTCAGATTTGGCCATCCAATTTGACTATGTACGTGATGTATGTAAAACTTATATGTTAACTTAATGTATATTCATGGATTGTGTCATTGATTTTAATAACTACATGAAGTATATGTTTATCATTACTGTATACTTTTATTACCTGTACTATAAGGTCTTCATAATTCTTTGTATTCTTTCATTTTTTTCTAATTTATCTTCTTTTTACATTATGTGTTTTCGCGGTTTTTTTCACCCACCTTCTCTGTGGGTGTTTTCCCGCGCAGTGGGGTTTTCGTCTTCTTCAATCTTCAGTTGAGAAGATTTTTCCCCACTAACCCCTCGGATTATGCATTTTCCAAATAAATTTACTATTCGGTAGATATGAGATACAATGAAAACTGTGTATAAGGTACACAGCGGAAACTTTTTAATTACTTATGCAGAAATATGAGTCCATTAATTTTCGCTCCATGTAATTCTGGAACTCTGATGTCGACGAATACTAGTTTCATGGTGTTAATAGTTGACTATTACCATTTTATAGGCGATTCTTTTTTATTTGCCTTTGGTAGAACATAGACGAAAATGTATCTTTAAATTATTCGTAGGTATGAATAATGATAGTGATATACGACATACGAGATCTCTCTCTCGCACACTGAAAGAGAGCTCGCAGGATATTGATGTAGATGTATATGCACATACTTTTTGGAATACCTTTACTGGATGCAATGAAAATTTTCATTCATAGGGTCAGCACTTGCGTGAAAGTTTTCGACTCAAAGCATTCTGGCTCAGTGGGGAAAACAGCCACATTTCTCACTCCTCGTCTGTCCTAGTCGACTCATTCCCATCACTCGATCTTATTATAAAGACATAATATAATAATAATAATAACAACAACAAACCTCTTTACACACAGCTTGAGACTAACAGTCTCTTCTTCTATAAAAGTGATCGTCATATCCCATTTAGTCATTGAAAAACACAGTAGAAAACAAAAACTCCAAGGAAAACGTAGACGTAAAAAGCGTGAGTGATTCTAAGGGAAAAAATATTCAATGCAGAAAAACACCCACTGGGAAGGTGGGGGATAAAAAACCTGCGCTAATCTAGCAACATTGTGATAGCTAAAATTTGTAATGGAACATTACAACAAAAAAAAATAACATAATAAATAAACAATGCGCAAACATCAAATGCACAGTCGATAAGTATGTTACACAGATTAAGTATGTATTAGCAATTACACAAGATTCTCATCACGTATGTTATAGATTCATTTCTCGGCTGCTAATGTAAATGTAAACGGAACCAATATTCAATATTCAGGTATTTTGGGGTTGGCTCAACAATTTCGAAAGCAAAAAGACCAGCGTTGATTGGTAAGGAAGGACATTAATTTGGACCGTTAACAGAATTTGTAATGATAACTTTGTGATAACTATTAAATTATCACAAAGGAAAATGAAGCTCTCTGTGTTCAAAACATAAAATAATATATCAGTCTTAAATGCAGAAATTACTGTTCTATTATCAAATTAGGAACCGTGTTAATAATATTCTTTCAAAACTGTTTATTAGGACTGTAATCTTATTATTGTTACACCAATTAGGCAACTGTATATGACAAGTCCGCGGAGTTAAATTGCTGACTCAACGTAAATGTTTTACTTCATTGATTGCTAGCCGATGAATATGGTNTTTTTTTCCATTTGCTGTACATACATTCTGTCGACAGACTTGCTCTGACAGAATGTGATTATGCATAATTTTGGTAATAAAAAAAATATTATTATTATTCCTATTTCAATGCTTTTGGTAGCTCATATTGAAGTGTTTTAAGGGTAATATTGGACTATGAATCCATTAAATTACAGGCAATAACGATTCCTAGCCCAGAAGTTTTCATCAGCAATCATTTTACGGTATACGAAGTTTATATACGAAATACGAGTACGAAAACAATTCATCACCAGTCTAAGTAAAATATAAATAGTAGGAGTGCCACGTGTCCCTTTCATGTTGCTGTGTATCAATCATCTTCATTATGGCGCATCGTACGAATATGCCCTATGACCACTAGATAGTTATCAATGAGGCGTGTAATATCACTTAAACAGCCATTAATTTCAAAAGTTCAAAGAGCGGGGAACTTTACTTTCAGAATCAGTCGAAAGATTGTTTTTGAGTTTATTTTGCGAGAATTTCAGATTAAAATTTGTTGCAGTGCCATGATGAGTATTAGATTTTCTTAAGGGACAAAAGTCATCATTATCCAATGGAACATGGACATTTTAAATTTAAAGAATAATTGTTCCAGTTAGCAGATTCAAACAAATTTTCTAGGTCATCGATGACTTAAGAATAGTCAATTGTGGCCGCACTCGACACAGTTTCATTATTTTCATTTGTTTAGGACATTTTCTATCAGTCGTTTCGAAAGAAGGTTTCAAATCGGTGAAGAATTCCCTTTGAACTCAAATTAGATTTTATAATAAATTCTAAAGTTTATGTCGTAAAATGTCTTTTGCACATAAAATGGATTTAGATATAATGTAAACATGATTTTGCACAAGAAAAAAACGTATGAACGGCGAATTAATGACTAAACATTTTTTTGCAGCTCTCAAAGCATGGGAAAACGTATCCAATGTCTATCTCTAATGAAAGTGTTGCCAGATTTTAAATTTCATTACAAACTTACGTGACTTAATGAATGAAGAAGGAAACATAATTTGGTGTTCAGAACCAAAGGTAAGGACAAGGTGCTTTCTCTCACTTAATTTGACGTTGATCGCGAATTTGTGGTGCGATCTGTATATCGCGTTGTAATCTACAAAATAATTGCTGTAGTTAGAAATAATTTGTTCTCATGAACGTAATTCAGCTATTTCTTTACACACCCAAGAACTATACTACCTTAAAAATGCGACCATTTAAACATTTTTGGAAATGTTTCTCGTTTTAGCGAAAATAATGTTTAACTCGTTAATTTTATATGCATTACCATTTCATATAACCATTCATGGCTCTCAGCATCAAAATAGATTTTCTAGTAAGACTCATTCTAGATTTACACACTCGACATAATTATATTAAGTTCAGATTTGGCCATCCAATTTGACTATGTACGTGATGTATGTAAAACTTATATGTTAACTTAATGTATATTCATGGATTGTGTCATTGATTTTAATAACTACATGAAGTATATGTTTATCATTACTGTATACTTTTATTACCTGTACTATAAGGTCTTCATAATTCTTTGTATTCTTTCATTTTTTTCTAATTTATCTTCTTTTTACATTATGTGTTTTCGCGGTTTTTTTCACCCACCTTCTCTGTGGGTGTTTTCCCGCGCAGTGGGGTTTTCGTCTTCTTCAATCTTCAGTTGAGAAGATTTTTCCCCACAAACCCAAATCTTTTTTGTTGTTGTTGCATTTTTTCTTATGACTTTAAATAATAAATTCAACTTATGTATTGACAATTGAGGTTAGGTGGAAGAGAGGCTTAACTTGGCCTAACCTCACCTTGATAAAGAGTTTATTCATTCATTCATACCGACCATTCTGCTGGCGTATACCTCCACAACTTGCAAAAGGTAGATTATGACAGGTTAACAAATGAAAGCTCACAAAAAAATGGGTTTTAGGTACTTGGCACGATAAGGCGTGCACCTAGGAAAATTCCCAAAGAGTGTTCTGGTGGGATAGTTCTATGTATAGAGCAACCAACCGGCAATTGGGAGACCCGGGTTCGAGTCCCGGTTCCGTCAGACTTTTTTCATGTCCATTTCTCCTTGGGAAATGAAAGCTTCTTTGAATTTTCACGTGATGACTCAATTCTATACTAATGCTATCGGATTAATAATTACTTGCCAATGTAGTACTTAGCAAAATTCCTGAAAACCTTGTAAACAATACATCTGGCCAGCACAACTTACAAAAGGAGTGAGGGCTAAAATTCACCCAGTTTTTAACAGAATACAATATTCGATTACCAAATTAAGAATCTTCATTCAATTTCCCTTCTCTTGATGCTCTTCTCGATTTCAGGCCACTATTCTTTTTATTTTATTTTGCAAAAGAAACAAACTCTGCAAGCGACAAAAGTACTTTTAAATGCATGAGCTTGGATTCAACAATGGAATTTGTCGTCAGGGGGACCGGTTGTTTACAACCACAAAATATCACAATTTGTTCGTCTATTATATCAAAATATTTGCAATTTCGAATCGAAAGCAATGTTCCACGGCCAAAATAAGAATTTTCATTCAATTTTCCTTCTTTTGGTGTTTGTCTCAATTTCGTACGGCTATTCTTTCTGATTTAATTTTGCAGATATTTAAATATAAAATCGTGAATAGGTCTGCTTCATTAGATTTCATAACAGTAACAAGATTCTGGTAATTTAGATTTGACTGTGAGATCGGTATGGTTAAAAAGTCTTCTAAATTCTTATTGATGCTTCAACTTCTTTATTTTCAACTTTAAAAGAGCTACACATTTTTGTAAATAAATATAACTCATATGCTCATTGTGGGCCGCAGTGCTAACCATAGCGTGCCGCATTTTATGAAGGCCTGGAAAATAGTACAGTAAAACTAATCTAAGGCGGAAATCTGCAGAATCCGGAAGCATTAATAATATTACTGCAAATGCACAAGGTATTCCACAGGATATGTCCTCCATAAGGGGGAACCTCTATAAGGCGGACGGAAAACTAAACTTCTTCAACTTTGCATATAAACAATTAGGTAGTATTGGAATCGGTGAAAGGCAGAACAAAATTTTCTTGCTTACGAAAGTAGGTATATACTGTTGAGTTGCTTCTCTTCCAACATGGTTTACCATCTCGAAGGAATAGAAAAGCGGTTAATCCTTAAAGATAGAATACTCTAGTAGGATCTATATTGGAACTTTAAGCCCTTAGATCATCGCAATTATGTGTTAAATTGATGCAGTTAAATAGAATGCAAAAGTCAAGGGACTTGGATTTGTCGTTATCAATTAAACGTTTGAGAAAACTAATTAAAAAATGAAACATCTGAAATTGGACACTTTCTTCAACCATATTTTATCAATATTTTAAATTTCTGTAATAAATTTTGATCATTTTAAGGTGTTTTTGAGTTACTTTCATATTATACCGAATAATTTACAAGTTTTTTGATCGCCAATTTATTTATTCCTCCAGCTGGCAGCTTGTATAGCAAGAGAAATTCTATGTATTGCAATTTACCGTATTCATATTTTAATTTTAATATTTATTTGTTTATTCTATTTCTTGAAATAGACACCACTTTGCGATTTATAATGAATGATACACTACGAACGCCTGAATACCAGCGTAAGCCGGAAAATGAACTCTGTCCATTGGGCTTTCACAGGTTATACTATAACGGCTCTTGCTTCAAATTACGAAAGACTCTATATTCTTATGGTGTTATTTTATTCGCTAGCATAGATAGAAAGTTATCTATGACATGGTGAAGAAACATTTGACCCAAGATCCCCCAAGTCACGACTTTTTCGTGATCCATTATTTTAATTGAAATAAAATGGCGAGACTAATGACTAAGAAATTTTTCGAGAGTTGCATGTAAACTATCTTAGTGTGGTGACGCTTTTTAAACTTCCGGATATCAATTATAGTCCACGTGAAAGTTTAGAAGTGTAGCCCTAGAGTTTATCTTGAGTGAACCATAATAGTGTATACCTCCAATTTATCGTTGCAATGATGAAGCTACGATTTATGTCTTCCCCTTGAAGGATTTTCAGGTGCCAGAGTTTCAATAGAGTCCTTGCCTTTGTTAACGATCAATCAATAGAGTCCTTGCCTTTGTCTATCAATCTCCCTGTAAGTTTTTTCCAACATAGTTTCTCATAACCGTGTTATAAGTCTAGGTTATTTCATCTTCACAAAGGAAAACTTCTCTATTTCTTTGCAGTGCAATTGTCGGGTAAGGTTGCAGAATGGGCAATTCCTTTCTTTTGACTTCACGTACCGCGGTTCGCAATCCTCTTCCTCGCATCAAGCCTACCTGCGTCACAAGTTCTCAATAATAACTTTCCTGTTTGAAGAAATTCACGCTATTCGTGATTATTTTCCCTCTCATCCCGCCAATTATATCGTTCTTTGCGTTCTGTCACGTATTCAACTTTTCCTCCTATTTTCATTGCGTAAGTACTTGCATTCTAATATCGTCTGAAAGTATCCCTCGCTAATGCTCTGTATAGTTGGCTAATCTAATTGAAATTATTTCAAAAGATATAAAATGCCAAACTTTAAATTTTTTTCGAGCCATAATTTTTTAAACCGATTTTGCTTTAAAATTTCTTCGCAGTCTTCTCTCATAAAAGATTTGTTATTATTTTATGTAATAGAAAAACATAGGTTGTATAAGAATGCCAAGTTTTGTTATGCTCAACGGAATACTGCGTGAGATAACGTGTCTCAAACTTGCTAAAAATCGATGTCTAACTGTAGAAGGCTGCGGTAGGGGGTCAAACAAATACTATATCTCAGCAAATATTTCATCGATGGATGTAAAACTTGGAAAATGTTCATAGAGGATATGAAGTTATATTCATACAAAATTTCATTGAACTCGGTGACGGTCGAGCGGGGCATTTCTCTAAAATTGGTCCACTTGACATGGAATGCCCCTATGTCGATAGATATCTCTCTAATTTCTTTATTAAATCTTTGCTTCATTTAGGTTATAAGAATGGAGGAAAAAAGTTCGTTTTCAGACCAAATAATTCGTTACCTTTTCTTTTAAGAATATATATCTCGGCTACGTCATTCATTTATGTCAACGACTGATAAACAACTCCTTATCAATCAAAGAGTGCAATCCTTCGATTCGATTGAAGAAGGAAATAAATTTTAAATAAATTCGTTCTTTTTAATAATTTATGTGCGGGAGAAATTCGGATCTTCTCTAGCAATTCTTTTTTATTTTTAAACTCTATGTAAAATAGCAGGTCAATGTTTTTTCAAACACTAAACTTTTAGTGAAGAGAAGAACTACAAAGAGTTAAAGTAAGATTACAGTCTAACTCTATGCCTCCTATACTTTAAATCGCCGAGCTTTCGAGTAACCTTACCTCTTCAGCTAAAAATGGTTAATGCTTAAAATAATGGCAAAACGATCTTAGCTGTCTAGGAACCTCCATAAATACATTACTTTTGCTTAAAATAATTACTTAAAACTGAAAATTGCGAATTATTTTGGGTATGAATCGTTATTTACATTACTGTCCGTACTTACTACTATTTTAAAGTCAGTAGGATGTGTTGCAACAAAAAGAAATCTGATTTTCGTCAAAAATAACAACAAGGTTATCCATGAATGTTGGTGAATTTACCTGTTCTACTAATATGATTTGAGTATTTATGGACTCGATGACAATGAAAAGTAAGCAAAAGATACATTTAATAAGACAAACCGGAAATAACGCAAGGTTGTATGTGTCATATGATGTATTTCATAGTATTTATACAAGGGTGTAATCATAGGGTGGCTAAACGTACCCTATTTCTGATATTAGTGCTCCCGGATAGCCAAGTGGGCTGAGCGTTCGACTTTGGTGAAAGCGGTACCAGGTTCGATTCCCGTTGGGTGCCAACGTGCGAAATGACCATGGATGTCGAAGCATTTTTAACAGTACTATTACTACTATTTCGGATACGTCTGTTGTATATATTTTCATGAATATTGTTAGGTCTATACCTAACCCAATATTATCTGTATATTCTACTGTGTACCATTTTGCTTAAATATACTCTTACAAAAATACCATACATTTTAAAGTAATAGATCGATATAGATTCATCATTTTATATTTACTTCGTAATATTTGGCCAATGATGAATACCACGAATCGAGCAAATTAACAGCCCAAATCCTTGCTATAAACACATATAAGTATGATACCCCAAAAGCCCTCAAATTTTCAATCTAGTCATACCAGTTACACTATTCAAATATTCGATTGGTTCCCTGCTCACTGACTAAATTTGTTTGCATTTGATTGACCGCATGACAAGTTTGTCTTCCCCCAAAATGTTGCACCGGTTTCCGCCCTTATCTGTAGCCAAGGTAAACATGTTGAAAAACGAGGAAATGATCGCATAGTCGTTTGGTGGTTTCCCATTGGCTCTTACCCCTATTCCGTAGCAGCATTAAGGTCAAGTCTATCACGCGACCTACACGACTTTACTTACATCTGAGACTTATCTTAAAAGTTAGTTTTACTTGCTGAAGCCTCGAGGAGTAGCTTAACCAGGAGTGGAGGGAAGACGAGAAAAGGTAAGGTGGGCTGTAATTTTTCCAGCTGAGTAATAATAAGCAATCAAACTAACAAACTGTAATGCCTAGGGGACCTAGGTGCTCGCACCTTAGCTCACCTGGTCCTTCACCCCCCTAATCCTTTTTTTCCCTTCCATGGCGACAACGGAGAGATTCGAGCGAGCGTTCAGAGTATTTTTCGCGGTCCTGACCTTTGGCGGTAAATTCCGTGTTTTCAGCTCGACCAGATTGTTTCAAAATTCGTGTTTTTCCTCTCCCCGTCCCCTCTTGTTCCTAAGCAATTCTGGTCCTTTCCGTCCACCCTTTGCTCTTCCACCCGGAAACATGTTGTTTCCGGAGTATTTCGTCCATCGGCCGTCCCCAGTAGCTTTCCCCTAGTAAGAACTTTGTACCCTTTTGCGCACGGCCGATCTGCATAGATGCCCCATCCACCTAGAGTCAGCCCCAAAAGTAACTGTCTATTTAAGTCCTTACGGAAATTGGTGTCTCTCTCTCGTGGACCCGCAAGGACGTATTATTGTGAATTGCCGCCGCAAGTAAAGAAGCTCGCTCCACGCTCTCCGCCGCCGCACCTCGCTACTCCGCCGCACCCCGCCACTCCCGACGAGCCCGAATCCCCAGCAGGAGTCTCCCCAGAGTTTAGTCCAAGGAGAATTTAAGGGTAAATAAAACTTATCTATTTTTCTTAAAAGGTGCGAGTGTTATTTCGTCGATACCCCGACAATCAAGGCAAAGAACCCGTAATTTATCGAGTACCGTCCCTTCCTCAAAGGGGTGGCACTACAAAACTTGAGATAATTATTGTGGAGTAATTAGCAATCAAATCATGATGGGAATCATTAATAATTCAATAAATATTCACAGTTCACGCATTTGGCTACAGTTAGCCGGTAACGCAAACGGAAAAAAGCATGATTTAATAATATTTCCGTATGATTTTTATTTTTTTACAAGTAAACACCCCCGTCAAGCATTGCGGATCTTAATTTATTTTAAAAACACATCTGCTATTGTACGCATCTGTTCTTTCAGACGTAAAAAACTGTCAATTGTAAGTCTATAATGACTGAATATATTTGTGACCGGTGGATGGATTCATTGATACTGGATAAATTTAGCATAAATTTCAACTTCTAGCCATAATATTAGTAAGAAAAAATGCTATAATCCTTTTAATTCTCCTTTTAAATACCAAGTGTATTCTTTTAGGATAACACACTGAACTCTGCATTGATCTGCATATATCGAATTTGGTAAACGCCCCCGTCAAGCACGATGGAACTCAATGTATATTGAATGGTATTAAGACTGAATGCGCAGCCTATTCATATCCTAATGTTTTTATCAATATAGATTTTAAGTTAAGAACGTAAGCAGAATCACGAAAAATCAGACACTCGATTTCGTTGATCATTATGCAGTCCGTGAGATTTACTAAAACTCACAATTTCAAAACCTCGTTTGAGTTAACATTTCATTTGTGTTCCAGAAAAACTCACCTTTTCTCTCCGTAATATTTTGTCGTTATCTTGATCGCGAAAAACCAACATGGGAAATATCCTTAGTGAAATCGGGTCTTTTCTTAAACACTCCTACATGGCTGTATATTTCTATCCACCTTTTCTTTGACCGCCCCATACTTCCACACTCATTTAGAGCTTTATCCATCCTCTACTCATCCATTCTGTCCATGCCATTCTGTCTGTCATTCCATTTCAGTTACCTTCTACGAACCCAATCGCTAACATCTTCCACGCTACAGCCTTTTCTTATCACCCAATCCTTTCTCTATCGAACAATGTTTTGCCTAAAATTATTCATTAATTTGTATCGAGTAATCTCTCGGTATTGAGGCCTTATGCATTCTGGCCTTCATCTTTTTCTAAGTGCTTATTTCGTTAGATTGGTTAGAGGTCTAGAAACACTCCGTTAGCCGTATAGAAATCGGTAATCCGGAGTTTCCCGTTTGTCTTGAAACGCGAGTTCCGCCTGCCGGCATACGGCTTACGGAGTGTTTTTAGACCTATGATGCATTAACAGCCGTGTTCCAACTTTATTTTCTTTCGTTCTATTGGGCATTGATACACCACCTAATTCTGTTTGCTTTGGTCAATTTCTTTCCAACTTCCTTCTCAACGTTCCATGAGTTTGAAAGTTCTATTCCTAGATATTTAAAGGACATTTCTAATAACTTATCCCTCGAACTCTAGTTGGATGTAGGGCAGGGGCTCCCTTGACGTAGTCTTGAAATTGGATTTTTTCGGAGGAAATTTCTATATTAAATTTAAACGTTTGGGAAAACTGATAAAAACATGAAACAGCTGAAATTGGACACTTTTTTCAACCATAGTTTGTCATATATCTTTCATTATCATTATTTTTTTCATATTCAATTCATTATTATTATTTGTAATATCTTTCATTTTTATTATAAATTTAGTTCATTTTAAGGTGTTTTTGAGTTCCTTTCATATTATACTGAATAATTTACAAGTTTACTTGATAACCATTAATTAATTTATTCCTAAGAGGTTTCCTAAACAATAGGTTATAAGGTCATCTTCTCTACATTTCAATAAAAACGAAATTGAATAATTAACGATGGTTATCATTTTATAACCATTGTACGATAAAACAAAAAGAACATGAATAGCCCCAGGATTTTTGCCATCATTTTTAACATGAGCAGGAAGTGTATTCATACCATTTCCCTTTCCGAAGAGTGAGTGATTAAATCGGTTAAAAAGGTAGGAATGTCTAGATGCACACATATTTACACAGGATTCAGTCATGAGAGTTAGCTTCGAGATATAGAAAGTTTTTTCTTCCGAGGAAAAAGTATATGCATTCATTCACAGTAATTGCGAAATACTCTGTGAAAGTTCGTAAAATCCACTGATATGAAAATGGAAAACGTAGTGCTTGAACTATGAACACTTCATAAAAACGAGTATTCGTACAGCCCCCGCAGGAAAACTTTATCAGCAGTAGAATCAAAGAAATATCTTTGAGTAGCTCTCACAAAAAAACTTAACATAGGGTACTCACATCCGTAATATATGTGGAAGAGGACTTAAGAAACTCGGATTCGTGAAGAGAATAGTCGGTAGGAGCGAAGAAAAAGTCCGTGAGCGATGTTACGTTTAGTTGGTCAGGCCTCACCTGGAATATGCGTGTAGTGTGCAGAAAACTGTTGTATTCGGGAATTAGAAAAAGTACAACGAAAGGCGGTTAAAAATATGTTACGACAAATCATTGAGAGTTACTCAAATGCAGGATGGGAATCTCTAGAAGATAGAAGATTTAAACTAAGACTTTATTTTATAAATAAGTTCAGGGAAAGAACGTTTTTAGATTTACATTTAAACCCCGCAAGCCGCCACGGGCAAGGGGTGTAAAAACACCGATAATCCAATCACACACTAACTGCTATTACCTTCTCTAATACTACGAGGGGAAAACGACCAGAAGTAACTATCCGTCCTGACAATCACTTCCCTGAATCGCTTCTTAGTTTTCTCTCGGAGCTCGTTCTCGTTGCTAACTGGAATAACAATATCAACTATCTCGTCGATGAGATCTGTAGTGACGAACTTTTCAAATAGCTTACGTCGCTAATCAAGTCTTCTATCGCTAAGCGAAGTCCACCCGAGGAATTCTATCATAGCCGAAACACTACTGACGAATCTTAAATCCGCCTTGACAAACCTAGCCACTCTACGTTGAATCATCTCAAGATCGGAGACTAATTCTACTTCGTGAGGACCCCAAATTGCACAGCAATACTCGAGGAGAGGTCTAATTAAGGAAAAGTACGCTATTTCCTTTACTCTTGTTGTTTACTCCCTCAGAATCCTCCTGGCTAACCTTTGTTTTTAATTTTTAGAAGATGAAGCTGATCTTATGCGGCCTCCCTGTAACGTAGGCAGTTCTGACACTGAGAGATATATGCTTCTAGAACAAATATGCTGCAAAATAGATGCTAGGACAAGTCGTTTCAAAAAAATGAATTTTTCCCGCGAACGATGCGCGAAAGTAATCGACTAGGGAAGTAGAATTATGGTGCATGCACTTGCAGGCGGCGGCTTGCGGGGTACATATGAAGATGAAAACTTATCAAAAACTAACCAAGAAATATTTGTATTTTCTAACGAAAAGAACATAAAAGTCGCTTAGTTGATTGGATTTAGAAATACCGTTCATATGATTTCATCAATTCCTCAGGAAGGGAACTTGAAGGAGATCATTCCAAATAACATTACCGTTTCAATTGATCCATGATGCAGTACAAAAATTTCTTCTTTATCTTCCCGAAAATGAAAACTTTGATAAGATTACGACATGAAAAGAACTGGAATAATGGTGACTCGATTGCTGAGTTCATTTCGGACATGAAGAGAGTATGGAGTCATTCGATCAGCAAATATATTCGTTCCGGAAGGCAAACACTGGGTTCTCAAAAATGACTGCAGAAGTCATTCATCATGGAAGGAATTGCATAGAGTAATTCGGTTTCCACGATTTTTTATTGCAAAACTGACGAGCGGTTCCAACGTAAGAGCATCATTATCAGGCCAGATAAAAATACAGAAAATTCTCCTTTTAAAACAAATTCACATTATCTTCGCTTCCCCCTCACGGCTTGAATCTCCCACACCTTATCAAACACCTGGTCCTGCCTTCTTTGAGATGTAATAGAGGACGGCGAACTAACCATCACGGATGCTTAGGGAGGTGTGCTGTCATCTTCAAAATAGCTGTATATGTGTCCAAGTGTTGCGATTTAATTAATTAAAAAACGCAGTTCAGACCTAAAGGCCAGTTTTCATAAAAATGTAAAGAAATCCCGGGTAAGTGTACTCTTTTGTTAAAACCTTTGGAATTCCTTAAATTATCACTTCAAACCCCTCCCACCACGGTTTTTTGGTTTGCCTAAGCTTCATAAACCCGAACCCCTGTTCCCTATCGACTGCTTATAAATTTTAGGCGGACGAGAAGGAATTTATTGAGTTCTCTATTTGATAGTATCAACACCGGGGCGTTCTGAATCCTTTTAATAAAATCTCCCTCGGTTAAGGCAGTCTTTGGCGTTTCCTTCTCGTCCGCCGAAGGGAAAAAAGAAGTATGCACAGTATATGGGAAGAACATTTTCTACAATTTAAAACAAACTGTACTGAAAATATCGCAATAAAACGGGCTATTTCTCTACTAGAAACTTCGTGATACATAAAAACCTTAAAAAATTAAGAAAGAAAAAAATGGAAAATTAAGATGGAGGGCTTCAAGCGGCAGTGTTAAAATTTATAAGCAGACGATTCTTACAGGAGATTTTAATATTAGTCTGGAAACGATCCCAAGACCATATTGAAAACATCTTTGCCGTTTACGTTACGAAAACATGTCTAATTACAATATTTCGATTATCAATTCTCTATCGTTCTGGGAAGGGCTCAAAATAAATTCTCTATAATCCGCACAAAGCATACTTTACGGATAAAATGAGTATTTGGGCCTTCTGGGAATCGAAGCTATGATAGCTATGATCGATGTTTCACTTTTCTTCCGGGTTTCCTGTTGGTACTGATACCACATAAAAGGGCCAAGTCAAAGACACTTGTAGTTAAGGCTGAGACTCCATAACCTACGTGTATTAGTAGTACAATAGATACTGGAGTACCTACCTAACGTATATTTTAATAAATGTTGACGGGAAAGGTAAAGAATGTCTGTGAGATAAGAAGATGAAATTAAATAGCAGAAAAATTAAATTGCTTGTGAAAAAAAACGAGATAAACATTTTTCTTGGTGGAAAATTCCGCTATATGTATGGCAACGCACGTGTGTTGCGTGGTTGCCTAACTTCGATTTTCAGTTGCAAATTTTGCATAAACAAAGGCGCATTGAGTTGAACGGCCGGACACGTGTCCGTTATTTTGGTGCAAGGAAAGTGTCCTGAAATTTTCGTGTAAATCCGTGTTCCACAAACCTGACGTTCTCCTTGTCAGCTTGATGTTTCAGCAGAAGATTATCTCATTTCTCCTCTTTCTGCTTAAATCATTATGAATTCTTTACAAGAAAAATCATGCGTCGGGGCATCAGCTGCTACAATTTGTTGATAAATGGTTAAGATGTGTGGATGATGTGATTTGTTTATGGTATAAGCTCTTAAGCCGCTACTGATCTTCTTTTAATTTTTAATTTCTATTCTTTCCTTTATCCACTTCGCGGTAGAACAGGTGCAAGATGATCATTTGAACTTTTAAAATCCTTTTCCCTTAAAAGTTAGTGGTTGCATAGAATTGTCGCTTTATCTCAAGTCGACGCGTACTGATAATTCCATCCACTCTTCGTCAAATCACCCTCAATCCTACAAGCTGGCAGCTTTTCATTCCAAGATCCATCGTCTTCTCAGTTTCTCTCTTAAACTAGTACGATTTTCGGCAGTTTGTTCCATAATTCGGTGAAATGCTACTGATTTTCGGTCGCGAGTTTACCTTGAAAATATCCTCTTATTCATGGCTTAATTGTATGATTTTCTTTGCAGAAAAAAAAGGTAACATCATGTCTATCTTGGGCATCATATTCGTCGCTATATCAACTCTGCTTGCGTGCGCCGCCGCATTCGTTTGGTGGCGCTTCTCCTACTGGCGACGTCGAGGAATACCCTATCTTCCTCCATGTTTTCCTTACGGCAACACCAAAGATGCTATTTTGGGGATACGTCCATTCCCTATCGCAATGGATGACATATACCAAAGGGTTCAAGGTAAGGCACCAGAAGATTATTTGCGATGAATTCACTGGTACAGAGGAGCTCTTTCCAAATAAAAAAATCAGTCGTTTTTTTCGGTTGAGAATAAAACTAAATTGTTGAAATTAGTCTGGATCGTTAAAGAGTTAACATCATCATTGACTTTTTTCGTAGATATCAATCTCTTTGCCAAAAAGTTCAACCTTAGGGATGAGGGCAAATCGAATCGGAAATTTTGGAATCCATGTACCATAGCATAATGTCTGTCTGTCTAGTATTTAGCCTGAAAGCCTGTGCAAACCTCAGGCTCTTCCATCTGAGCTAATTAAAGGTTTTTTATAGGGAAAAAGTCTTACCAAGATGAGGAGTGAGGCAGTTTTCCATTGCTTTCCTCACTGAGCCAGATTTACTGCGGACTTTTCCCTGTACAAGTAAAAGTGCAACACAATGACACTTTTCATACCATTGATCATTCGAGCGACCAAAATAAATCACCACCTCAGTAACTTTCATGTAATTGCAGTCATGATTGAGTCCTGCTACCATATCTTGGTAATGAAATATTTATCACTTGCCTTTTGGTACGGGATAGAGAAAAATGTATATTTTATGTACCTTTGTCTCAGACTTGTTCATGGCTGTGATGATATAAAAGCTACTGAGGTATGAGTTATGCTGAATGATTTAGGTTTCTCTTTATGCAATGTTACGAAAAGTATTACTTGTAGAGTCATTGTGCTTCACTAACGTGGATTTGTTCTGTCTATTGGACTCTGGCTAAGTGAGGAAAGCAAGGGCAAACTACCTCACTCCTCATCTCGCCTAGTAAGCCTCATTTCCCTCTCTTCATAGCTGATGGTAGAGGGGATGAGGTCCCAACCGGCTTTCGGGCTGAATACTTTACAGACAGGGCATGTTTGAGACAAAAGTAATTGAAACATACATTTTCCTCTATCCTGTATCAAAAGATAAATGAAAAGTATTCCATTCACCAAGAGATGGCTGAAGTTACTCCAAAGAAGTGAGAACTTAACGAGTACAAATTGTATCTCATTTAAATGTTGCAAACAACTTTTATTTTCTCCAGCAACTTATTCAAGTTCTTCTCCCGTTCCAGCTCTTCCATACGCGGGCATTTTCAAATCCCTGCAGCCAGCGTTGCTGGTGATGGATCTGGATTTGATTAGAGATATAATGGTTCGCAATGCTCTCACGCATTTCGTCGACCGCGTGCCCCAACCGGACACTAAGAGAGACGTCATTTTCGGCAAAACCGTGTTCGCAGCGAATGGCGCCCATTGGCGCATCGTGCGGTCAAGTCTCAGCCCGGCTTTTTCGTCGGGGAAGATGAAGATGATATTTCCATTTCTGCAGAAGAAGAGGCGCGTTCTGATTGATAAATTGGGAGAGATTGCTTCGCAACCAGGTAAGAGCAATTGTCCGCCGCGAGGAATTCTGCGGCGAGCAACTGTTTAGATGTTGCCACAAAGAAGGATTCTGAAAATGTGTTAACCAGTACCAAGGGAAATAAGGAGTATGAGGTTGCTCAGAATGATTCCGTGCAGCAAATGGCAGTTGCGCCTGGAGTACTGCTTTAGGGAATCCATCCGCTCTTCTAGTGGGTTTCTACGTTTTCTGAGGCGACTAACATCCTGCAGAATCTTGCAAAGGCAAAAAATTGATCTTCGATGAATGTTACTGCAGGGGACCTCGGAGATGTTTCCTTTACTTTCGAAAGCTCATCCCTAAAGGAGGAAAATTGCTGCTTTATCACAGCGAGAGTTTGAAACATGAATTTTCAAGAAACTTCATCAGCTATAAGGCTTCATACATGCACTCAAAATAAGTCAGTTACTATTACTTCATTGGCTATTTTATTTCCTGATAGTCGAGTGAGTCGATATTTGTATGTAGTTGTCAATTTTTGCTTCCCATTGTTTTAATGGGCAGTTGAGCTATTCTGAGTGTGAGTGTGTAATGGTGAATGTTCGCTTAACACTAGAGATTCAGTTGTTATAATGTATGCAAACTTGCACATTTTAAAAACCGACGGCATATAGATTAGATATACGACAGACCCACTGCCACACGCCGAAAGGCGGCTTGCAGGGTACTCACGTAGACATAGATTCCTTTTCGTGTATTTATTGGTCTCAGGTACGATCTCATACGAGCCAATGCGTTCCCATAAGATATTAATGCAAAGGAATGGCAAGTGTGAAAAAGCAACATGACTGGGACTCGAACCCAGGTCTCCCACTTTCCGCGGGGATCAGCCGCAGGACTTTATCTCATCTACATCTACATAAGTACCCTGCAAGCCGCCTTCCGGCGTGTGGCAGGGGGTGTAAACACCAGTTATCTTGCAAAGTATTCAAACCTTTCCTTAATCCTTATTCATACAAACTTCATATTAATCTTTTTCGGGCTCTATTTCTATGGCAAAACGAAAAAAGAATCATCGAACGAACTGGAGACGATTTCCACAAGAAAGAAATTATATACAATCATATTTTTATCGTCGATTAAGGATTTCGGCTTTAGATCATGAGAACTTTGATTTGAAAATTTTCGTTTTTGATACTCTGTCCCATTGAGCTAAATTGAGATGAGAGATGTTAGTTTCTCTTTTGCACAAATGTCTACTTATGTAATTCTATATCTGTTTTTCCCGTTGAGAATCAACGAGCACTTCAGCTAGTTAAAAATATGCCTCAGTTATCAACGTAAATATCAAGATTCTGTTATCCGATTGAGGTAGAGGGTTTTGATTAAGTTTTAAAAATGAACCCCCTTTCCAAAATAATTCCAGAAGGAAAAACTACCATTTTAGATTTGTGCAAATTTAGTGTATGTGTTACATTTGTTACTAAAGTAAAGCATTACTTCTTCCTGCCATATTTCTTCGATTATTAATTTCATTATACTGCTACCAGTCAACTACGTTCAAATTTTCTCTTAAGTTAATAGTNCCAAAGGGTTCAAGGTAAGGCACCAGAAGATTATTTGCGATGAATTCACTGGTACAGAGGAGCTCTTTCCAAATAAAAAAATCAGTCGTTTTTTTCGGTTGAGAATAAAACTAAATTGTTGAAATTAGTCTGGATCGTTAAAGAGTTAACATCATCATTGACTTTTTTCGTAGATATCAATCTCTTTGCCAAAAAGTTCAACCTTAGGGATGAGGGCAAATCGAATCGGAAATTTTGGAATCCATGTACCATAGCATAATGTCTGTCTGTCTAGTATTTAGCCTGAAAGCCTGTGCAAACCTCAGGCTCTTCCATCTGAGCTAATTAAAGGTTTTTTATAGGGAAAAAGTCTTACCAAGATGAGGAGTGAGGCAGTTTTCCATTGCTTTCCTCACTGAGCCAGATTTACTGCGGACTTTTCCCTGTACAAGTAAAAGTGCAACACAATGACACTTTTCATACCATTGATCATTCGAGCGACCAAAATAAATCACCACCTCAGTAACTTTCATGTAATTGCAGTCATGATTGAGTCCTGCTACCATATCTTGGTAATGAAATATTTATCACTTGCCTTTTGGTACGGGATAGAGAAAAATGTATATTTTATGTACCTTTGTCTCAGACTTGTTCATGGCTGTGATGATATAAAAGCTACTGAGGTATGAGTTATGCTGAATGATTTAGGTTTCTCTTTATGCAATGTTACGAAAAGTATTACTTGTAGAGTCATTGTGCTTCACTAACGTGGATTTGTTCTGTCTATTGGACTCTGGCTAAGTGAGGAAAGCAAGGGCAAACTACCTCACTCCTCATCTCGCCTAGTAAGCCTCATTTCCCTCTCTTCATAGCTGATGGTAGAGGGGATGAGGTCCCAACCGGCTTTCGGGCTGAATACTTTACAGACAGGGCATGTTTGAGACAAAAGTAATTGAAACATACATTTTCCTCTATCCTGTATCAAAAGATAAATGAAAAGTATTCCATTCACCAAGAGATGGCTGAAGTTACTCCAAAGAAGTGAGAACTTAACGAGTACAAATTGTATCTCATTTAAATGTTGCAAACAACTTTTATTTTCTCCAGCAACTTATTCAAGTTCTTCTCCCGTTCCAGCTCTTCCATACGCGGGCATTTTCAAATCCCTGCAGCCAGCGTTGCTGGTGATGGATCTGGATTTGATTAGAGATATAATGGTTCGCAATGCTCTCACGCATTTCGTCGACCGCGTGCCCCAACCGGACACTAAGAGAGACGTAATTTTCGGCAAAACCGTGTTCGCAGCGAATGGCGCCCATTGGCGCATCGTGCGGTCAAGTCTCAGCCCGGCTTTTTCGTCGGGGAAGATGAAGATGATATTTCCATTTCTGCAGAAGAAGAGGCGCGTTCTGATTGATAAATTGGGAGAGATTGCTTCGCAACCAGGTAAGAGCAATTGTCCGCCGCGAGGAATTCTGCGGCGAGCAACTGTTTAGATGTTGCCACAAAGAAGGATTCTGAAAATGTGTTAACCAGTACCAAGGGAAATAAGGAGTATGAGGTTGCTCAGAATGATTCCGTGCAGCAAATGGCAGTTGCGCCTGGAGTACTGCTTTAGGGAATCCATCCGCTCTTCTAGTGGGTTTCTACGTTTTCTGAGGCGACTAACATCCTGCAGAATCTTGCAAAGGCAAAAAATTGATCTTCGATGAATGTTACTGCAGGGGACCTCGGAGATGTTTCCTTTACTTTCGAAAGCTCATCCCTAAAGGAGGAAAATTGCTGCTTTATCACAGCGAGAGTTTGAAACATGAATTTTCAAGAAACTTCATCAGCTATAAGGCTTCATACATGCACTCAAAATAAGTCAGTTACTATTACTTCATTGGCTATTTTATTTCCTGATAGTCGAGTGAGTCGATATTTGTATGTAGTTGTCAATTTTTGCTTCCCATTGTTTTAATGGGCAGTTGAGCTATTCTGAGTGTGAGTGTGTAATGGCGAATGTTCGCTTAACACTAGAGATTCAGTTGTTATAATGTATGCAAACTTGCACATTTTAAAAACCGACGGCATATAGATTAGATATACGACAGACCCACTGCCACACGCCGAAAGGCGGCTTGCAGGGTACTCACGTAGACATAGATTCCTTTTCGTGTATTTATTGGTCTCAGGTACGATCTCATACGAGCCAATGCGTTCCCATAAGATATTAATGCAAAGGAATAGCAAGTGTGAAAAAGCAACATGACTGGGACTCGAACCCAGGTCTCCCACTTTCCGCGGGGATCAGCCGCAGGACTTTATCTCATCTACATCTACATAAGTACCCTGCAAGCCGCCTTCCGGCGTGTGGCAGGGGGTGTAAACACCAGTTATCTTGCAAAGTATTCAAACCTTTCCTTAATCCTTATTCATACAAACTTCATATTAATCTTTCTCGGGCTATATTTCTATGGCAAAACGAAAAAAGAATCATCGAACGAACTGGAGACGATTTCCACAAGAAAGAAATTATATACAATCATATTTTTATCGTCGATTAAGGATTTCGGCTTTAGATCATGAGAACTTTGATTTGAAAATTTTCGTTTTTGATACTCTGTCCCATTGAGCTAAATTGAGATGAGAGATGTTAGTTTCTCTTTTGCACAAATGTCTACTTATGTAATTCTATATCTGTTTTTCCCGTTGAGAATCAACGAGCACTTCAGCTAGTTAAAAATATGCCTCAGTTATCAACGTAAATATCAAGATTCTGTTATCCGATTGAGGTAGAGGGTTTTGATTAAGTTTTAAAAATGAACCCCCTTTCCAAAATAATTCCAGAAGGAAAAACTACCATTTTAGATTTGTGCAAATTTAGTGTATGTGTTACATTTGTTACTAAAGTAAAGCATTACTTCTTCCTGCCATATTTCTTCGATTATTAATTTCATTATACTGCTACCAGTCAACTACGTTCAAATTTTCTCTTAAGTTAATAGTTTATTTTCAAAAATATTTCAATTAAATTCTATTTTGGGTTTTCATTATGGAAAATCATTAAGTTAATCTAACATCTTAACAAGTTTCTTTATCCGACAGATCCCAGGGTCGACATGAAACTGATTTTCGCCCAACTGACCACCGACTTCATCGCAAACAGCGCTTTCGGAATCGAGACGAATTCGCTAAACGACCCAGGAAACGAATTTCTGAAGAATGGGATGAAAATTGTGGAAAAGACCACCAAAAGATATTTTAACACCGTCATGGTCTTCCAATACCCATCTTTGGTCAAGGTAAAATAGATTAACTATTAAAGCTCGTTTACAGACAATTTAGCTGCTACCAGATATCCTTGGACCGTCGAAAATTCATTAATTGTTGGAAATTCATGCATTATCAGATAATACGTAGAAATATTTGTATCGTTGTTGAAGACAAGTCCGGCAAGAATGTGGTCGGAAAGGTCTACAGTTTTCTGGCCCTCTATTTGGATTGGAAGACTCTATGACCATTATTTGAAATTAACCAAAGATATTGATTTTCAACTTTTAGTATAAAATATACTCTACAAATACATTTCAAAGATGATTGGAAATCCAGTATAATATGGGAAATGGGCGGAAAGTCATCTAATTTGCACCCAGACCAGCAGACCCGGACGATTTTTGAGATATGTTATACAATAATTACTTTTCTTTTATATCAATAATGTAAAACGATTTCCACAAGAAAGAAATTATATACAATCATATTTTTATCGTCGATTAAGGATTTCGGCTTTAGATCATGAGAACTTTGATTTGAAAATTTTCGTTTTTGATACTCTGTCCCATTGAGCTAAATTGAGATGAGAGATGTTAGTTTCTCTTTTGCACAAATGTCTACTTATGTAATTCTATATCTGTTTTTCCCGTTGAGAATCAACGAGCACTTCAGCTAGTTAAAAATATGCCTCAGTTATCAACGTAAATATCAAGATTCTGTTNGTAAAGGCCCGGGTTCGAACCCAGGAGCACAAAATACGTTTCCATAAGAGATGTACGTAAATTACGTTTTCATGACTTGCAGAGGTTCTTTCTTTTACAAAATTAAATTAGAAACAATGGTCCTACGAAATTGAGACACGTGCCAAAAGAAAGGAAAATGATCATAGATTCTAATTTTAGTCGTGAACCATTCATATAATTTCGAAACTGCGAGAACTTCGATAAAATAGACGAAACATTCGTGAAATTTTTCGGAAATAAACAACCCATCCCTTTGACGACCAAGGCAATTTTTGTACATTGACTTTATGAGATAGCCCATATAAATGCACGGGGAAAATCGGTTAGTATACTTTTCCATAAGAAATGTACGTAAATAGGTTTTCGTTACCTGCAGATGTTGTTTCTTTTACAAATTTAAATTAGAAACATTGGCCCTACGAAATCAAAAGAAGTTTCAAAAGAAAGGAAAATGATCAGATATTCTTATTTTAGTCGTGAAATATTGATATAGATCCGAACTTTCCAAGATTTTGATAAAACACACGGACATTTCGTAAAATATTTGGGAAATAAACAACCCATCCCTTTGACGACTAAGACCATTGTTTAATGTTGATTTTATGAATTGTCCCACATAAGTGCACGGGGATAATCAGTTCTTATAATTTTTATATGAAATTTACGTAAAGTAGGATTTCGTGACTTGAAAACAGTAAAATAAATATTATAAATAATGGTAAGGAATATATTGCGTTATTATGATCTTACGGCAGAATTATTTTCTGCTGAGGAGGACCAGATATATACGATAATAGATATATTTTTTAACTTAAGTTAAGTCCCGTCATGTTTGACAGGGGCGTTTACTAGTTGCTATATAAATGAGACAATGTAGCAGATGCTGCGGTATGCCTACATTGTCCAGTTTCGACTAATCTACAATCAGGCCACAGTAATAATTGTCAAAAACAGATGCAATGCTTAGATTAGCTATATTATATCAATTATTGAGCTAAACATCTAAATGAAACACAAATAAAATTTCAAAAAATCCAGCAGGAGATTTCAATCTTGTAAAATTGAGTTGGCAAACGATCAGTATGTGTGTATTAAGATTTCACTTTCCAAATTATGAGAAAGTGATGTATTCGTCCCACTTTGGAATATGAGGGAATAATGCTAATTATATTTTAAAATTCTAGCTCACGAGGTCAGTATTCCTGCCCGAAGGTGTCCAAAACTTCTTCCGCCATCTTGTTTGGGGAGTTGTGAACGACAGGGAGAAGAAAGGCTATACCAGAGGGGATTTTCTGGACCTTCTGATTCAGCTGAAAAACAAGGGGAAGATTCAGATGGATGAGGAGGAAAGAGGAAAGGGAGTGGCGGTGGAGTCGAACCTAAGATCTCAAGACTGTAAGTCTTCCGTGTTTTCATCTAAACGATATTGTGACCAAACCTTGTGGGCTCCCCTCTATAGCTAAGTGGTTAACGCGTTCGCCTTTGGTAAAAGCGGTCCCGGGTTCGATTCCCGGTGTGAGTCCATATACCGAGTATGTTAATGCACTTTAAACAATACTACTAGCACAGGTTTGGCAGTCCAAATTCACCCTTTTGCATGTCAAATTCATCCTTTTGCAAATCCAATGTATCCTTTAGCAAATCAAATTCATCCATTTACAGATCAAATTCATCCATTTACAAATAAAATTCATCCATTTACAGATGAAATTCATCCTTTAGCAAATCGATTCTATTCCATTTCCGTTAAGAAAGCAAGTTTCTCAACTGCAACATTTTCAACGTTATGATGTTAAATAAATAAAATCCTACCAATGTTGTCCGAATGGGTTACATTATTGCATTTAGTGTGTTTCGTAAAATTTTTATATAACATTTACGTATTTCAGTTTGTGAATTCATTTGAAATAGCTCTTCTGCTGCTGATCGTGGCAATTTCATATATTCGTTATATCCAATATTTTGACAACCAGTGGCAATCACATTTGTAACAGAATGAATTATAAAATTGATATGCTCAAGCGTGACTTCGTGGAATGGACACGACATTTCAGAAGAAAAGGACACTTGATATCTTCCACAAAATTTTTTTTATTTGCACGACCGGTTTCGTCAACGAGATGACATCTTCTGGTGAATCTTTATTTCGGGCTTCCATCGCCTCTTCTGTTAGTTGCCCCAGCGGAAGAATTGATTCCTTAGCATTTTCAGCTCCATGTATTAATACTTTATGTACTGTCGGTGGCATGTAATACCATGAATTTAATTGCACATACATCTCTGCTGTAGCCCAGCAATAATCTCTGAAAGCCATTTCATTTAGCGTTAAACCGCTTGAAATTGCCTTCACGTTATTGGCGAATATTTTTAAGAGATCCTCGTCGATCCCTGATAGGTAAATTTTTATGTAATTAGTATTGAAGTATGGTTGTTAATATAAGACTTTTATATTAAAAGATATATAAGACTTTTTTAATTTAAACCATACAATACACAAAAGTCTTATCATTCTAAATGTAAAATTCATCCATATCTATTTCATCTTCCTCATACCTTCATTTCATAAAAAAGCAGGTATTAATGAAAATAATTTCAGTATCCTACCTGTTATTTCAGCTGCTAGACTTGGACAGTCGAAGAAACGCCTACCTGTATTTCCATAATTTGTGTTCCATATCCCGGTTTAGTAACATCCACTATCAATCCCATATTTCTTTTTAGTTCGTTTTGAAGATTAGATTTGCTCTCCTCGAGTAATAATTTTTGATTACCACGAACCTATTTATGAATCTAAGGATAAGTTTAATGGATACTTTTTATGAATTAACGTCACACTCATCAATATCGTACTTCCACCTGCCATTGCTTAAAGGTTAGTCGATAAGATATATGTATTTAGAAAATCAAAAAATCATATACAGCAATGTAGCATAGAAATGCCGTAGGATAATTTTTCTTTATCAACAGGTCGATAATTCATCGCCGGTAGATCGTTCATCTCTGAAATCTTCGCCCCACAAAAACAGCCTTTCATTCCCGTGCTAGCATTTTTTCCCGTCAACGCATTACATACCTAAAAGATAAATTTTAACTGGTGAAACAGGTTATTCTTGGTTACATTTTATCATAGGTTGAAAAAATTTTACCTTTCCGTTTATCATTGTAAGAAGCAAACAGAACTTGATAACATAATTGCCTACATTTACCGGATTAAAAATGTCTATTTCCTTANACGATAATTGCCTACATTTACTGGCTTAAAAATGTATATTTCCTTACGTAAATAACTTTCTTCCGCCTTAATAATTGCTTTCACTTCCTTTCTTCACTGAAAGCGAATCGATCTGCAGAATCTAGGGGAACTGGGAATACTGACAGCAAATTCTCGAAGAATTCGTGTTTTGAAGAACGGTAGAAGCTACGGCAAGAGCCCAAAAACACCACTGTCCTTCTGCACTGTCGAAATAAAACTGAAACTACTCGTATACTTCTAACTGGGAATCACGAAATTGCAATGCGAAGGATGCCGTTAATCCAGCTGAAGTGTAGCTGAGTGTCATAGAACGAGCCCTTTGCGGAACCTTCGTATACGGAGTACTGAGGCAGTCACCAAATAACGCCAGATGTAGGCTTATTTAATATAGTTGAGGTTCAGAGATAAGGAAAGTTCAGTCTAAACCCAGAGACGATTCCTTAGATTATTTATTGGGAAGTAAAATTTCAAAATATTCTCGAATCTTGAGGCTTGAGAAAGCAATGGAATATTGATAAAATTAGTCTTGCTTTGAGAAGAAGGTGAAAATATTTTTATATACCTAATAATTATTTGTCAAAAGGCAGAACAAAAGTTCATTCCAGCGTGTAAACCCCAAACTTTACCATTTAAAATTGTGTTGGTCCGTAGTTCCTCTTAAAACAAGTGAGCGTCACGGAGGACGGTGCTCCGCCGCGCGGATTAAGTCCTTGCAGCGTTTCCGAAAAGTCAGTTTATTTCTCGATGGCGCAAATATGAGCAAGGTTTTATTTTAGATTCCTCTTTGGTAAACTTCAAAGGACATCGTGGTATAAGTTATCCCGTGACACACGATGTTACTTTCTACTATTTTCCTCGCTCTAGGTAAAAATTTGCTCTAAAATAAGGGTCCACCATTTTCTTAGGTAAAGTATGTAAATATTCAAGGGTGATCATAAATGCCACGTCTTATGAAGGAAAAAGAACGTGTTTATAATATGGAGTTATATTTTACCCGATGATTAACTTCGTTTGGATCCACCAGCGGTTTGAAGTTGAAGATTTTCGCGAAAAATCGACGTCCGGAATTTTTCGCAATATTTCGTCAAATTTGACCCCCTGTATACTTTTAATGCGTAGGACCCAACGTAAATGACCTCCATAGTCGTATGTAGAATTTATTCAAAATTGGTCATGCGAAGTTTCATAGTCCGTACTCAAAAAAAGCGCTTTCGTATTTTTGGCCAGCTTTTTTCGATTCTAGCCCACTGTGCGTCGAGTTTATATCTGCAAATTTATATGCTTTTATTTCCTATGACAGTAACCTCTAGTAGAATTACATGTACAACCACATTTTTTTCTCTTTCAGACCTCCTTCTTCTTGCATAATTTAAGTAAAAATAAATGTCGTGTCATCTCGGGAGAGGTGTAATGAGGAAGACTTAATTTGAGGTTAATTTTTTCACCATCGTTTACTTTTCTTGTTGTGAAATCGCAAAAACTTTGGGAAAGAATATAGATTTTTCGTAAAAGGTTATTTTTTTAGACAAAAAGTCCTGGTAAAGACCAATTCAAATTTCTGATGCCGTGATTCCGTATATATCCACGTGTTATAATAGTATCTTAACTTAATAAATCTAATATTACAATCAAACCCAAGAAACAAAAAAAAAATTAGACGATAGCAATTAATTTAGTTGGCAGATTTAATGTTAGTGTAGGTCTGTGAACTAAATTATGCCAAAGAAATTTATAAATAACAACAAAAATTCGAGATTAATCATAAATACACATAATCATTCCAAATGGGAATGAATATACAATAGTATTAAATTATTTAAGAAGTTAACGTGTTGCTTTATCGTGTTTACATCGTGTTTTATTATTGCTGTGAAGCACAACAATGTTTTTGATGATGTCAAGGTATAAACAAGAGCAAGGGAAATCTAA
>KZ308137.1:63893-109436 GCA_000376725.2 Ladona fulva | reverse complement strand
AGGATTCTTATGTACTTGGATATGGTGGTCAACGGTGGGTGGTCTCGTTCGATAAATTCAGTCAGGGATTAATCGAGTCATGAACCTAATACACACACACTCTATAATATAAGTAGATATGAAACTTTACCTGCATGATCTATGAAAATGTATTTTATTAACACTTATTGTTAGATGTATGTATAAACTATGGCAACCGCTTAACCAATGCCATCCTCAGACACACGGAAGTGTTTAGATGATATTACATCTGGCTCAGAGACTGTTAGTCCTTTACTTTTCAGTTTCGACTCAAGTTTCAACGATTAAGGCATCGATCAATCTTTCCTTGGCCTTTATTCTTCTATTATTTATTCATTTAAGTGGAAAATACGGATGAATAAATCAAACGCGACATCAGGTTCGATTACAACTTAATTCAGCACGTATTGTTAACGAATCTCAGTACAAAGCTGTAAGATTTCAGCCGTGATTGTTGTAGGTACTCATGATCAACACCGCCGTTCAACAATCGACACTTGGTTTATTGTTGTTTCTTACCTTCCTTCAATAAATACTCATTGGTCATCTGTCCTTGACATGAAGTTCACAGCGTAAGGAACAATACAGACATTTGAAAAATTATACTATGTAATCTAATCTTTTTATTCCATTGGATTCATTTACTTATTATTTTGAATGATATTGATTCATCAAAATACAACACTAGAACCATCAAAAATCATTTTTTTCCTCACCAGAACATTCAAAATGATTTCTGATGGTTCTAGTGTGTTATTTCGCTGAATGTATTCTACCATCAGTGGTCGCTCTCAATAGCATTGATGTATGTACTTTTCTCTCCTTAGAGACACTCCGGAAATACCCTATATTGGCGATAGTGGACAGAGTATGCACAAAGGAATACCACAATCCGAAATTCAATCTAACGATCCCGAAAGGCACAGAGGTGTTGATTCCAGTATACAGCATACAGCGAGATCCACGTTACTATCCCAATCCGGACAAGTTTGATCCAGAGCGCTTCGGCGACAAGACCAAATTGACCAACTACACTTTCATGCCGTTTGGAGAAGGGCCCCGTTTTTGCATAGGTAAGGTATTTTAAGCAATAAATAAGGGCATTGAATCGGAAATCGGAACCATGTGTTGTATTTTATGGAGCGAAAAACTGATCGGAACCCATGAATTACAGTTCCTGAACCGGATTCGAAACGGGAAACCGTTTCGCATATTCCGTATTCCGTTCCAATTCACGGTATCCATTCCGATTGAGCCTAGGAGTATTTACTTTTCTTTAACTGCAGATGATAGTGAATTGAATATCACTAATCAACATTTGTATCCTAGTGACTGAATTCACTCTTTGGCAGGTATAAACATTGGTAGGTAGTTTTATGGCAAATTTTTATCAAATCCGGCTAGTTCTATCATATTTTCCCCCAATTTCTCTGGCAATATCTGACAGACCTAATGAAAAGATTGCAAAACAACTTACACGTTTTCACCGAACTTATTGTCTCCGAAACTGAGCAAGTTTAACTTAGTTTGATTTGATTTTTTCTAACGATTCTTATCCTGTACTAAGCTTTATTGCAATGTAATTTAAAAAGAGCCTAATATTCTAAATTCTGGGTAGATTATAATCAAAATATATATTTTCCATCAGGAAATCAGGAAAGGAAATCAGGATTATCAGGAAAATCTAGCGAAATTCCTGAAAATAATAACCTGCTAGTCCGCATGGAATTGGATTAAGGACTGGGTCACTGGGCGCTGTTTTGAACTTCTAAACATTTCCCCAGATTACACCAATGCTTCATAAGAAATACAAATAAACTACTCTCTGTGGTCAGTTGTACCTAGGAGTAACTCGTAGTTGCCATACTACTGCAGAATCACCCGAGACGATGATGATGATGATAATTATTATAAAAATTAATCTTGGGAAAAAAAGATTAATTTTGGTAAGCGATATTTGGTAGAATTCCATCTTCACAATAACACAAATTGATGATTTTTGTAATTATTATTATCATCATTGTCATCGTCATCGTCAACATCATCATTGTCGTCATCATCGCCCACTGTGCGTCGAGTTTATATCTGCAAATTTATATGCTTTTATTTCCTACGACAGTAACCTCTAGTAGAATTACATGTACAACCACATTTTTTTCTCTTTCAGACCTCCTTCTTCTTGCATAATTTAAGTAAAAATAAATTTCGTGTCATCTCGGGAGAGGTGTAATGAGGAAGACTTAATTTGAGGTTAATTTTTTCACCATCGTTTACTTTTCTTGTTGTGAAATCGCAAAAACTTTGGGAAAGAATATAGATTTTTCGTAAAAGGTTATTTTTTTAGACAAAAAGTCCTGGTAAAGGCCAATTCAAATTTCTGATGCCGTGATTCCGTATATATCCACGTGTTATAATAGTATCTTAACTTAATAAATCTAATATTACAATCAAACCCAAGAAACAAAAAAAAAATTAGACGATAGCAATTAATTTAGTTGGCAGATTTAATGTTAGTGTAGGTCTGTGAACTAAATTATGCCAAAGAAATTTATAAATAACAACAAAAATTCGAGATTAATCATAAATACACATAATCATTCCAAATGGGAATGAATATACAATAGTATTAAATTATTTAAGAAGTTAACGTGTTGCTTTATCGTGTTTACATCGTGTTTTATTATTGCTGTGAAGCACAACAATGTTTTTGATGATGTCAAGGTATAAACAAGAGCAAGGGAAATCTAAGCAACAATTGCCTCAAGTGACCTATTTTGTAAAAAAATATTAGGAATATATAAATTGTTATTAAATGCAAAAGCAATGCAATGTTAAACAAGGAAATGGGTAATGGCAAAAATTTCTCCTTGGCAATGCAATGTTGTCTTCAGCAGTGTAGTTTAATAATTAACACTGCATAAAGAAATAATGAAACAATAGTGACACAATGTTACGTACTATAATCGAACTACTGGAATCGTTCCCTTATTCTAACATCTTTCAGTTTTCGACGGTGACGATTTAGTGGCCCACGCCTTTGTATTTTACTTCGCCGGCTTCGAGACTTCGTCCACGGCGATGAATTTCGCTTTGCTGGAACTTGCGGCGAATCAGGAGTGTCAGGAGAGACTGATTGAGGAGATTGATGACACCTTCGAAGAGGACGGAGAAATCTCCTACGAAACACTGCACGTTCAGTTTGTGAATTCATTTGAAATAGCTCTCCTGCTGCTGATCGTGGCAATTTCATATATTCGTTATATCCAATATTTTGACAACCAGTGGCAATCACATTTGCAACNTGTGAAGCACAACAATGTTTTTGATGATGTCAAGGTATAAACAAGAGCAAGGGAAATCTAAGCAACAATTGCCTCAAGTGACCTATTTTGTAAAAAAATATTAGGAATATATAAATTGTTATTAAATGCAAAAGCAATGCAATGTTAAACAAGGAAATGGGTAATGGCAAAAATTTCTCCTTGGCAATGCAATGTTGTCTTCAGCAGTGTAGTTTAATAATTAACACTGCATAAAGAAATAATGAAACAATAGTGACACAATGTTACGTACTATAATCGAACTACTGGAATCGTTCCCTTATTCTAACATCTTTCAGTTTTCGACGGTGACGATTTAGTGGCCCACGCCTTTGTATTTTACTTCGCCGGCTTCGAGACTTCGTCCACGGCGATGAATTTCGCTTTGCTGGAACTTGCGGCGAATCAGGAGTGTCAGGAGAGACTGATTGAGGAGATTGATGACACCTTCGAAGAGGACGGAGAAATCTCCTACGAAACACTGCACGGCATGAAGTACTTGGATATGGTGGTCAACGGTGGGTGGTCTCGTTCGATAAATTCAGTCAGGGATTAATCGAGTCATGAACCTAATACACACACACTCTATAATATAAGTAGATATGAAACTTTACCTGCATGATCTATGAAAATGTATTTTATTAACACTTATTGTTAGATGTATGTATAAACTATGGCAACCGCTTAACCAATGCCATCCTCAGACACACGGAAGTGTTTAGATGATATTACATCTGGCTCAGAGACTGTTAGTCCTTTACTTTTCAGTTTCGACTCAAGTTTCAACGATTAAGGCATCGATCAATCTTTCTTTGGCCTTTATTCTTCTATTATTTATTCATTTAAGTGGAAAATACGGATGAATAAATCAAACGCGACATCAGGTTCGATTACAACTTAATTCAGCACGTATTGTTAACGAATCTCAATACAAAGCTGTAAGATTTCAGCCGTGATTGTTGTAGGTACTCATGATCAACACCGCCGTTCAACAATCGACACTTGGTTTATCGTTGTTTCTTACCTTCCTTCAATAAATACTCATTGGTCATCTGTCCTTGACATGAAGTTCACAGCGTAAGGAACAATACAGACATTTGAAAAATTATACTAATCTACTAGCTCTTTTTATTCCATTGGATTCATTTACCTACTTGTTATCTTGAATAACATTGATTCAGCAAAACACACTAGAACCATCGAAAATCATTTTTTTCCTCACCAGAACATTCAAAATGATTTCTGATGGTTCTAGTGTGTTATTTCGCTGAATGTATTCTACCATCAGTGGTCGCTCTCAATAGCATTGATGTATGTACTTTTCTCTCCTTAGAGACACTCCGGAAATACCCTATATTGGCGATAGTGGACAGAGTATGCACAAAGGAATACCACAATCCGAAATTCAATCTAACGATCCCGAAAGGCACAGAGGTGTTGATTCCAGTATACAGCATACAGCGAGATCCACGTTACTATCCCAATCCGGACAAGTTTGATCCAGAGCGCTTCGGCGACAAGACCAAATTGACCAACTACACTTTCATGCCGTTTGGAGAAGGGCCCCGTTTTTGCATAGGTAAGGTATTTTAAGCAATAAATAAGGGCATTGAATCGGAAATCGGAACCATGTGTTGTATTTTATGGAGCGAAAAACTGATCGGAACTCATGAATTACAGTTCCTGAACCGGATTCGAAACGGGAAACCGTTTCGCATATTCCGTATTCCGTTCCAATTCACGGTATCCATTCCGATTGAGCCTAGGAGTATTTACTTTTCTTTAACTGCAGATGATAGTGAATTGAATATCACTAATCAACATTTGTATCCTAGTGACTGAATTCACTCTTTGGCAGGTATAAACATTGGTAGGTAGTTTTATGGAAAATTTTTATCAAATCCGGCTAGTTCTATCATATTTTCCCCCAATTTCTCTGGCAATATCTGACAGACCTAATGAAAAGATTGCAAAACAACTTACACGTTTTCACCGAACTTATTGTCTCCGAAACTGAGCAAGTTTAACTTAGTTCGATTTGATTTTTTTCTAACGATTCCTATCCTGTACTAAGCTTTATTGCAATGTAATTTAAAAAGAGCCTAATATTCTAAATTCTGGGTAGATTATAACCAAAATATATATTTTCCATCAGGAAATCAGGAAAGGAAATCAGGATTATCAGGAAAATCTAGCGAAATTCCTGAAAATAATAACCTGCTAGTCCGCATGGAATTGGATTAAGGACTGGGTCACTGGGCGCTGTTTTGAACTTCTAAACATTTCCCCAGATTACACCAATGCTTCATAAGAAATACAAATAAACTACTCTCTGTGGTCAGTTGTACCTAGGAGTAGCTCGTAGTTGCCATACCATCAAATACTACTGCAGAATCACCCGAGACGATGATGATGATGATAATAATTTATCATATTAAGCCCGACTTCGTGAAGCGACATTTATTTATTTGTAATTACGTTGCAAANATATTTGGTGGAATTCCATCTTCACAATAACACAAATTGATGATTTTTGTAATTATTATTATTATCATCATTGTCATCGTCATCGTCAACATCATTGTCGTCATCATCATCATTGTCGTCGTCGTCATAATCTTCATTATTATTATTATTATTATTTTGATTCTTATTTTATCAATTCAAATCTGAGATGCACTAGTTTGATTTTTACTCATTGCCTTATTTCTCCTCGTACGGCTCAAATAAATGGTAATACTTTTACGATCGAGGAAAATCTCTTCCTTAAATTTGTCTGTATATCAAAATCTGCAAATGATCTTTACAGGAATGAGACTGGGTATAATGCAAGTGAAAATGGGGCTTGTGAGTGCACTGACCAAGTTCCGCTTCCACTTGCCGAAGGAACTGGAGGGAATGAAGTCACCGCCATTGGAAAAGAGGTCCTTCTTGGTATCGCCGGAGGACAACCTCAGACTAATCATCAGGCGAAGAGCTCACGGACATTCTAAATCACAGCCTGTGTCTGGAAATGACATTAAGAATGGATTCAGCACTGTTACTTCCGAGCAGAAATCTTCCCGTGAGATAAGATGAAATGTTAAAAATGTATATCATTTAATTCAATTACGGCTGCATCATACCGATTCGTTTTAATCTTTTTTCATTACCATGCTTTTGGTCTGCCCAGGTTTTTACGTACCAGTTACTTGGGAGGCTGCTGACTCCTCAAACAATGTACATCAATACTAAGTCCCGTTGTTGAGATAGTTTTATATGATATCAATAAAAATATGACCCAGCCAAGAGTACATTTTTTTGATAAGATATCCATCTCTATTCAATTATTTATTGGCGTATCTTACATTATAGAGTGTATGTATGTGTGCGTGCATGTTTTTTTCGCCTAAAACTCGAGAACCAGGAATCGCACGGCTTCCAAACTTTTGTGGTTTATAAATGTCTTTCCAGATTAGAAAATAGGCTATTTTTTATTCGCCTAATTGCCCCGGTCCGCTTCAGACGTTCAAGACTTTCCATAAGAAATGCATGTAAACCTCAAATTCACCGCTTGCAGGCTTCATCTCTTTTTAAAAATTAGATTAGAAAGAACAGCAATACGAAATCGAGACAAGTACCAAAAGAAGGGAAATTGAATGGAAATTCTTATTTTGACCGTGGAACGTTACTTTCGATTCGAAATTGCGAGAATTTTGATTAAATAGACGAACATTTAGTGACATTTGGCGGTTGTAAACAACTGGTCCCCCTGACGACCAAGCCTATTGTTGAATCCAATCTCATCCATTTTAGTTCACTTTTATCGCTTGCAGGGTTTTCTTCTTCTGCAAAATTAAGTAAGAAAGAATAGTCGCATGAAATCGAGAAGAGCACCAGGGGAAGGGAAATTGAATGAGGATTCTTATTTTGGTAGTCGAACGTTTTTTTCTGATCAAAATTGCGTACATTCTGAAAAAATTAAAGAAAAATTTTCTAAACTGTTAAGGTTGTAAACAAACCTTTCCGCTGACGATTAATTGCATTGTTGAATCCGAGTTCATGTATTTTCATATTTACTCCGTTGAGAATCAAAGGGCACTTCAGCTAGTTCTGTCAAACATTCATTCGTCAACCTAAGGCCCGTAAGTCAAACATTCGTCAACTTAGGGCAGTGTTTACTTACCGGAGAGACGTGTCTCTCTAGTGCTAGGGGAATGGCCATGGGATTCACAAAGGCAAATCTCTGACCTGCCACCATTAGCAACATGTGTCTTTGGAAATGGAATGAGGTAAGATGAGGAGTGAGGCGATTCGTCCTTGTTTTCCTCACCGAGCCAGAACGCTATGAGCGGAAAAAGTCCACGTATTTACGGCACTATGACCGTAAAACCCTTCATAACATTCACCTTAGAGTGATCAGGATATATGCCTATTCAGCATTGCCTGATTCCAGCGCCAAATATGAATTTGTTGCCACACCGCAAGGCGCCAAATTTGAATTTTGCCTTGGGATTTAGAATATGCACGTCGGAAACCACCTCGAGTCATATTTTTTTGAATAAATAAAGGATTTATGCACAATGTTTTATTTATTTGAAGAAGTATTTCATGCACTTTCCTTCTTAATCCCAATCTTGCGATATCATCGTGAATCAAACATCTCGAATTTGTGCTGAACGAAAGAACACCTCGATGACAACAGCGTGATAAACTCGGGAAATAGCTCTTTCCTAGGGGAAATGAAAGAAAATAATTTTTATGAATTTTAATTTAAAAGATATGGATAAAGAAAGTTTACCATTCCATGCGTCGTTTATCTATCCATTGTAAATGATTTATTTAATCAAAAATTTAATGTTTTTCTATATATGGCAACATCGAGGCTCCTTACCGGGAAATACACGGGAAACGAAGTTACATAAGAGCGCATACTGTCGACTATGTTTCTAGGGATTTGGAATCCCTTATAGGAATCAGCTTACGGCTTACATAACGCTCATATAAGTCAGAGAGATATGCGCCCGATATTCGGATCAAAGCTCTGGGGTGCGACGCGAACATGACTTCAATTACTACAGAAAACAGTGCGATAACAGAGCTTAGCGGAGATTATGAGGATGTTTGTCATCTCGCATGAATTGGCATGAAAACTCTTATCGGGGAGGCATTGCGTAATATGAAAAATTGATATCTTTCAATTGCGATGCTTTGAGATCGTTGGGGCAGAAGCTGCAAGGACCTCGCGGCACGACTCTTTGAGAATTCATATCTCTTCCAATGATATTACTCGCAGAAAGTTTGGTTGCAAGCGCATGCGTTGTATACAACCCCTGATCTTGAAGGTTGAGGACTTCCATCCTTCAAGGCCTTTGAATTAAATTGGAAACGCACTCCTTTCCTACGTAGTCAGTACGCCGCTGTCTCTGGAAGGTATCCGGCTTAATCGGCTTTATTGTAGAGAAGAGCCGACCTGAAGGTTAGTCTATAGCAGAGTAACTGTCACATAATAAAATCCACCGAACTGCGAGTTACTTTGTGGTAATCCATACCAGGAAGAAAAAACAGGAACAACTTTTCACTAGGAAACTAATTCCGTGTTTAATAACAACTTTGCATATTGAACTTCAAGACTTGAAGATGTTGCTTAAGCAATGAAACATGTCGTGTATCTATTAGTGTGTGTGTAATATGCAAAGTTGTTATTAAACACGGAATTAGTTTCCTAGTGAAAAGTTGTTCCTGTTTTTTCTTCCTAACTGTCACATGTTTGGTGGAAAAACTTCTTCCTCCTTCAATAGCTCATTTCATAACCAATCTCAATGTTTTTTCTCGATGCCATTAGTCGCTTAAATTCAGTGTCGGCTTCGGAAGCATGGCCACTCTGAGGCAGCAAAGTTGTCTTGTCGACCTTTTCGACTTAAATTTCAAAATTTTCGGTTCAAAATCCATTGCTGCCTAGAAACGGCGTCTTTGTTACGACACGGGTGATTCAATTGTTAAATGTTTTACACTTTTCTCAAATATGATCTCCCTCATTTTTTATGCTATAATTGATATTGTTGACTTTTTCGTCTCAAATTTTAAAATTTTTGGCATCCGTTGTTGCCTAGAAACAGCGCCTTTGTTGCTGTTTGGGCAATTTAATTGTTGGCTCTTTTTCACTTTTCCCCTCCTCTTCAATAATAAAATTAATATTGCTGACTTTTTCAGTTTAAATTGCAAAATTATCGGCATCCATTGTTGCCTGAAAACGGTGTCTTTGTTGCGATACGGGCGTTTTAATTGTTGAATCTTTTCCACTTTTCCCAAATATGATCTACGTCAATTCGTCAATAACATATAGTCTTAGACTAGACCCTGTGGAACGACATCAAAAAGAGGTAAAGGAAAGACTATAATTTCCACATGGTTTTATCGGAACGATGAACGTTGGCATTTATTCCAACGGCAGTATCATCGATGCATATTTCTAATACTGAACTTTCAGTTTTAGGCTTTCATAGTCTTTCCTAAATTCGATCATTCCCTGCTTGCAACGCCCTGAGACAGTTGCCCTTTTTCATTTTTTACCCTGTCCAAAGCCGACCCTTAGTGATTCGGGTCTTTTCGTATGCATTATATTCCGTCACACAAAACGCTTTCCCTAGCGGCCCTTCTGTAGGCGAATCACGCTCTCGACACATAAATAACGAAATATAAGACTCTTTTCAAGATAACATTGTTTGTTATGTTCAAGATGAATAGTTGAATGGCAAGGTTCAAATGTACAATACATTACCACATAACATTAGTAATACACAATTAAAATACGGACATACGTATGGAAGATAAGAGAATCCTTGCTGTTTATCACCTAATAGTATCTAGTAAGGGCAGTTATAGAAATTTCGACGGGTGAAGACCAACCCTAGGGTGGATTTTGATATTCTCGTAAGCGTCCATACTGAATTTTGGAGGGCTAACAGTCAACACAATCTTGTGCTTTTCAGTGCTTATCACAAGCTGGCTGCAAAATTTAGTTAAATTATACGAAAATCAAACATTTACTATAGAGAAAAGAACGGTCTCTTGGTTACAGAATAGAACTGAATGTAATTTCGTGCTTAAGCGTTTCACGCCGTGGAAATTCTGCGTAACGTGATTCAAGATGTCATTTTGAAATTTTCTTCGTTTTCCGATACATCTGTGTTCCTTCATTGACAGTTAATTTCCCACAAAATTAATAGTGGTAGAATTTATAAAAGTGCTCCTACATCTAAGGTCATATCGCACGTAAACACCCACCGGGAATCGAACCAGGAACCTCTTCCACCGAAGTCGAACGCGTTACCCACATGACTGTCCCACATAACTTCGCGGAAGATTTCTCCATTGCAGAAAATTCTTCGTTGTCTTTCAGAACCAAAGTGAAAATCTTTAGCAATTTCTTTGGAATCTCAATTTCAGAAAAAAATTAATTTATATCACAACGTATCACGGTCAATATCACGGTCCTCTATGTGGAATTTATTTGCACTCTATTGGCAAGATTCCAAACCCTCGCGGAAAATAAACAACTCTTTGGTGACGGGGCAAATCCCAAGGTTTCCATCTCTTCGTTTAATTTAGCACGCAATGAGCTATTATTCCTCACTTCTAAGGTTTATTGGATGTGGCAAAGCATGTCAATCAAAGTGATCCAAGTCTCTTGATGTTTACATGGAGTTTTATCTTCATAGAGCTTGGATTTATTTATAAGAGGTGACTAGCAGCGAATTGCCGGCTCACATTGTGAGCAGTTTACCGCGTATTTCTAAATCCAACCCTTTCTGAGAAGACCTATAATCCTCGTGTATTCATATGGGATAATGCATGAGCTCGAAGTCAACAATCGCCTTGGTCGCCAAGGGGAACGGTTCTTTATTACCTACCCGATAAAATCGAACTTTACATGTATTTCTTATGGAAATCTATCTGAACGATCTTGGTTCAAATCCAGCAAATTTTGCGAATGAAAAGTTGACAGTGCTTCCTTCCGGCTCACGGAGAACACGCATGCAAAGTTTGATGCAAATCGGACAAACTGTGTGGACTCCAATCGTGAACAAACAAACACACAAACCCACAGAATTTCTGCTTTATATATATAGATATGAAACTTTGCCCGCATAATCTATGAAGTTTTATTTTATTCAAACCAAGGCCCGGTATTATAATCGATAGTTAAATCTGAAAGTTACGTAACCTGAAGGTTAAGCTTAACCTCCAGTTAGCGGTGTGGACCGTATTATAAAACTTTTCAAACTGATGGTTAGTTGCCTACCACTTTAACTAAAAGATGTTATGCTCGAGAAGAATTGTCATACCCGTTACTCACTCGTCACTCTATAATATAAGATAAGCTCTTAACTTGCTGGATATCTTAGCATAAGCTTAATTAGCTTCTCTGTTGAAGATTTTTATTTTTTTCGTTTCCTAGGCAACATTCGTCGCGATATCCACCTCAATCTTATCTCTACTCTCGATTGTTGCCAAACAAAATGACTCTTGAAATTCTGTCTTCACACTCTCGTATTCATTGCACAGCCTATATCGAGCTTCATTCACAGCCTCCATCTCTTCGCTGATAAAACTGATCTAACGAAAGTTGTTTATTTTTTCGCAGTTGGCGATTCGACATTCCCCTCTCATCTGCTCCTCATCGCCATCTCTTGGGCTCCTCGCCTCAGTCTGCGATCACCATGTCTGCCGTCGTCACCCTTCTGGTCGCCGTGGCAACCCTCGCGGCGGCCGTTGTCGGGTTCTTCTCGTGGCGTTTCGGATACTGGCGCAGAAGAGGAATTCCATACGTCAAGCCTTCGATTCCATTCGGCAATATGAAGGACGCCTTCCTGGCCAAGCGCCCCTTCCACCATGTCATGCACGATCTGTCAAAACAATTCGAAGGTGAGGTGTGATGTCATCTCAAAAGTGTTTGCTCATCTCAGGAATGTCTTCTTACGTAATGCTGCCTGTGAATCCAAATATTGGCTCGCTGACTTATCTCCAGAATTTTCATTTTCGGCGAAACTTGAAAATGGCTGAGAGACGATTGCAAATGAAAATATCGTCCCACTAATTGTATGCGATACTCACACATGCTTAATCTTCCAGCTTTCCCTATTCAGTGTATGAAAGTAATGATAATGCTTGCGTGGAAACACGGCGAATTTCAACAATTGTCGACCCTCCCTCATTCATCTTAACAACAATCTCGACGTCGGTCATTGTTACGATTATCCGCAACAATAATTTGTTATTTCATACTTTATTCCATTGCCTTAAGCTGAAAGCTCTTCCTACAATAATTTAGATTTAGATTTGTACCCTGCAACCCACCAGTGGCGTATGGCAGAGGGTCTACTCAAACTTACTTAATCTACCCTATTAGCTTCTCTGAATTCCCCTGGGTTCGATGCTAGGGCGTATCAAATTTCGTCCGTTTAATTTACATGGGGCGGCTTTTTAATCGTTTTCTTCGGGACAATTTTCAAAAAGCCAGAGAGCTGTAATTTTGCGGGGAAACAACCTTAGGAACTAATTTCGTATTCTAAGTTTACCTCTTCCATAGTCCATAGTTCGATGCCAGGGTAGGCTAAATATTCCTTCGTATAAATTGCACAGGAAACTCGAATCATAATTTTAGCTACTTCCTGGTGTTATATCGCCTTCAAACCTTAAGGATAGATAATGGAGGAGCTTCTGAACCGTAGTACTAACCGGACAACTACCATAATGATCCTGGGTTCGAAGGCTAGGACGGTTCAAATTTCGTCCGTTTATCACACACTTTTAATATATTTTTATGCGGGAATTCCCGCAGAGCTAAATAGGTATGACTCGGCAAGTGAAAAGGGTTTGTTACTATGTGACCATTATAGACAGTCTACTTCCCTATGGTTACGTGGTTCGATCCTAGGGCATGTAAATGTCGGAATTCGATTTTCGGCACTCCCTAAAATGAAACCTCTGCAAAACGAGATTCGGAAAAATCTATTACCATAAAGCTTGCAGTATGCAAGCGACTTTTACTCGTATATTTCTAAGTAAGACAATATTTTGATAAAAAAGGTTTCGATTTACCTGAATCTGTTACAACTTTTCATTCCCTCCATAATGTCCTTACTTTGCTTACAATTTCGTTTCAGAAACATCTACCACATTCACCTCTTTACATTCGTTCTCATTCAGCAGTGAGATTATTTGCGTTATCCATTCTTTTCGAGATGCACCATACAACCAGTAATCCTCCCTTGTTGACACTGGTGAAACTGACCTCAACCAACAATGTTAAATTTTCCATTATTTTGCGAAAATAAGAAAATTGAAAAAAATGTTAAACATTTTCCGACACTAATCACCACGGTGGACGGAATATTGAGACCTGGACCGTCCCGCTTAATCCGGGACGATTGTCTGCTTTGCTGAAGATGTCACTTTAACCTCTGCTTCGATGCAATTTCAGGTAAACAATATGGTGGAATATTCATATTTTGGCAACCGGCATTGGTCGTGTTGGAGGTGGACGTGATCAAAGACGTGCTTGTGCGATTCGCGCATTCCCATTTCGTAGACCACGTGGCCGGACCTGACCCCAAAAAGGACCCCCTATTGGCGAAGACATTGTTTTCTTCGAAAGGCAAGAGATGGCGCATCCTCCGGCAAAGCCTAAGCCCAGCGTTTTCTTCAGGAAAAATGAAGATGATGTATCCGCTGGTGAAACAGAAGGGCATTATGCTGACGGAGAAAATGGAGGATATCGCCTCACAACCTGGTATTTATCTCTTATCTAGCATCTCTAAAATATTTTCATCTTAGGACCTCTATGTGCTCAGAAAGAGTTTGATGCCCCTCTAAAACTCTTCTCAAAGGGTTAGATGTGAGAAGAGACTTGGTAGTCTCGCCCGAATAAAGTCGTATTATTATTATTATTGTTATAATCATTATAGTCGTATTATTATTATTGTTATAATCATTATAGTCGTATTATTATTATTATTGTTATAATCATTATATTTTTGTAAAGTTTTGACATTCAATAAATAATCATTATTATTGTTATTATTACTGGTATTAGTTGGTTGGTATTGTTGTTATTGTTATTATTAATTTATGTATTTATATATTTATGTATACAAATACGAAACGAATTTTTTTGTTTCCCTAGTAGATTGTTCTATACTTCACCGAAGCTTCTCCGACCAATCGCCATTATCCACCTCCAAAACCTTGGCGCGCTGGGCGGTCGCCCGCGTATCGGCCAAAATCTGATTATAGAAATAATAACTAACGGATTGATAACAACAGTTTTTTGGTAACTCCAAATGACAAGCAAAAACTTATTCCAGAGGAAAATAGTAAGTTGTTAAATTCTCGATCATTTAGAAGCATCTATAAGGTGGGGGCCTAACTTATTCCTCAGAGGGGAAGCCTTGAGTTGTGCTGTAAAGATAGATGCCTCTCTGGTTGCATTCAGATGCCGCAGATTGATGCAAAGGTTTATTTGCCTAGCAAATAATGTAGAGCGCAAATATAAGCAAGACTCACGGAGAGTGAAAATCGTAAACAGTGTCGGGTATTGCATATACCAATCTGGCAAACATTGTTATTTTGCCTGGACATATTGTAAACCTGTGTATCACCTGTGCATATTGTATTGTAACCTGTGCATATTGCAAACCGTGTCCATATTTATTTATTTAATTTATTTTATGAAACGTGGCTACGACCTTTTATCATCTACGTTAATTATTAATGGTGCAAGTAGTTTTAACTGCGGTAAAGAATTAAGAATTTTTGTTCCCAAGGAGCGATTCTTCTCCGTAGGGGTCTCTCGAACGTTGAGAGACCACTTTGCACCAAAAGGAGTTATCTACTCGAGCAGATCTGCGTAGACCTACGCGAATCACCTAGCGAAAATTCTCCCAAAACATTTTATAAGTAAAGGCAAAAAATATAATGGAACATTGTTGCCATTATCCCAAGTTAATGACTAAAAATCTGCAATTCGTTTAAATGGATAATTTTACATTATTGTGTTAATTGACTTTCCGAATTTATGGGAAAATATTCTTTGTATTCTATCAGGAGCACCTGATTTGCATTCGGAGGCACTATTATTCATTGAGCACGGCTTGAGAAATAATATCCTAATTGCGATACGTTTTTGAAATAATGGAATCACAATTGCAATAATAATTGCAACCCATTATAAATTATGCCCAGAAAAGTATGTAAATACACAATATAAATAATTTAGAATATAAGAAACATAACCGCTGTATCTAACGCTCTTCAAACTCTGAAATCGAGAAATATAAAAATTCTACACTCTAAAATCTCTATGCATGTATTTAATAGCAACACTCCCAATTCCATCATTACCTTGGTGATAACGTAATAGATTTTACACGATTTGGAAGCACGTATCTTCTGCAATGTAAGATTTAATTGAATTTTTCCACTTGCATTTCTATTCTGAGAATTTTATCATGACTAGAAGATAAGTATTTGAAAAAAGAGAAAATGTGCAACATCAGACAATGGGTTAGTTAGATAGTCGGATATATTTCTTTGATAAACTCTTGGAAATGCTGTGAAATATTTCGTAACTTAGCGTAAACAGGAGTTACTTTGTTTTTCTAATAATAAAACGAAGTTCAAAGTACTCCTCCTCTACCTTTGAAGTATATTTTAATAATGGGTTATGTGGGGCATTTATAGGTTATGCCGGGATTCCTCATAATACAACGGCTATTTTATAGAACTGAAAACTTTCGTCAATCTAGTTTAAAAAAAGAATTATCTAACAGAATATTAAAGATTCAAATGAATAACTAATCCAAAGGATTTGGAGGGATTTACCGTTAAACGAGCAATATCTAATCAGGCATAGTGCTAGATCGCTACCATTACGTGTAGTATATTTCGAAATGCATTACGAATATATGAATGTTTAGTGATGCAAGGTTTCCAGACGTACGCCATTTCGGGGTAAACAGACCAATAAACAGAGTTAAATTAATATAAAAACCCTTACGACAAATTTTTGATGAAGCCGGGAAAATGTCCCATTTTGGTGTTTCGGGCAGATCATTGTTCAGTATTTTATACCAAAGTAATAACTATTGAGCGGTACCATTGCTATAAATGCTGCCAAGGAAGCGAAATAAAAACTAAGAATCATATGATATCAGGTTTGAGAGATAAAATGTGAAAACAGTTATCCGTAGATAAATATTTGGACGAAATGGCCTTTATAAGAATCAAAAAACAACTTTGCATTCTATTCACATTGATCGTCATCGAATAGTATGTAGAGTAATTATTCCCAAGGTCGACAACCGCAACCCTTAAATGTAGATGTGATACCCCATAACCGAAGTTTCGTAGCATAATCTTGTCGCCATAGGTGATCTATAGACAAGCAAAAGTAGGGATGTTGAAGGAAAAAATCATCGAATGGTTCCGCAAGAGTTGGAAATTTGAAATAAAAAAGTAGTGCTACAGTAGTAAGTGCTAAGTAGATTTCCCTAAGTTCATGCAGATGTATCACAAAAAATGGTAAGCAACAACTAAGGTCCGATCAATTTATATTTCGGGTTCAATTACCGGTGAAGGTCTCACATGCAAAGTGACTATAGCTGTCGAAGCACTTTTGGAATTACCACCGCTAATCAATGTATTTGGTTGCAGATCCGAAAGCAGACATGAAGCTATCGTTCGCCAGGTTTACCACGGATGTCATCGCATCCTGCGCTTTCGGAATTGAGGTCAACTCCTTAAATGAACCAGATAACCAGTTCCTCAAGATGGGTCTCAAAACTATTGAAAGGAGCTTCCGGCATATGCTAGACACAGTTGTCATTTTAACTCTACCGTCACTGAGAAAGGTGAGATATGAAGTTTCGCGTTAAAAATTTCGCTAATAAAAAACCAGTGTAAATAATTAACTACAGTACGATAAACCAATAGCAATTCTTTGACGACAATATATCCAAAAGTGATAAACTTGGTTTATGTTAAATAGAAATGATTTTATTGGTGGATTTACGCATAGAGAGCTGTAAATATTTGTTTATCAATTAAGGAATCAACCAGGAGAATGGTTGGGTTTTAAATTTGAGACATTGGGTCTTACTAGGCAGGATGAGGTATGATATATAGCCGTGTAAACGTTTTAAGGGTAACGAGTCACACAAATGCAGCTTAGTAGATATGATTAACACTTTTCATGACATCCAATGAGGGGTGAAAAAAAAATGAATTCCATCATCAGCAATATAAATACCTCGGTAGTTTTCATGTCATCCCAGCAATGAAATAGGCCATGACTAATAAATAGACCAAGTAAATGATAGATATATTTTCTCCATCCTCCACTATAAGACGAATGTAAAATATTCCATTAATTAAGATATGATGGCAGGAACTGTATTATTTACGCCAACAAAAATTGATCAATCTTTGAATGAATTTGCAGATAACTTTAGCTCTAGATGACAACTCTTAACATAACTCTTTTGGTAATTCTTTAATATCAAGTTTTAACATAATACACGCATGTTGATGTGAGATGTTTTCATTGTTCTGCTGATAGTTGCAACAGTATTAACTAAAAGTTTAATATCCATTCATAGCGGAGTCTTCTGTAAACATGCAGATCCGAGGGGCGATTAATTGACACTGTATATTTTATAGACAGATCCACCCGAGGGGTTGCTAGGTCCCGGGCAACCATGGCTCGCAGACCCCCTAATTTCATTTCAGGACTAAGATTAGAACAAAGTTTGATTTGGAAAGTCCTTGATATTCTAGGTGTATACGCTGTTGAATCGAAGAACGACATAAGATGATGGAATAACAATGTTCGTAAATTCAGCAATGTTTTAGTTTCCCCTTAATCTTGTAACTTATATCCTTCACGTTTAATAAGCAACATAGTCTAGATTTTTAAAAGTTCGTACACTGGTTTCACATTGAAAAATGACGAACTGACGTAAAAGAAGTATGGATTTGATAATGAGCCCAGGTTCTCATAGTGATATTTTTTCCCATGATCACTAATTCTCTCCAAAATTTGGGGTTTCTGGAGGAGCGGGGATTCGGGATGATGCTACTCTTTTAGCGTGCCGCATGATTATGCGTTAACTAGCAAGTGTGCCTTGAAAACGCTAAGAGCTACACAGTTACTGGATAAAGAAGTAGTGAAGAGTGTCACTCTCTGAATATAAAATGTTTTAGAGATCCTGGATTATTTATATACACATGTGCATGAGTTTCAGCTTGTTTACGCTGTGACAGGAATGATACAGTAAAGTAATTTAGCTATAGCTACCCGAAGAGACTGTACGGGGAGAAATACTTCATTTGAAGTCTTAACATATATAGAAACTTAATTTTATTCTTTGATAGTGATCCTCGTATTAATCACTTCCTTCTAATGTTAAATCAGTGCCTTTCTTCCTTGGGAAAATCAAATGTGAGCTGCAAATAAATTTGCTCCGTTTAAATTTATCTTTCGCTATGGAGGAAAATGCTTCTTTCAAATGCTTTTACTAGTCTTGTTTGTGGCTGTGATAATATCGTACCTGCGGTGTGAATAATTCTAAATACTGGCATTTACTATCGTATCGACTATAGTGGAGCCGCTAAGTCGTGATCTGTGCTCCGCCCATTCTTGTATTGGGAGAAGCGCGATTGCCAAATTTTCACTTTTTGATACGAATGATACGAACTTTTTGATACGAATCCCCCCTGCCACACGCCGGAAGGCGGCTTGCAGGGTACTTATGTAGATGTAGATGAATGAAAATTTACTAAAATAAAAAACTGAATGCTATTAAGTGTTATTAATTGGGTGATTGTGCTTTATTTTCATGGATTTTTCTCTTTTATGGTATTTTACCTTAGCGGGGAAAGCAGGCATATTCTACCACACTGCACACTTGCGTAGTAAACCTCACTCCATAACCATGTCTTTGATAGTTAATGTTCGAAGGGCTTAGGGTCAAACCAGCCTTCGGTGTGATGGCTGTAAAAAGAGACATTATACAAGCAGGTCGGATGTAGGCGTACATCTCATATCTCAATAATGATGTGTTGATTCCATGCGCAGATTACGAGGTCTATTTTCGTGGTGAAGGAGGTGGCTGACTTTTTCCGCCATCTTGTATGGAACGTGGTTAACGAGAGAGAAGAAAAGGGATTCAAGAGGGGGGACTTCATAGATCTGCTGATTCAGCTTAAGAACAAAGGGAGTATTCAAGGCGATGACGAAGTGCGCTCGGACGTCAAGGTGGAAGAAAAAGTGATTCCAGATTCGGAAGAATGTGAGTATAAACATTATCAACTATTGGCGGAAACCAAAATTTACCAATAGTACATCTGCAAGTAATGTTACTGTTACTCCGTCAAAATTGGCAATATGAAGTAAAGTACTGCATTACATGAAAAGTATTGTGCAATACCTCGTAGAATTTTAATGACTAATTAGAATAATACACTAACTGCGCTTGACATAGATGCCTCTCAATTTATTGCATTGAATATTTTGTTATTAATATATTATAAGTTAATTTTATTTTTATCGTCAAATGTTATTTTCGACTAAAACTCTCAAAAACTTGGATAAAATACATCGATTTTAAGTAACATGTTGGCTTTTGCTCAATTGATCTCACCACGACTAGTTGAAGTTGTAATTCTGTATTTATCCATGCACTATATGAATCTCTGCGATAAATAAATAAAAAATAAATTATCGCAATCAGTAAAAATAAATTACGAGTAAGTGATGAATCAGAAAATGAAAATACAGACGATGGTGATTATTTTAGTAGTATGATTTATATTCCCTTACTACATAGGGAGCATATTAGAAAGCAGGTAAATATTTAGACTATGATTATTATTTTAGTACTTCGATTGAAGGAAAATCTATTACATTTAAAAACTCAGGAAGCTTCGTTTTGGAGAGCATGGGCAGCTCGAGTTTTTACCCTGCCATACGCCACTGGCGGTTCGCGGGGTAAATAACTAAATTTTAAGAAAATGTTTAAAGTAGTAGTGAAAATTTGAAGGAGTTTTGTCAACCGAAAAATAAATATTTTTGGGCTTTTGTTCCAGAATTCGTGAAAGCTTTTTGAAAATCTCTTTAAATTCTTTCATTGAACACATAAGTAAATTATTTGATTTCTTTAATTCGAGTTTCAGCTTTCAGCTTTTACTCTCACTCGTTAACGCTCGAACCAATTGTTATCTAGCAAATTTTTCATTAATTTACCTATTTGAAATTAATCCAGCTCGTGGCTTTTTTCTCGAAAATACACATTTTTCTGCCTTGTGTTTTTCCTACACTTCAATCACATCCGTTAATATTCTCATATTTGCTTCTTCCCGTTCTCCAAGTCAATTCGTTACCTCGTTCATTCAATCTCCTTTATCTTGCTTTTGCTATCTGTCACCCCACACTCATCCCTACCCATCTGTCGGTTCTAATCTACACTTTCCAAACACCCAAACCACTATGACTCACCCAGTTTTTTCAGTTCACTTCCATTCATTACCATTGGTTTCTATCTCACCCTTGGTTTCTATCTCACCCTTGGTTTTTCAAGTTATGTAATGCATCCCAAGTGAATTCACCTTCCAAATCGTTCTCTTATTCAAATCATGTTCAGTAAGCGTCCATTATATTACTTTTAGTTTATTTCCCTATCACTCCAATTTCTATTCTATTTTTATATATTAACTCCAAAGCAAATTTAATCACTGTGCCATAATGATATAGCACAATGTAATAAAAATGCCACTTTTTGCAGGTGTAAAGTAATATTAGATGCACTTCTCGGTTGGTTTTTATAATAAGGTATGAAGCAATATCACCAAAGCAAGTTTCCCACAGAGTATATTCTGCATGACCTCTGTAGGACGTCTTTCTGTACGCTATGGGGGGTAAATCGAACACCGTATCCTCCAACACCAACCCAAACGCATGTTGACTTTTAAAATAGAAGAGCACAATATAATCCCTGAGAAATTCGGGGTGCTAGACCATAATAACTCCAACATTTTTTAGCACATAGCGAAAAATGAAACACAAAATACCTCTGAAGAATAATCAATTAGTACAATCAGCAATTAGTTATTGACGGCATAATAAACAAATGCAAACCTTGTTTGTTCTTCTTTGCAATAACTAAAAATTGTTGGCAAAAATAAATTGGTCCAACGTTGGGGTAATGTAGGCAAAGTCACCTATTTCTTCTGTAACTTGGTTGTAAATTGTCTGTTGGCCCAACGTAGGCATTTGGTCATTTTTCCAACAAACCATTTTCCAACGGTGTTCACCAAATGCCAACGTTAGCCCAACAACCTGTTCTACTAAGAGGGGATGACCGCGCTCATCGGCTCCCTCTGAATCCACCAACGTTGCAGCAAGAACGAACAGGAAAAAGATCAGAAATTACAGCGTTATTCTTATTGAAATAATTCTGATTCGTAATATGTTTATTTCATCGCGAATGTAGTTACCACACCTCTTAGAAAATGATTGGTTCCTTCTTTTATTCTTTCATGTTTATTTTTATTAAAGTCGCGCTTTAGCGTAATTACGAAATTTTACTCTTCGTGAATGCCATCCAGATTTAATTTGATAAAATAAATAAAAAATACTCTATTCTCATACTTCCATGGGAAAATCAAATGTGAGCTGCAAATAAATTTATCTATCGCTATGGAGGAAAATGCTTTTACTCGGATATAATTCCTTGATAAACTCTTGGAAATGCTGTGAAATATTTCGTAACTTAGCGTAAACAGGAGTTACTTTGTTTTTCTAATAATAAAACGAAGTTCAAAGTACAGCCTCATAGTTAATTTTCACGAATTATACAATAAATTTATGATATACAATTTTCTATGCTAAAACTTGATAACTGAAGCGAAAACAGTTTCCTTTGAAATTAAATCACTAAACTCTCTTACGTTTTGATGTAAGTAAAACGATTAAACCAAAGGTTATCTATAAATTATTAATATTTTCTCATCCATCAATGAACATTTTTTGCGCCTCCCGAATTCTTCAGGGAAGCTATTGCGACCCTCTGAATGTGAAAACATACTGATACTCCCGAGGTATGGCGACACTAAAGATACCATGTAAAAAAAATCATGAGGAATATTTTAGTAAAGAATTTATTCATCCAATAAATTTCAGATTTCCATGGAGACAGCTTGGTGTCCCACGCCTTCGTGTTCTACTTCGCCGGATTCGAAACATCGTCGACCGCGATGAATTTTGCTCTGTTCGAGCTTGCGGCGAATCAGGACTGCCAGGAAAGACTGATAGAGGAGATTGACGCAGTTTTGGAATCCAACAAGGGGGAAATAACGTACGAAACACTGCATAGCATGAAGTACTTGGATATGGTGGTCAGTGGTAAGTCGACTGTTAGACAACCACCATGATCATCGATTGTAAGACGGACTGTCTCGACAGTTTGATGTAGTGGAATAAATTTCGATTTTTAACAGCTAATCGAGCAACCAGCAACCGTTCACGTGAAGAGAATTTAATAATATAATCTAAAATAAAAACTTTTACTCTTCAGCAAAATAATTACATTCGTTGTTAATGATACATTTTGTAAACGCTGAAATTTTACTTTTCTTTCGTTCTAAATCATTAGCTTAGATTGAGATATCTGAAATGTTTATTCACGATTATTCTGGAAACTGTTTATGAGTTTTCTTTCTGGAAGTGGCGAATATTAAATATTGAAAGTAAAAGAAATAGTTGTTAACTTTTATTACTTCTTTTTACTGCTATAAAATCGATGGTCGATATGCATTTTCTTACATTCAAGTTAACGTTTCCTTTATGTAAGTAAATACTTGGAATTCCATCTAATTTTAGAACATTCATTGTAGGTACCTGTAATTTCAAATTATAGAAGCGATTAAATTAGTTGTAAACTAAACTAGTAAGAAACTTAATTTTAGAATGGGAGTTCATTTGAAGACCGATTCGTATCCAAGTAAATTTTGTTAAGTATCTTCTGTTACTATATCACATTATGTGTTCATATCCGTCTTTAGTATTTGGGATCTTTGTATGTATTATCTAAATAGGATTGATTTCTCCTGAAGTTAATTTGCCACTTTGATTATAGACCTTGAAGTTAACATATAGCGTAGATATAATTCAATGGGGAGATAGGATTACCATATTCTTATATTCAAATTTGAATTATAAAAATGGAGCTTCATAATGCTCTCAACTTTGAATTAGTGCACAAATTTTGGGGTGTAAGGGATTGAGAAATACCTTTTTAATTAGTTGACAACCCTTTATATTCGAAGAGACCCTGAGAAAGTACCCTGCCCTGGCTATGCTGGACAGAGTGTGTACGCAGGAGTACAGAAACAAAGAACATGACCTTGTGATTCCTAAGGGGATGCATGTTCTCATACCCGTGTACACCATCCATCAAAACCCTATACACTATCCAGATCCAGAGAAGTTTGATCCAGAGCGCTTCAGTGATGAGGCCAAGAAGAATAGGCCAAGTTTTACTTACATGCCCTTTGGAGAAGGACCACGAATGTGTATAGGTAACTCTTCATTAAAAGTTTTTGCCCCTATTTACTTTTCAGATCTTCTTCTCCATTAAAACATGTAAGACTACCATAAAAAAATGCTCCACACGTTAAAAATTAGAAGAGAACCATGCGAATAATTCAGCAAATCACCTCACAATTAAAAATTCTATATAATATTTACCATGGTGTATATATTACCCAAATTATTACACCAAAAGCATCCTTGGTTTGATTTGAAACCCTCCAGTAAGAAATACACATCAGTGTCATTTTGATTGATTGCAGCCTTTTTCTCTTTTGCACAATTAAATTAGAAATAATTTTCCAACAAAATGGAGACAAATACTAAAAGAAGGGATATTGAGCAAAAATTCTTATTTTGGTTGTAGAATATAAATTTAGATCCAAAATCGTGCTAATTCGAACAAGAAAAACGAAAATTTGTAGAATTTTGTGATTATAAACAATCCATCCCCTTGAGGATCAAGGAAATTGTTGTACTCGACTCTCATATGAATATATGAGAAAAATAGGCCATAAGAAATGCATGGGGAAGGAGAACCGACATTTTATGGTCAGGAAAATTTTTGTTAACTTTGGAAATAGAATCTCAAGAAAAAATTCTAACAAAAAATGTAAATTTCTCATTTTTATGGTTAGAAATAGTAGTTTATGAATAAAAGTTTGAAAAATAAATATTCTCATTCACAAAATAAACGGAGAAATTTTACAGCCAAAATTATATCTTAGGCTATTATGTTAACAATGCAAAATTGTTTTATCAACCAAGTTAACGAAGTTATATCCATATTGCTGTGTCTTTGGAAGCTTAAATGAGCTTTATAAATGGTAAAATGCAAGTAAATTAAATTGTTATAGCCAAACTATCCATGCTCTCTGGCTTACAAAGATCAGCTATAAACAATAATATACACATTCATTTTTAAATAAGCTGAATTAAATCCAGTCATTTTTGACAAGGAAATTCACTAGTTATAATATTAATAATAATTGATAACCACAATGAAAATTTATCATAATTTTTATATGAAATATAATGTAATGAGAAATTTTAAAAAGTAATACATCAAATATCACCAAATTCAAATTGCATTAGGTACACTTTAAGTACTTACTTGTTTCTGAGAATAATTCTCTAACAGTTATACTTAGTTTAGCAATTATATTTCTTTAATAATCCAGGGAAATTTGCTATGAAATCAATTCAAAGAAAAATATCAATATCTATGTTCTCAACATTCTTTGTAAACAATAGTGACTGACTTAGAGGTTTAAAAACACTCCGTAAGCCGTCTTTCGGCAAGTGGAACTCGTGCACAGAAACAAACATGAAGCTCCGGATTACAGGGAAATTTGCTATGAAATCAATTCAAAGAAAAATATCAATATCTATGTTCTCAACATTCTTTGTAAACAATAGTGACTGACTTAAAAAGGTTTAAAAACACTCCGTAAGCCGTCTTTCGGCAAGTGGAACTCGTGCACAGAAACAAACGAGAAGCTCCGGATTACAGATTACCTCGGGGAGTCTCTACAAAGGAACTCCACTTCCTTTGTGGAGACCCCCCGGGGATGGAAGCGTTGCTTCCGAAATGATCATTGGGCTTCCCAGAAATCGGTAATCCGGAGCTTCCTGTTTGTCTCTGAGCGTGAGTTCTGCTGACCGAAAGATGGATTACAGAGTGTTTTTAAACCTCTAATTCATATACAGCCATGTTCCAACTTTCTCTTTCTCTTACAGTGACTAACTTGACTAGAAGATTGAATTCCTTGTCATTTAGAGGTCCTGTCAATATCAGAAGAAAAAAAACAAAGAATTATCAAAAATTCAGAATGTGATCATTATGCCTCCAAGAGAGGAAATGAATTCAATTAATAAGTAATCAATGAATGAGGATTTTTATATTTCAGGAATGCGTTTTGGACTGATGCAAGTGAAGGTGGGATTGTTCAGTGTCCTGTCCAAGCTCCGTTTCTTTTTGCCTGAGGAATTCAAGCATATGAGGTCTTCTCCACTTGATGCAAAAGCTTTCCTGATCTCTCCAGATGACAGTTTACGATTGATTGTGAAGAAGAGAACTCCAAGGACGGCATAGAGCTTTGGCAACTAAAAATATTCATTCAAAGTACCTCAAAAGATTTTTGGATGAGGAATTGCTAAGCTAATTTGAAAACAAAATTTCAAGCACTTTAAAGAAATGTGTGCAACAAGAAACTGAATTTCAGCAAAGGAAAAATGAATTAAGGGAAAAAGGCAAGAAGAAACAAAATAGCAAGATGAACCTAAGAATGAAAACTAAGAAAAGTTATACCCAGCATTTCCTTACGAACAGTAAACTATACTTGATACTTAAGGAATCTTCATAACTTCACTTAGAATAAAGAAAAGCTTAATTTCAATGAATTATGACATGAAAAGCTTTTCATTTATGAATGACAGAACAGAAAACTATTTCTGTAAATGTGTATAAAAAGTTTTTTATGAAAAGTCCTTGCCTTAACCCTTTCCTGAAAGAGTAACAGTCCACTACATAATTATTATAAATGAATAATGAAATATCATGCAATTTATTTTGTACCTTGATTTTATGTAAATATCAATAAAAGAAAACTTAAGTAATTCATTTCTTATTTATTACCTGAAACCTACGCAACATCCAGCTAATTTATTTCAGCAAGGAAGAGTGAATTTGCAGTGAAATAATATTCATAATGTAATGGTATCTTCACATAGTAACTACAACAATAATACCAGAGTTGAAAGTAATAATTTTATGTTGAAATTATGATAATAAGGAATAAAAGAAAGTTACCACTTTCTTCACCAGGGCAATAATGAAACTAAAAATCACTTAAGTCACCAATGATGTTGTATATTTTATCACATATCGGCAAACAGTACATCTTAAATTATATAAAAAGCAATGGCAATCCTGAAATCAAAATTGCAATTAGTAATGTTTTACTTGTGTATTTAGATAAGTAAAGCCAATTAGAATAAATACATCACCTACTTTCACATGTTTATTTAAGTATTCTTTACATAGTTTATATAGTAAGTTTTATAGACAGAATCAAATGGATTTGTATCTTAGAGACCATCCTGAAATGATGTAATTTCATTTTTGGAATTTCTGAATCCTCCATAGTTACAAATGTCACATAGACCATCATACCCTATGTGATAAAGTTTCACAGATTCCCAGACACTCCTTAAGTGTTACTATTTAAGGATAGCCCCTTGACAAAAAGTGCTAAGAAAAAATTATCCATCATCTAAAGGACTACAGCAAAAGTGGAGTTTTTCAACAAGAGCTTTTCATGATCTTTCATTTTATTTTCCTTATTCTTTTCTAAAACCAATATTTGAGGTAATTGCAGAGAATTTCCTATAAATTAATTTACAGTTACCAGTTGTAGACACAATTTGAATTCCATGGATCTGTCTAATCCTGTATCCTAATCACTCATCGATTAGGATATATCAATCTCACTCATCGATTGAAAGTATAACAGTTCTGATATAACAAATGGAAAAAATTAGGGAGGATTGAATTTGTACTGAAATTTAATCACGTTTTCCAGAGAATTGAAGTTAACTTCACCCATCTGAAGTCATAAGAAATTATTAAAACTAATAGGAAATAAAAAATCTTTTTCATATGAAGGGTCTTATCAATTTTATGTATTTATTGATTTCTTATTTCAAAAGTTTTAGTAGTCTTATGTTTCTAGTTCACTGCTACCCTGCCTTTTCCTGAGACTTGAGCTATACAAACAGAAAGCCAAAAATATAAATAATAGCACCATTAACATTACAATTTGTTCTGAAGAGTCATCCTCAGGATGACAAGGGTATATGAGCAATAAATGGGATTCCCTTAAAGGTACTTTTCCTGTTTGCTTTCAGCTTTCAGTGTTACTATTAATGCATTTTTTAACTGTTATTTATCAACATGAATCATTACAAGTATTTAGAAACCAATGATAAACAACATAATAATACCAATGTTTAGAGATAATTTAAAGGTTGTGCAAGTAGTCCATATGCTATGGGTATAAAATGTTATGACAAGGTACCTGATGATACAAAAAAACTTGCAGTATGAATAATTTTAAAGTAATTCACCAAAATTGCATGTAAATGTCCTTGTACCATGAATAAATGTTTAATGCAAATATCTTTCAACTTTTGTATTTTATTTATGCACTGACATACCTTATATCACTTACCATGATTTTTGGACAAATAAAACTATTATTATTGTTATCATTGGGCACTGACACAAAACACTACCTCTTCCTGACTCCTAAAATTCAAACATAAGTGTATACCTCTAGTTGATTACAATAACAAACAACCCAAAGAATGGTTATACCTATTAGAGACTTGAAATACGGCATTTTCAAGTATAAAAATGGTTTCCTTACTAATTTTTTATAGCCCATGTTAGTACCAAGAAAATTATATTTCATACCAATTATGAGGAAGAAATTCTTAGAATATACAGAAATATAATAGCCACAAATCATCATTCAGTTAATTTCTATTTCAGTTATTTCTGACATCAGGTATTTATTAAATAATGTAAAACTGTATAATTTTGATAAAATCAAGGTATGCATGGAAAATTGTAAGATGAATATTCTAATATCACAGTTATTGCAAAGCTGCTACCTACAATTTTGACATGAATTCTTTTATTAAAACCATGTAATTTGTTATTATCATACATTATAAGTATCAATATAATGCACATTGCAACTTTATTATTTTTCAAGCATAATCAGTCAAAATAATTTTAAATTGTTAATATGCATGGTATTTACTCAAACTTAAGTTTCATTGAAAATTTTGTTTTTCTCTGTTTATCTCACATTATTTTAGGAACTTTCAGTTCACACACACCGCATTTTCCTGATGCATAAAATGCACCGTGATTTTTCAGATGAAGAAACGAGATTTGCAAAAGAGTGTCAATTTATGCAAAAATGATACAAAAGTGCAAAATTGCTGGAAAGGCTTCAGTGGCGATTAGAAGATAAAACCCACGATTCAAAGCACAACATTGTTTACCATTATAATTGTATGCTATTCGTGAAATCAGAAAAAATTCTCACCCTCTATCCATAAGATACAGGCTGATTTGAGATAAAATTTCCTCGGAAAGAAAGTTCACCTCATGGGCCAGGAAATATGGCACTACTAAAAATATAGCGACTCTTGAATGATGAGTATTAGTGCCTGATTAATTTACTATAATGAGATTGTTCGAAGCATATGACAGATTTGAAAGTCATGTAATTGTAAAATTAATTCTTTTTACATCAGTTTTGTTGATGAGGCCATACAATACTCTCTATCCAAGGAATATACTCAGAAACTTTTGTATAAACTGAAGGAGAGTTTGCAAAGGCACATAACTTTCCAAAAGAAGTAACTCCTAGGATGGAATACATGCAGTCCTTCCTTTTGACCACCTGCAATGGTCCTCCAGAGTCACCCTGAAGAAAAAGTTGTTTTAATAATAAATATAGCAAACTTAGTTTACATATAAATTAAAAATGAATGACCAATATCTTCAAACAACATGAAATGAAGATGTACCAAACATCTTCAAAGTAAAAAGAGGTTATAAATGAAAGCTGTTAAGAGCTTGTTCATTAAACATCCAATTATTGAGAAATTATAGTTGAAAAAAGAAATGCTTCTAAGATAAGGTACGCATGCCTTGTATACAGATAAACAATTTAAACTTTCTTGAATTTGAACCAATAAGGACACTCCTGTATGAGCCACATTTGACAGAGAGTTTAGTATGTGCTATTTAGATGAACACTATTACACTCAGAATTAAGAACAGCAACACTATATTTCCCCATTGAATAAATATCTGAGTTAAATCAGTAAAAATGGAAAAAAAAAGGTTTACTCCTTTATCCTGTAGTGGTATACTCAATAAAAATCAGTAAATGGAAGAAGAATAGTTTTATGTATAATTTTGTATAATTTTTGAACTGTACATAAAAAATCCACTTGTATCAGTTTTATGATTAACAACATTGGCCAATTTTCTAAATAAATAGGCTTCCAGTTAACCAGGAGGGTAGCTTATTCCCCTTTGGTAAAAGCAGTCCCAGTTGCAATACCTGGTATTGCTAATAAGGGAGAAATGATCTCAGCAGTGAAAGGACTTTTAGAAATAATAATACTACTAGCTAATTAAATAAAACTCTTTAATTCTTTTCATGCTAGCTTATACTATGGGGAGACTCATTTACCATAGAGAACAAATATGAGGCAAGAATGCAATCATATGAAAAATGAACATCTGCTTAATCAATATTTCAAGTTGCTGATTTACAAAAATGACATTTTCCTGCATAATAAGGTTAATGCTAAGATAAATACTGAAGGAAGACAATTAACAATAATGTAATTCATGCAAATAAACTAATTCTTTATCGAAAGTTGAGAAGATAACCAACCTGACATGTATCTTTGCCCCCTTGTAGAATACCGGCACATAACATTGAGTGATCTATCCCTTTAGGGAGAAGTTTTGTCGTTCTTATCTCTAGGTCATAACTTTCATTGCATAGCACTTTGTCAATTATATCCAAGTCAACTTTTAGAAGATCAGGGCTGGGATCATCACCTGAGGAAAACAGGTAATATGCAATTATTTCCGATCATGCCCATTTCTAAAAATAATCTTTCAAAATGAAAAAGTTATTTAATTCACTTTCTTTAATTCAATATTAAGGGTGATCGTTCAACAACGAATAATTGCAGAAGTCTATTTGATTAATATATCTGTCAGTTATATATCTCCAAAATTTCACTGCAAAAATTTTTATTTCAGAAATACCATTACAGTTGAAATTTTATTTTTCAATATCTGGTTTCATATTGCATTCTCAAATAGTTCATCAAACTAAGCTAAAAGTAAAAAATACCAACAAAAACAATTTTAATAAAAAAAATAACAATGTATCTTTTGGCACCAAGAGAAGTTGATCGATGAATGTTACAAATACTTTCTAGGAAACTTCGTTTAAGTTAAATCCTTATCAGCAAACAGTGATTAATATTTCAGGTTTTAGAGGTTATTTGTCCGAAATTTTCAGATTCATTTTCCCTGAATCTCCCAACAATTTCTATCATTCTATAATAACCAATTCATCTATTTTTATCGATCACAACCTTTTGTCTTTGCCATCTGCTGTTTTCTTAGCCCCCACCTTAAGCTACTTTCTTTAGGAAAAGGTTAAGTTTTGAATCATGCTCCAATCTAAACACAAGGTTGGAGTGCTCAAAATTTTAATGTAACTTTTAGAAGATTTGCAAGCATCTTACCATAACCTACTCTACCCCAACCAGTAGCTATAGCACTCCTTCTGTTGTAGTCATCATCCAATGGCAGGCAAGCTGGATGGACATGCTGGCTAAGGGTTGACAAAACATTATGTTCCGTAGCAGGTCCCATTTCCAGCAGAGCAATGTCATTATATTTTGCTGGTGGGTGATAACCAGGGTGAGGAATTCTTTTAATCACAGGATGAGTTTGTCCTCTTTTAGCATTGGGTGACCAACCAACAGTCTCTCTCAATAACTCAGATCCCAGGAGAACCCATCTTGGTGGACCACTACATGAGATATGTTACATCACTATAGAGAATAATAAACCACTTTATTTGATACTTAAATTAAGTTTTTAGAAAATACTTACCAAAGTTTATACATATTATAATACAATGGAACACAGACCATGTTCCTTTGCTCTGGTTTTCCTATGTTCACAAGAATAATTGGGAATCACTAACCACTTAAAAACTAACAGATATGCATGTATTTTTCTGATGGAAATCCTGCACTTTGGAAACAAACATCTGAGGTGATTTGGAGGAGATACAGCTTATGAAAGCAGAGGACTCCAACATTGTCAAAGAATATCCCTTGGTGTATCAATCCCTGCTTCTGGATATTCATAATTATTTTTCAACTGTTGATGTTCTATCTAGTAACCAACATTTGTTCCAATGTCAATCCCACTCCTAACCTCAACTTTCCACCCCTCTTTGTCATTTAATTCAACTGCAAAAGTTCAGTGTACCTAATGATGTCATATGGCAAAGTAACTGGTTGTTGATTTAAGTATGTGGATTTACTGAATATTCAAATTTCATAATATAACAAAGAGTTTTCAACAAGTTACCCCTGAGAGAGCCTCTTTGCGACAGGTAGAACTCATAGATTTATTGACTCACCTTCGTGAATGAAGGCAATGAGCTGCTGTTAAAACATATTTATCACTAATTAAGGACCCTCCACAGCTCCAGTTAATATCTCCTTCAGGTCCATATCCAATGGCAGCCTATGGATATGAAGCATACAGAAAAAGTTGGAAGAGATAGTCGAGAAGTTAAACTTCCATAAATTTTCTTCATCTCTTACCATATGAGGAAACTCAGCTGGGCGAGCTTTAATGCCACCCACAATCACAGGAGAGAACTTGGGACATAGTTGTTCATATCGCGAACACCCTGCAGAGCAAACAAGAAATTAGATATGAGACTGCTACAAAAATTTATTTCAATATCCAACATGAAATGAAGATGTACCAAACATCTTCAAAGTAAAAAGAGGTTATAAATGAAAGCCGTTAAGAGCTTGTTCATTAAACATCCAATTATTAAGAAATTATAGTTGAAAAAAGAAATGCTTCTAAGATAAGGTACGCATGCCTTGTATACAGATAAACAATTTAAACTTTCTTGAATTTGAACCAATAAGGACACTCCTGTATGAGCCACATTTGACAGAGAGTTTAGTATGTGCTATTTAGATGAACACTATTACACTCAGAATTAAGAACAGCAACACTATATTTCCCCATTGAATAAATATCTGAGTTAAATCAGTAAAAATGGAAAAAAAAAGGTTTACTCCTTTATCCTGTAGTGGTATNGGCACAATAATAGCATAAAATGAATTAATATCATTGGTTATTTCAAAAGTGAAATTTTCACTGGGAATAGTTTTTTATGTTCATTTGATGCTTTTTTGACATATTCAACATGATTTCAATTGAGCCCCATATGAAATAATATTTTCATCATCAGTACATCAACATCTTTCTCTGAATTTGTTCGGTAAAAATTCAATAACATGCCATTTTTTCCATAGAAAATAGGTTTTACTATTCAAACTGCTCAGGATTTTTCATCTTTTTAGCAGCTTTAGCCTAATTAAAATATCATGAGCTCAGGAAAGGAGATGAGTCATCAGAAAACAGTAAGATACTTGCAATGTTTTGCAGCTTCACCAGGTCTTCTTGATGGCCCTGGTGGTCTGTGTGAATTGGATGTTGGGCAACATACTATTGGCTCATATCCAATAAAACTGCATGTCGTGGGACGTCCTCCATTCCTCAACTGTTCCAATGCATGAGGACACCTCTCTATTGGTCTACAGATACCACTTAAGCCAGAGTGGTCAAAGCAGTGATCCCCTTCAAAAGAGAACACCGCACCTTAAGAAAGGATAAAAAATCAACTGGTGATTTCCACTCAATTAAAGAATTGTTAAGCTTCTGCCAAACAAAATGAATTATAGTTTTGTCATAGTTGATCTTTGATTATCAACTTTTCAGTGTTAACTAACACATTCATCATCATTTAACATGAAGACATCTTACTATTAATTTATAATTAAGTTTTTGGTCTCCACTGAAAGTCTGATAAAAACCCTTAATATTTTTGGTACTGAAATTGTTTTGTCATAATAAATAAATGCATTAAAAGGTGAAACAAAATATTTTGTGCAGAAAATAAATGTCAGAGTATTAAAAATTCAGAGATGGAAAGTTAAGGTAAGAGCTATGGTAGATGAGGACTCAATGAAAGAGATTGAACAAATGCTGCACATAGGTTGTCTCTTTCATGTAATGGGATAAGCACAAAAGAAATATAAGATAAAAATTACGCAGTTCATTTCATGAATCCAGAGAGATGAGGCCTTAAATGGGTATCATGGAAAAGATTTGTAAGATATTTAAACCTTCACTATTGGTAGTAGTAGTATTGTAACAAGTTCATCGACTTTTTTGGTAATTTCTCACGTGTGCCCCCACTGGGAATCGAACCCGGGACCACTTTCGCTGAAGTCGAACGAGTTACCCACTTGGCTATCCGGGAGCCCACCTTCACTATTTACTAAGAAGATCATTAGGCAAGAGTGTTTTCTTACATGGGTCTGAAAAATGGGCCCTTACAATGGATGATAGCAAAAGAATGTGGCCTTAACTTTTTGCACTCGGGTGTAGAGTCTTGCTTGACATGGTATTATCACCCACAACTTGCACGTTGAGCCACACTTGACACAGCTTTCATCGTGGGGGAAGGGGGATTTTTTCCAAATATATACATAAGTAATTATTTTAGTAATTTTCGTTTTGGAAGTATGGGCAACCAGCTGTATCATTAAGTAGGATTTAATGCTTCATTTATGAATTGTCTGTTGAGTATACATATGTTAGTATCCTAGTATGTCAGACAGGCAATGGCAGGATTATTGTCTCAGCAAACATTGATAAGGCCATTGTTGCTTTCAAAGGAAAGATACACTTCATCACATATAACCCCAAAAAGCCAACAAAATGGGGCAATTTTTTGTATTTATGTTCTTGCAGATTCTAAATGAGGGTGTATGTATTCATTTGTTCCTTATTATGGTGGAATTACTTCCACCATAATCCCTGACCATGCCTGAACTTCCCTTTACTTCAAGAGTAGTCTTACAACTCTATGATAGGTGGAATAACTTAGCCTTTGATGCTCAAGGCTACCATCCTTATACAGACAGATATTACACAAGTGTTTCTCTTATAAAGGAATTGGACGAAAAAGAAATGCCACTTGACAGGTACAATAATGCTTCATAGGAAAGGCAACCCTACAGTCATTAAAAAAACCAAAACTGAAGAAAGGTGAGTTTTTAGCATTCAGGGATGAAAAGTAATGCTTCTTTCATGGGAGGACAAGAGGATAGAGACTATGCTGAGTATGTGGGACAGTTCAGAAACTGACACTGTGGAAAGGAGAGTGCATAGTGATGGGATGGAGAAAATTGTGAAGCCTAAGGTGATGACCAACTATACAAATTTTATGGGGGCCTTCCCTGAGGTATGAGGGGCCTATTACTACATGAGCACCTACTGTTTTATGAGAAAAACTAAAGTGGTGGCGTAAATAGTTTTTCTGGGGACTTGAGGTCAGTGTAGTTAACTCCTATGTTTTAAACAAGGATTGTGGTGGCCTGTGCTTCTCCATTGTTTCTACATGGCCGTTGCTGGTCAGCACAAACATTTTCCACATATTGTTGCCAGATTTGGCAGATTTCCACAGATTGAGCTATCTCCAGGTGCGCAGCGGCAGATTTGAGAAACCCACTGATTACATTTACTTTTTATTATTGTATACCAGCAAAGCAGAGAAAAAACTCTGATAGAGACTTAAAATCGAAGGATAAGCTACATTATTCAAAATTGCAAAAAGATCAGAGGGATAAAGGAGCAACACTGCAGCTTAAATAAACCCTGTATGCCATAGGTGAGCATAGCCATCCTCAGGAAAAAGATAAAGTGAAAAGGAATTCAAAGAAGGTAGCTCCTGCCCATGAATTTTTATGTAGTAGCATGCACAAAGTAACTCATCAAGTATGAAAATACTCACTGATTCTTCTTCTCCAAGAGCTCCAGCTATTTGGTCTGAAAAAGACTGTCAAATTTAAATAATTATTACTGTGAAAGGTCTTTATTAAGTAAAGGTACTTATTTCCCAAAAGATGTAAATGGAAGATAACCAGCAGTAACCATCATATTAATTAGAAAGAATAAAGCAAATCATTGCCATGGAGATTCAATCTGGAGTAATTACAAATTTCTTTGACTTATCTGAAACCTTTTCCTACTGAATCTGTTTCTAAGATTGGTCATCACCTGCATCACATGTACTTGAAACAGTTAGTAATGGAAAACTGAACTTGGGGATGCAGAAGTTATGAATAAAGAAATAATGAGAAAAATAGAGAAACAACAGTGGAAAGAAGGAAAAATGGGTGGTGTTTGAATGTGTGAATGCCAAGGAGGTTCGGGGATGGATTGAGAGCTTATCTTTTGGTACAAAAATCCACCTCGCAACCCTTCATACACAAACTGTTTTGAAAACTGGTGAGCTGATGCCTTCTAAGAAATCTCATCATCTGGAAGCCTGATTACCAGTCCTCCTTTTGTAAAACATGTAACGGAGATCCGGGTTCGATTCCCGGTCCTGTCAGACTTTTTTCATATTCGTTTCTCCTTGGGATTTTTCCTAGTTGCACGCCTTTCATGCCAAGTCACCTAAAGCCTTTACCTAATTACGATATTAAACTACTTGAGTGTAGACATAACAGAACTCGAGAATGAATGCGGCCTGATATGAAAAGTTTCTCCACCTCTGTATTAGACTTAATATATATCTTAACATGATTGCTTTCCCTACGATAATACTGACCACACATCCGGGACATTCGCCGGGACTGTCCCGTTCCCGGCCTTTCCGTCCTGTTCATACCGTCGAAAAATGTACTTTGTCCCGTAAACACGTTTGCGACTGCGTGACCCACCTGTGGGTCACGCAGTGTCCGGTCATGCACACAGCTGCCAGGTACACGTTACCATCGGTGATGCACGATACCCATATTTTCATATCTAAGTGCTCATCTAAATCAATTCTCTACACGTACGCTCACAGAGGAAGAAATAATTAGTTTCGTTTTTATGAAAAATACGTCAAATTTTAAAAATATTCGAAATTTATGCTTGTGGGGGCGGACAGCGAAAGTTACTTCCGTTGCGAACGTGTTTGAAAGTCCTCGCTAAAAAATTTTGAATTTTTATACAAATCAGTGTTTCGAAAATTTCCGGATCAGTAGAAAAGTTAATCAGCAATTAGCTCAGGAATTTGGAAATTCTCCGTATTTCCACCACCGGTGTGGTGATTCCGGGAAAATATCCGCCGCTAAAGTCATTGCCATTTTGCTTTCGTTTGAGGGAAATGAAGAAGCTTGCTACGGAGCTGTTGCCAACAGATTTAACGTTATTCGCAGCAGTTTATTCAAAATAATTAGATGGTTAACCCACTTCTTAAGTTACACCGGGATCAATAACTTGGCCAAACGACGAAGAAAATATAGATATTAGACTACTTTAGACAAAATATATTTCCAGGCTGCGTCGGAGCTATTGATTGTCCACATTGTAGGATAAATAAGCCATCAGAAGATACAGGTTCATTTTTAAATATAAGGCATTTTCAGTCCATTCAGGCATTTACATATGATTCAACGAGATTTCGGAAAAATCACCGCAAACAGTTGCGTCAAAATGTCCCGTATAAGATATGTACTAAAAGTGTGATGTTCACTGTAATTTTCTATAATTTCGTTCTTTGCAGTTCAAAAATTCGTCCCAGAAAGAATTTCCAAAACAGAAATTAAAAAAAAAAGTTTTAAATATAATTCGCACGTCTTACATTCCGATGATGATCGTTTTGTGTAAAGATTTTTAATTTATAACTTGACCCAAGTTTTCTTAGCTATTAGTATAGCTTTGCCACAATTGGAGTTATTAGTTTTGGGAAAGACATAAGTAAACATCGGATAAACTTAGTGTTTAATGCACTGTCTTAAAAAATGAATGTCAGCTGCAACATTGAGCTTATTTGTGCATAATTTTCGTGATCAGTTAAGCTCAGAAGACCGTAAAGTCATGATATGAGATAAAATTCGTCGATAAGAACTCACAACTTTGACTAACACATCCAAATAATAGAATAAATTATATCCCCTTCCCAACAAACCAATTTCCAACAATCAACTCCACCCCTACCACCAAAATACAATATCCGGGTTCATTTGAACAGCGTCTTAGAAAACCTTTTTCCAGACGACACTTGGTCGCCTCTGAAGATGTGTACATAGCACTCGAAATACGTATTAGGCATAATTGGAGGTTTTGCTCCTCAAAGGCCTTGGTAGAGGTTTTGTTCTCAAAATTGCGGTATGAGTAACATTGAACCTCTCCGTCACCAACAGCAATTATTTGGTTGACAAGTTTGGTTTCCATTTTACATTTCTCCTACTATACCAACAACTGAAGTCACTCATTCAGTTGCTTGTAAGTTGTTTTGGTAAGAAGTGTTGAATGTGGAATAAAAGGTTGTTTAACTTGTGTTAAAACAATTTTGCTTGAAGTGTCTTTATACTCGTATTGTCCCGCATTTAATAACCTTTTGTTTAACCTTGTTAGCATTTTTGTTCTATAATGGATGTTGTTGTTCTTGGTTACTCGCTCTGCGTCTTATGGCGTGGGATAATGTTGGTTGTGTAGTATGAGTGGCTGACGAAGGATAGTAAATCCTACTTTTTAATTGCTGGGTTTCTTTCTTCATCTCACCAAGGAAGCCGATATTTGACAAAAAGTCTAATGATCCTTTTTTTATTTCAACAAAGTTACATAGTGGAGTATAGCTTCGGAGTACTAAAGCAGAAATTCAGGTATCTGTATTACGTCAAATTAAGACTAATTAGGGATGCAGTTCATTTTATAAGAACGTGTTGTTCTGCATAATAATCCAATCGAAGATAAATGTATCTGTACTCCTTCAATGTAAGAAGATGCAGATGGCGATGTGCAGGAAGAAGATGTACAACATGAAGGGGATGGAGTTAGGAAGCGGCAGGAAGTCATATACAACTAGCTAATGCTTCTTCAGGCTTTGCCTTAATTATAAAAAAACATTTGACTAGTCACATATTTTGTAATATTCTACCCGTACCCTGAAGGTGCTAGCATTGCTAGCGAAATGTACATCGGTTTGTGGCTATCTGTTTTTTGACGGTATTGCAGTACTCCTTTTATTGAACATATTTTCTACTCAAATTTCACTAAAAGGTAGTAAAATTTACATTTTGGTAGTATACACCACCATACAGTTTTTTCTAGTATCTTCTACACTACCTCTAGTCTCATCTCTTCCACTCTGGAAATTTTCTTAATGCGAACCCTGACCAACTCAGGAATAACTTCGATATACGCTTGACGGATGGAATTCATAAGTTAAATAATAAAAAAGACTGATGTGTATCATCATATGACTTGGAATGTTAAGAACTTGTATGTTCGTTTTGTACGCGCTAGATCTCATTATCTTGGACCCAGACACATGGGCCTTATAACATTCCTAGTTATTTTAAGAATAATACGTCAATTGCCTCTTTTAAGTGTACATTTAAGTCTTTTTTAATTGAAAAAAAAATTTATAGTATTGAAGATTAGCTTTCATATTGTTAGTTCTCTTTCTGTTACTAACGAAACTTACATCCTGTACTGAATCTTTGGCTGAATAAAGCATTATCATTACCAAACTATTGTATTGAGTATCTACAAACATCTCATATTCTACATTCACATTAAACTCTCTGAACATCCTTGAGAAACCAATGATACAAATATAATAATTAATTTTTCCTTCGGGAGACCACCACAAATTACTAAGCCGTTTTCTTCTTCTTTTCTTTCTCGTAGTGGTAATTAGTCTCAAATGGAAACGCCAGGGGCAGAATGAACCGAAAACTGCCGTGAACAAAAATTTGGAATTTTGGTCGTTCGCGGTGACTAAAATCCCGAATCCGATTCCGAACCGCGCATGCGCACGAAGATAGATCTGAACGAGTTCGGGATTCACTCCGGAAATACACCTAACGAGTCTCGGCAACAATACTTTACAATTCCAAGCATGCACATTCCGTTGGGCAGTAGCGACTGAAATGCCTTGGGATTAATGGTAAAAAAGGGTGTTTTTTTTCCAAAATTCATCTGGATGACAAAACACTCGTAGTTAAATCAGAAACGGACTTCGATATAGTTGTTGACGGAAGCAATCTCCCGTGAGAATATTCCACAAGTATTTCACGGCAATGAAAAGATAGATCAATGCCACGAATATAACCCAAAGGAATGGTTAACAAATGACTGCGCATAAAAAGAAATCTTGCTCCGATATCTTCAGACTAGAAATACTGTTCTCACTAATATGTCGTTGCCACACGTTTCTTACCACTTTTCTACTTGAATCTGTCATTATTTTAAGCAATGAAAACTAGCGGGAAAAGACGGCGGGAGGCTCCAGTGTTGTCCGTGTGTGTAATAAAAGAAAAATTCTATTTTTAAACCAAAATACATCCTAAAAATAAAAATAGAAGGTGGCGAGATGACCATTTAATCGTAAAATTAGTTACAGTCTTCATCTAGTGATACAAAGTCAACCATCACTATGTCAATATTTTTAAGGACGTATTTTCCCATAAAATTTTCTGAGAAAGGCGAGAAAGCAAACAAACTTGACCTCAACAACGGTATTGTTCGTCAAGGCCAATAGACGACGAACTTTGACGTAATTCTGGAATTTTTCATCCAAGTTAGCATGATGCGAGACCGCAAACAAATTCGATGACTAAATGACTATCATTTATGGATTTTTTTCTTAGCTTGGACTCGTGCAGTCGCTCATTCTAATTAATTTTTGCAAGAAAATAAACCATACAGACGGTAAAATCGAACTTTAAGTGCCTTTCTAATGGAGGGCCTCGAAAATTATGTAGCATCAAACCCGAGACGATTTAGAATATGATAATCTGTCTACATCTAGCAGTGTGCTATCGAACGAAGACTTTTAAAGGTTAAGTTAGATTTAGTTTTCGTGACGTAGGAAATTAAACTTTCAAACACACATACTCACCCATATATCAAATTATTATTCGACGGTAGCTTAACACATTGCGGACTGGTAACGAGTTTACTCATGTTTTGCGCGCTATCTGTTACAGACGGATTATGAGATAACTCGTATTTCTGCATGCCGTCCTTAGAAGTAATTTATTTCAAATACTTCGTCTATTTAGTTGTTCACATCAGTAATAAATGTGTTAAACTCTTTTCCAGACGACACTTGGTCGCCTCTGAAGATGTGTACATAGCACTCGAAATACGTATTAGGCATAATTGGAGGTTTTGCTCCTCAAAGGCCTTGGTAGAGGTATTGTTCTCAAAATTGCGGTATGAGTNTAAGTTTAAAATAAATATTATAAGCAAATGATAAGTTGTAAGCTCAATATCAGTTGACAGCAAAATAATACCAACCAGAAAAAATCCTCGAACCACTAGGGTAAGTTGGAAAAAAATGTGTGCTTTTAATGTGTTAATTATCAATTCGCGACTGATTTTCAGAGAAAATTTATTTGCAAAAAAATTAAGCAGGGTTCGGAATAGTTTCTTACAAGCTAAGCCAAGAGAGGATAAAGTAGAATCAAGCGGATCACACATCGAAACGGGAAATCAAGACTTACCGGGAAATAGCTGACACTCGGAGAGACCCGCGAGGAAAATTTGGAGGATCGCAAACTTCAATAAGCCGAGATGTCCTGCCATCGCCTCTTCAAAGACTGAGGGCAGCGAGAGCTACTCAATGGATAAACCGGTCCTTTGCTTACATAGAAGTCACATGATTATATGAAGTTAACTCACCGTTTTAACCTCCGCATACATTCCGTCTACCGTGACATCTTAGAAAATCGCGAGGGATTGGGGAAAAGTAAGAACCTCAGCCCAAAAGAATTCGCGTTTACATCACTCTAAGAGGCGAGCCGGGCCTGAATCTCATCCTGAGGGATTTCAAGCGATAGAGGCAGAGCGTGTGAATGTGAACGAACATATTTAAATAAAAATAAAGTAATGCTTCAAATTTTGTACCAGTCTAAATGCGGATTTTCCGGTATTGAATGAAATAAAGAGACCTGATAGATAATTACATGGAGTAATGTCCCAAACGCTAACAATGGAATATTAAGATAGAATATTTCGCAATACTGTAATAATTTCAGTTAAAATGGAATAAACTTACAGCAAATGAAGACGTGAGGACGATCGTAAATAAGAAATGAAGAATTAGACTCATGGAAAAAATGTTAGCAGCTAAGGATAAAAAGGAAAACAATGAACATAACTTGTTCTATTACAAAAAGAAAGGGTTCTCCAATAGCGTGGACAGCATGACAGAAATAAGATGGCCAGAAACAATATTAAAATTACGACCAATAAAAAAAGAACGTAAGAAAACTGCCCTTAACATGACAACAGTATATAAAACTGAAGGAGAAAGTGAATTTTAAAGACGGAGACTTGAACGGCTGACTCTGATTAGGGGAGATGACCGAAGGTGAATGTAATGGTAAAATTGGTCAGTATACGGTATTGGAAACATGATTCAATTCACTTACTTCAGACAACCCAGGAATATTCTTTGCTTTCAGAAGACTGCTATGGTATGAATAATTTTGAGGTAGGTAGGTCATCGATACAGATAAGGGAGATTCTAACTTCACAATAAAATGCGTTACACTAAAATAGGCGCATTCATTAAACGTCATGGAAATACTATTTCAATTCTCCCGTCTAATTCCTTGGAAGTAATGGACAGTTTTACTTGTTTCTGAAGAACGAAAGCATCGATTCCCTGGAAGCTTGAATAGAACCTACTGCGTAAATAAACGAATTCCTCACCATCTGTCCACTTACGGCTCAATCACAGCATTGAGTAATTGGGAATCCCCCAGTAAATTAACGACTTCGCATTGTTTGCTCAATGATTTGCACTCCTCAGCTCTCACGCTTCAAGTATTTGTGCGGTCATTAGTATCGGCCGACTCGTCCAAGGAATTTTTAAGAGGTCTGAGACAATTCAAACTTACGTATCGAATTTCGCTTCGTTGAACATTGTTCCGATACAACTGTTGAAGATTGTTGCGAATGAATCGCTGCTACGAGGGCTGCATGATAAGTACCCGTGTTTAGCGACTGATGGCACCACTGACATAAAATGTGTATGCCATAATTTAACGCCTTTAGATATATGACGTTCAAAATTTCAGGTAGATTGATCGAGTAGTTTTGTTTTGATAGCTGTTGAAAGTAATCAAGTTCGTGTTTGCTTGCCACCTTGGAGAAAGAGCAATACCGATCAGTGGTTTGGTTTAATTTTTTTTGGATGGGAAGACGTGTGAGGAAATCAAGGTAAAGTTGCATGCTGTTAGAAGGACCATGCAACTTCGATGACTACCGTCAGATATTGGTTTAATGAATTCAAACGTGGCCGAACATTCGTGTTTGATGAAGAGCATCCAGACCGTTCGGTTGAGGTGACTACGGAGGATATGGTTAACAAAGTCCATGATATCGTGCTAGCAGATCGCCGTTTGAATATCAGAGAGATTGCTGACATTGTAAACATCTCAATTGAACGCATACAAAGTATCCTACACGAAAGAATTGGGCATGAAAAAGCTATCGGCGAGATGGGTGCCGCGTTTGCTCACAGTGGAGCAAAAACGGAATCGCATGACAAATTCGGAGCACTGTTTGGACATGTTTAAGCGCAATCCGAAAGAGTTTCTACGGCGTTTCGTGAATGTTGACGTCACATGGATCCATTACTACACGCCAACATTAAAGAACTGTGAAAACAGTGGATTTCAACCGGCGAACCTGCTCCAAAGAAGGCGAAAACAGTTCCATCGGCCGAAAAAGTCATGGCCACAGTTTTTTGGGATTCGCGAGGCAGTACCATGCTGATTTATTGGACCGAATCGATACTGAATTGAGGAAAAAACGGCCCCAAACGGTACGAATTTCTATCTCATCCACCCTATTCTCCAGATTTGGCCGCATGCGATTTATTTTTGTTTGCAAACATGAAAAAATGGCTTGGGGGAAAGAGATTCACGTCAAACAAGGAAGTCATCGCCACAAGAGAGGCTTATTTAGCAGAGTTCGACAAAACGTATTTTTGGATGGCTTGAAAAAGTTAGAATATTGCTGGACTAAATATAATGAATTGAAAGGAAACTATATTGGGAAATAAATTTAAAAGAAGTAAAAAAAATGCGTTTTCTTGCCTAATACAGGTACTTATTATACAGCCCTTGTATTGTTGAGGTGGGGATTCTAACCATCGAATTAATTTTTGTTCTAGAACGATCAAGTGAAATGTACTGAATAATTAATGGCTGAATCATGAAGGGAACGTAACTATATTACACTATAACGTAGTGTTAAAGTTTGTGGGTGCATCAACAGCATAGGTAATTAAATTAGGACAATAAATATCTTTAACTACTTATCCGCTCTTAATAAACAATTTTGGCCATATTATAATTTCAGAATAATATTCATTTCAGAAGTACTTTCTGCCTCTTTCACGTTTGCATCATCCATTTATTGCAGTTCTAACATGGATGATTGACTTTTTTTCCGGTGCTTATCCAGTATCTCTTCGGTCGTCGTAGAATGCATGTGAGGAGCTCTCTCTCCACAGGTACCCAGACCCATTCATTTACCGGATATCAGCTGTGAGGATGGCCCTGAAGGGTAAGGGTAGGGTGGCAGAAGTCGATGAGGTCCCTCAACAGGTGGAGGGACCTCATCGACATCATCGTTGGTGGAGTCTTATCGGTAATAGTTTTAAGGAGCGTATCGGAGGAGCCAAAACATAGCGCACCTCAAGTCCAGGAGCAGGATATACAGTAGCAGACAGCGCGGCCTGTCGGAGGATGGGGTCACCGTGTCGAAGGAACACAGTCCACACATCGCAGACGTACTGTCGAGAAACTACGGCAGAGGCAACCCAAAGGAGATTTCGTCGCAGACGCGCTGTGGTACGACCCCACATCCGCCCGACGATGAGGGAAGCAAACATCCTTGGCGGAGCAGCGTTCCTAGAAAGCGACCGAGCGGGGATTCACCGAGGCAGAGATCAAATTCCGGAGGTGAAGTGTCCATATCGTGAGACCTGCCATAGGGACTATGTAATTTGCCGGGTAGTGGAGTCATTCCGCAGCATCGGGTTGAGCTAAAACAATCAGCAGCAATCAACAATTCGACTATCGGAGTGTTTTTTTAATGTTAAAAATCTCCAGTCGTTCTATTAATTATCAGTTGTTCTTTCATTATTTGTAATTCTCATGTTAAACTTGATTTATTTGTCCAGAGGAATTCCCTCAACCATTTCTTTCGGAAAGCCGAGATGTGGGGGGATCCTACATTCTTTACGTGAGTTTTCGATTGCCCCTATGCCGAGCACTATTTACGAGGGATTCAGATTCAGTAAGGCCGAAAAGGGGGGAGCCGAGGAAAGGAAATCAAACGTCACATTTGGAGCTCAACGTGAGCTTGACTAATTACAGTCGATGACCCTGTTAATGAGTTTTTTTTTAACCTTTATAAGAAGGGATTTTTCTTTCCTCCGTTTTTCCTGTTAATTTTATAGCGGCTTTTGTATTTTAGAATATGTCGTCGAAACGGGGTGGTCGCGAAAAAGAAAAGAAACGTCACAAAAAAATATATACAATTTTATTTTTTCAATGTCTGTAGTGCGGGCACAATTAAAGGCAGTCGAGGAAATGAAGAATCGACGGTTT
>KZ308137.1:20537-45364 GCA_000376725.2 Ladona fulva | reverse complement strand
ACGCTCGAAAGGAGCCTCCCGACTCCCCAGCCGCCAGCAGCCGATTGACCAGGAGTGGGCTTCTCCTGGCCTCCCGTCTAGGAGAGGCAGGGGCCAAAGTGGAGTGTTGGGGATACCTCCCCCGCAAGAGAGGTCCCCTCAGCCACCAGGATCCCCTTTCCCCCCGACACGGGTCGCCATGCACGGCAAACGCATGGGTGGGCGTTCAGCACACAGAGAGGGCCAGCAAGATATGAGAAGAAGAAAATGATGGGGTGATTGAAGATGAAGAAAGAAGTGATGAAGCATGAGAGCCCTCCCTGTGTCCCCCCCTCACCACGTGGAGGAACCCACACCGAGGGGTACTACGGTTGGTAATGCCATAGAGCCGATGCACCATGCTAATGCCTTCCCCTTCGGCATTCTCCCTCCAAAGGAACTTTCCCCTACGCTCGTCGAGGCTTCGCGCATCCAGGGGCCATAAGCTTTCAATTTCACTGTATCTATTGTAACTCCCATTGAAAATGAAGAGTTATAAAAACCACAAGGGTTTCTATTCCCTCAACGTCCAGATGGTAACTCTCTGTTATTTGTCCTCAATATTAAGTGATGGTAAAAATGTTTTATGGTATGAACACTTCTTTGATTTATTTTTAGATATGTGATTCCTTCATGAAAACAATGAATGTGCGAATATACCCTGGAGCAGTACATGACCAATTTATTTGGAATTACTGTCCAGTGAAGAGGATGACGAAGGCAACCCATGATGAAAGGCAGGGGAGATTTTACTTGCTAGGTTCGTTGTATTTATATCTTAAGCTTATAATATGTACATATTAACATTGTTTGAAAGCCACCCATACCAAACAAAACATATAATATCTTTAAGCTATGAAAAAGAAACTTTAATATTAACAAACCACAATGTTACAAAATACACGACCGGTTTCGGTGCATGGCACCATCCTCAGGTGATGAAAAAGAAACTTTAATATTAACAAACCACAATGTTACAAAATACACGACCGGTTTCGGTGCATGGCACCATCCTCAGGTGATGAAAAAGAAACTTTAATATTAACAAACCACAATGTTACAAAATACACGACCGGTTTCGGTGCATGGCACCATCCTCAGGTGATGAAAAAGAAACTTTAATATTAACAAACCACAATGTTACAAAATACACGACCGGTTTCGGTGCATGGCACCATCCTCAGGTGATGAAAAAGAAACTTTAATATTAACAAACCACAATGTTACAAAATACACGACCGGTTTCGGTGCATGGCACCATCCTCAGGTGATGAGAAAGAAACTTTAATATTAACAAACCACAATGTTACAAAATACACGACCGGTTTCGGTGCATGGCACCATCCTCAGGTGATGAAAAAGAAACTTTAATATTAACAAACCACAATGTTACAAAATACACGACCGGTTTCGGTGCATGGCACCATCCTCAGAGCACGTCAACCAACCATCAAGACCACAGATGAGTCGTTGGCATCAGAGTCGGCTTTCGAGCCAGACACTGGCTTCTCCTGCATTTCAAGGGAGTTGCGCTTTACCCCATCAGCTACAGGCTGGACGGCGGTAACTGACGTAACATTTACCGAGCTCAGGAACGACAAAGGTGTTCTAGTAGCGAAGGAACTTCCTCGTGAGGCCCTCCGTTATTATACCTCGTGTCTGTTCTGGCTTAGAGTCATCGGACTCAAGGCTCAGCTTGGAGATCAGCTTACCCAGACGGAAGTTGATGTACAGAGAACATTTACTAACCAAGTTCTCTCGGTACCCGAGCCTATCCATATTGGATTAAAGGCTTTAGGGCGGACAAAGACTAAGAATGGTGAAATCATTTCACCTGAGTTTCCTAGTCTACCAGATACCGTGACGGCAAACACTCCAGGAGGATTGGGACCTGTGAATACTGAAAACCACAGTGTTTACGAGGATCTTCCCATAATTGGACCAGCTTATCAAGCTTGTTATGAACGAGCCGCTGATGCTAGGGTCGTAAACTACGACTCAGCTTTCCAACCACCCCACGGAGTAGCCAACCCAAACTTGCAAGGTTTTGGCCCACTGACTCCAGCACGAATGGAGGCAATTGGTCTCTTGAATGAGATGGGCTTTTCCCTTGACGAGCGACCTGTCACAATTGGCAATTCAGGCATCAATTACAATGCCGTTAAGACTGTGTCAAACTTAATCTCGCGGATTATCCGCTTTAAAATGGTTGAAGTTGACATACTCTCAATGCCACCGACGGGATCCATAGCTCAGGTTATACAATCTAGGCCTGTTGCCCAAGATTTACAGAACATCACCAGAGCTACACAAGTGACGATGTCACCGCAGTGTGCCTCCAACGAGTCAAAGATGCACTTAGGTGTAAATTTGATATTTGGTTTTAACCAATGGAAGGAGAACACTGGCGCCGGATTAACTCCGGATGACATCCAGTCTTGGTCTTGCATTACATGGGAAGCAGACCACATTCCAGGTAACTTCATTGCAAGAAGGAATGAAAGACGAAATTTTCCCAGCCGGTTTAACGACCGTGTGTTTAGAGCGGTTGATATGAAGATGGTGAGGATGGTGCCATGCACCGAAACCGGTCGTGTATTTTGTAACATTGTGGTTTGTTAATATTAAAGTTTCTTTTTCATAGCTTACAATGATTTACCACCAAGTCAAGGCCGAGACCATCTCATCTATATAATATCTTTGTTTCATAGGTGATTCTGGATATGCTTTAGAGCCTTGGCTCCTCACTCCCTTACCTCATGCAGAAGCTGGCACACCCGAGTATAGATACTCACAGGCCCATTGTCGTGCCAGGAATGTNGATGCACCATGCTAATGCCTTCCCCTTCGGCATTCTCCCTCCAAAGGAACTTTCCCCTACGCTCGTCGAGGCTTCGCGCATCCAGGGGCCATAAGCTTTCAATTTCACTGTATCTATTGTAACTCCCATTGAAAATGAAGAGTTATAAAAACCACAAGGGTTTCTATTCCCTCAACGTCCAGATGGTAACTCTCTGTTATTTGTCCTCAATATTAAGTGATGGTAAAAATGTTTTATGGTATGAACACTTCTTTGATTTATTTTTAGATATGTGATTCCTTCATGAAAACAATGAATGTGCGAATATACCCTGGAGCAGTACATGACCAATTTATTTGGAATTACTGTCCAGTGAAGAGGATGACGAAGGCAACCCATGATGAAAGGCAGGGGAGATTTTACTTGCTAGGTTCGTTGTATTTATATCTTAAGCTTATAATATGTACATATTAACATTGTTTGAATGCCACCCATACCAAACAAAACATATAATATCTTTGTTTCATAGGTGATTCTGGATATGCTTTAGAGCCTTGGCTCCTCACTCCCTTACCTCATGCAGAAGCTGGCACACCCGAGTATAGATACTCACAGGCCCATTGTCGTGCCAGGAATGTCGTGGAAAGACTCTTTGNTCTCAACTATATAATATCTTTGTTTCATAGGTGATTCTGGATATGCTTTAGAGCCTTGGCTCCTCACTCCCTTACCTCATGCAGAAGCTGGCACACCCGAGTATAGATACTCACAGGCCCATTGTCGTGCCAGGAATGTCGTGGAAAGACTCTTTGGAGTGTTAAAAGGAAGATGGAGATGCCTCTTAAGGGAGATGGTATTACATTACCAGCCAGAAAGGGCTGCAAAAATTGTTTTGGCCTGTGCTGTCTTGCATAACATAATATTACACCACCGGTAAGATATTGCTCTTGAAAATATTCATTAACTTAATGAAATCACTTATGAACTTTTCTCAGAAGTGATCAATGTATAACAATAAACTTTGTTCATCTTCAGATTGCCCCTCCCCGAGATTGAGTTCTATGTTGAGGATGACCAGGTAAATTTTATTGGGCATGGTGAAAGACTGGCTGTTGCTTGCCGTTACCGCACAGAAATAATTGAAAATTATTTTACCTAAACCTCAGCTTGTTTTCGATTAAATATATTTTTCTCTCAAATTTGCATTTACATTTCTTATTGAATTAACAAACAACCTGCTGCCACCCAACTGCACAGCGAATCCTTTTTTCCTAGTGGATAGTAATAGTAGCAACATATCAAAATATTAACCCTATATGTAGTGGTAATAAAAATATTGCCTTACTGTGGAAAAAGTGACAATTATTTTGATTTAAATGCAGTTTCCTAACTTCTTCAGATTTCCATAAGGAGGTGGACTTTGATTGACTGAAAAACATTATTCATAAACTCAGTTTACTTTATTTCAAAACATGACCTTTCCAATTAAATAAAGTTTAAATAATAAATGTATGTATAATAATAAAAATAATCAATATAATTTAAATAATAAATGTATACATACAACAATAGGAAAACATCTTTGATTAATGAAAAACTAAATACTCTTCAATTTTATAAAATAAACTCTCTTGAAATAAACTAAACTAAAATAAACTCTTCAGATAAACTAAAGTAAAATAAACTCTTTAAATAAGCTCTTGAAATAAAATTAACAATAATGAAATTCACGATATACAAAAAACAATCAAGATCTTTGCTCCACTGCTTTCCTTAGCAGAACTTCAGCAATTACCTTGAGGGAGCTGGCAATGCTCTGCAAATAAAAAAGGAAATAATACTTCAAAAATGTTCTTCCTATTTAATTGAGAGTTGAATTAGTGTTATCCTTTCAAGGATTAAATTATGTTTTAAAAGGATTCTTGGTTTTAGTTTTGTTTGCTTGCATAGTTATTTCATGAATAAAATTGCTTATATACACCTCTAATGCTGCCACACTCCTTTCATCCTTAGAGTCTATCTGTTCCTTTAACTCATGTAATTCCCCCATTATGCAGCAAGGCTTTATATTCTTTGGAAATTTATCAACTGAAAGGGAAATACCAAGGTATCAGTAAGGCCTTGACTCACTTGAACATGCAAAAGAATAATTGAAAATGTTTACTTTACCAAACTTTCATTGGTAAAATTGTCACTTAGAGAAATAAAGTCTTTTTATTATTTCCTGAAAAGATACCTCTCAGTAATATTCAAATACCTCTTGGGTGAGAACAAGATTGCTCTTCCCTACTCTCAGCTGATTCTATGAGAACCTGTCAGTAATGGAAATTGCAAGGGGTCATTGTGTGAAGTTGAGCTTATAACAAATTGATATAACTTGAATCGAATAGTTATTTCTTTCAATCTACCTCCATATCTTCAAGTATAACGTAATCTTCTGCTTCCTCTGACTCATTCGTCTCTGCTACAACTCTGTCTCTTTCAGAATCAATCAACGGCACCGATGATTGAAATCACCTTCTCTTCTATTTCATTTAGAGGTGATGTTATGCGCTGGAAATGGAATATGTTTACTTTTACAAAAATAATGAAGAAAAGTAAAATTTAAGTCATTTAAATTTTAAGCAATATTTTTCAGTCTGTACTGGATAGATACATATACTTACAGGAAAATTCCTGGTTTTTCCAAGCTCTAAATTTATGCGAGCCATTTTCGCTCGCGTCCTTCCCCTTATGTCTTTCCAAACCTGAATAAAGTATTCTCAGGTTATTAATGCATGACAGTACCCAATGAGTTCCACAAATTAAATTATAACTTACTTTCTTCCACTGCTCTACACTTTTAGGAGGGCCATGCTCATTTAACAAATCTCTCAGAGTTTTCCACTGCTTCTCGCTGGCCACCTTACCACTTGGGCAATCAAATTTACTGAGAGCAAAGTTTTTGTGTCCACACATATAGTTCACCAATACCGTGGTTTGCCCTAGATTTATTTTTTGGGATCTTTTCTTAAGCTGATCTCTAGATTAAATAATAAAAGCTATTGTTATGGCAAGGAAAATATAAATATTTCCTTAATTTGACCTTCCTTTTTTTAGGAGGTTTGCATCAAAACTTCCGAATTTGTAATAAATGAGTGAATGTCATAAGATCAACTAAATTATGCAAAATAACAGTCCCTCATCACGGTAATCTTCCATAGATGGTGATTTGTACTCGTTGATTACGAGTTGATACACTCAGCGGTGAGTACATAATCTTAAGAATAGGCTGTAAAAGTAATGAACGATAATAATCAAGCGACATTACATACTGAAAACACTGAATATAGTTACATACTCAACCATAAGATGCAGTCCAGTCCCTCCATTCCTATTCTTTTCGTTTAAGCAAGACTTAACACTACAACGTTACTTTTGTTCTGTAAGATTCTTTCCCGCCAATAGTGGGGATTCCAAAAGATGCATGGCAAAGCAATAATCCCAACGTTTCTCTCTTTGCTATGATATATGAGATTAAATAATCAAAATGATGCTGTGAGGTAGTTTTAAAGGTTTATTTCTAGTATATCTACAATCATAAATAATTAAATCATTTCTTTATGAATGGCTTCGAAATTTTCATTTTTCACACTTCTTAATTTTGTCATCATGCATCATTATTTTATTATGAGCGTACAGTATTTCATAATATTCTTATACATTTCATAATCATTCATATAATAACTTATAATCACCGAAACTTAACGTCGTCTGCTGAGAGAGACTATCACATGACCGTTTTTCCTCATTCGCATTGGATGGAATGATTCGTATAAGGGACGACAGGAAGGACCATGGACGAACTTAGTGGAATGAAACCGCTCTCATAAATTTCTCATAGCTTTCCCAGCACCCTGACTGCGCCAGCATTAAGAATAGCGTCTTGAGATACGGAATTGCTCAGGGCGAAGTTTTCTGACGCCGCAGAGCGTGGCGTTATAGAACACGGGCAGTTACAGAATTGCCCCCCAGGTCCCACTCCACATCCCACTTATGAAGGGCCTCCTTTGCTGCCAGGTCTGCCTTTTCCTCCAATTCCAGCATGTCCTGGAACCCAAATAACTACAATTTTGATGCCTTTGGGATCAATCTTTGCTAATGCTGTTTGTATGCCAAGTAACAATCAGGCTCTGGCAATGTCCATGGGGAGCATTTAGGAAACCCTTCAGGACTTACATTTGGGATACTGAATCCTGTCATCCTTAAAAAAATCATAAAATCTTATCCAGAGAGGCTTTGTAGCTCTTGGTTGTTGAATAAACATATTTAAAAGCTTTGGTTTAAAAACAATATTAAAACAGAGGTGAGATTAAATCGAGGCGAGTTTTGCTGCATAGTTGCACATCAGAGCATTTCTGTGAGACCACAAAGGTGGTTCACCAGATTCGGAGTATATGCTCATATTAGGGCTTGTCCTGAATGGTCCAGTGGAGAGCCTTATACCTGTATTGTGTATGGAATTGAGTGGTCTCAAGTAGGATTCTAGGGCTGAAGAGTAGACGAAACAGCCATAGTCTAGTTTTGGAGTGGACCAGTGCTCTGTAAAACTGCAGCATTGTACATCGATCTGCTCCCCATGTTGAGTAACAGTGTTCAGGTTTAGGGTGCTTCAACAGCTTAGGTTATTTGCACCACCATGTTGAGCCTGATAGGAATCTTAGTCAAAGTCTGTGGTAGAGTCACTTATTTATTTTAGGCTTTCCCCACTTCTTTCTGTGAAGGAGGAACTTCTGCAGTTCTGTCGTCCTCCTCCATGTATTCCTCACAAGGTGGGACAACACTGCTGGAAGACTCTTTCAGGATTGATCTTCCATGCCATGACGGTTGAGGAGAATCATGTGGTGAAGAATTAATGTTCTACGATTTTGAGTTCCATTGTACCCTCTTGATCTCTGCTTCCTTTTGTTTTGCTTTGCGCTTTCTAAGGTTTTTGTCACCTATCACTACTGTGGGAGTTTTTTGTCCTGTTGTAGTGGATTAAGCGGTTAATATTGATTTGCATGGGAATCAGACAGGAGGTGGGTCTGGGTGCCAATCTCTCTCATCTCAACCATGACTGGCGGTCACTGCAGCAAATGAGGGGCTATTACATTGAGGTAATGATTTCCCAATTTCTCTCTTTTCCTCTGTGTATGATAGTTTTTTTAAAGTCTTAAGTTCTTGGATGGCCTTTTCCTCCTTGAATATAGGGCATGTAATATACCAGGCAGGGTGATCTCTTCCACAATTAAGGCACTTAACCGGAGTTATACATGGGTGGTGGTGTGGCCAAAGTTTTGGCATTTGAAGCACCTTATTGGGTTTGGTATATACGGCCTCACAGGTAAGGAGAGGTAGCCAGCAGCAATCTTTCCAGGCAGTTCGGGTTTGGAGAACTTAAGTATTATATTTGGGGTGCCTGAGTAGTAGTAGTAGTTTTGTAAGGTGCCTCGACAGCTGAGGTCATTTTGCACCTTCTCAGCATACTGGCTATTAAAAGTGATGGTAAATTTCCATAATTTAATTTCTACACCAAAAAGAACAATGAAATATGAATTGGGGTGTCTGAAAGGATGCCATTCCGGCGAGATTTATAACGCCATTCTCTGACAACCCCCTGGCCTATAAGTTCTACCAATATTTCTTCCTCTGTTATTCCTACTAATTGGTGGCTGAACACTACTTCCCTCAACATAGTTAAGGGTTCGGTGAGCTTCTTTTGTTGGCTGCTTTACATCTCTCATCTCCACCAGCAGTGATCCATTCCTTAGCCGCTTGGCTGAGGGTACCTCCCCAGTCAGGAACCTCAGCACTCTGTGCAATGCAATGTAAATGGTGATAGTTTCTTTAGAGCATCATCTATCATGCTAGATATAACGAAGAATTTCACTTCGCTGTTAAATTCAATGTTTTTTAGCTGCAACTCTTTGTATTGGGAGTTTTTAGGTTTATCATCCATAATTAAGTTAAAGGTTCATCCCCGAGGCTCCCCACCCACCACAGAGCTCAACAAGGGTACGCTGAACATTGGGGCTACCTCTGGGATAAAGTTCAGCAGCCACTCTCCCTGCAAGACTAATGCTGCTCCAGTAGCCCTTAACTACCCAGATCGCATATGCTTGAAAGGAGCCTCCCGACTCCCCAGCCGCCGATTGACCGGGAGTGGGTTAGTTCCCAGCCGCCCGTCTAGGAGAGGCAGGGACCAAAGTGGAGTGTTGGGGATACCTCCCCCCTAAAGGAGGTCCCCTCAGCCACCAGGATCCCCTTTCCCTCCAACACGGGTAGCCATGCACGGCAAAAACATGGGTGGGCATTCCGCACACAGGGAGTGCCAGCAAGAGATGAGTAGAAGAAAATGATGGGGTGATTTGTGGTGAGAAAAGATGTGAAGAAGCATGAGAGCCCTCCCTGTGTCCCCCCTCACCACGTGGAGGAACCCACACCGAGGGGTTTGACATATGGTCATGTGGTTTAAACAGAGGCATAAAAGGCACCCCTAAACAGGAAGTCGAGTTTATTCTGACACTCTTTTAGTGTACAGGTTACATCGTGTTTCAAGACATTTTCGATTTACACATATGCTTACATTTTCGATTTACACATATGCTTACATTTTCGATTTACACATGCTTTTATTTTCAATCACATTAAAGAAAATGGAAGCCTTCTTTAGTCAGCTTTCCGTGTCTGAAATTCTCTGTGTTTATCGCATGTGCGCATTGAAGACTCAAGAAATGTTGGAGATAACGTATAACGAGGTCATGCATCGTTGTTTTACGATGGGTGAAATGGTGGATGCCGATGATTTTTCGGCATTGTTTTCTTCTTTAATGGACTCTGTACACCCTGATGATGGAATCTTAGTGTCTTCTGAAAATACACTGCATTCACCCGTTCTGATGGGGGAATCTTTTATTGAGGAGTTTGCTGAATGTGGAGATGTACCCTTGAACATCGACCATTGCTTACAGGCAGAAATGTTACCACATCTAGAAGGTGATCTTTTCAATGCAGATGCTATTGGAATCGTAGGGTCTTCTGAAAATATACAGCATTCGCCCTTTCTGACGGGAGATTCTTTTATCGAGTAGTTTGGTGAATGTGCAGAGGTACTCTTGAACTTAGACCAATGGTTACAGGTGGAAACATTGCTGCATCTAGAAGGTGATCTTTTCGATGCAGATGGGGATATTCTCCTGGAGGTTCCCATCCTACACATTGGTTTTCCTGCACTGCAACACCCGCCGACTCCTGATTATAACCAGGTAGGTGCCGGAGAGCCCTCAAAATTTTCCATTTTAAAGGAAAATAGTGTGTTCCTAGGAAAGTTCAGACTATGGGGGAGAGAATTAATCATCGCTGTGAACCCAGTTCCAGAGAGTGCCACCCTTCTCCAATGGTAATGCACGATGTTGGACTCTCTGATGGATACTATCATATCTAGGGTGGATGGGAGTGCCTACGGCAGGATGACGATTAGAAATGAATCTTATCCCACCTGAGATATCAACATTTCTTTTCGTAGATGCGATCAGCTGGAAGTCCCTGTTCTCATTAGTCAAATAGAAACAGATACCCCGTTCATAGATTTTCACAGTTTCTGCCTCAGACGTAAAAGCATTGTAGTGGTTACAAACGATGATAATCTTTGTCTTCCGCATGCTATATGTCTAGGGATGGCCCGACACTAAGATACATGCAGCTCTTTCAAAACATTATATAAAGGATATAATTCTTTGCAAACTAAGGCACTTGAGCTCTGCAAAAAGGCAGGCGTGGCTGGGGAGAGTGGGGATGATGTAGAGGAGATAGGAAATATTCAGAAGTCTCTTCCTGAATACCAAATCACACTTCTTAGCGACCGTTGCAGGAAAGAGGTCATTTTTCAAGGTCCGAATCTTACAGCTCAGGGGGTGAAGAGGAAGACAATCAACCTCATTTACGGTGCAGGGCATTATAATTTAATAATGTCGCTTATAGGGTCTTTCAGATGCAGTTATTACTGCAGGCCCTGTAAGTTCCCTTACGACTACTGATACAGGCACAGATTCATGCAAGAATGTGTTAAATGTTTCTCCGGCTCCTGTTCCCTGCACTCAAGAGACCTCTGACAAGGATATTCAATGCATGTTTCACGAGGGGAGTGTATCCAGCAGAGTGGAAGGAGGCTCGCATCATCCCACTGCCAAAGGTCCCCAACCCCGTGAGTTGCCAGCACTACAGACCCATTGCGGTGGGGAATGCATTCTGGAAGGTGTTGGACAGGATCGTCCTGGGTCAGGTTTCGGTGCACCTCGAATCCATCAGGGCGCTGAGCAATACCCAGTTCGCTTTCCGGAGGCACCACAGTACTGAGTTGGCACTCGATAACATCAGGAGGCTCTGCCTGGCGGTGGGTCTCGACCTATCGAAAGCCTACGACTTCATCAGGCACGACCACCTCTTAGAAGCTCTGAGGGACCTGAACTTTGATGAGACGGCAGTGGAATTTTTCCAGAGCTTCCTGGTGGAATGTTGGGTGACGCTGTGGGTGGGGGAGGGACCCAGGCCGGGATGGCCAAGGTGGGAGTGCCTCAGGGGTCGAGCCTTTCCCCGACATTATTCAACATTTACATCGACAGGGTATCCCGCCTGGACACCAAGAGCCGTCTATCCCTCTATGCAGATGACTTGCTGCTGGTCCAGGAAGCAGTGGGACCCCTCCTTCCCGAGGCCGTGAACGAGGACCTGGAGAAGGTGTGCAGATGGCTGGAAGCGATGGGCCTGTCTGTAAACCCGGCGAAGAGTGCGGCCACCATGATTGGGAATTGTCGGCTGCGACGACTGTACTTCGGAGGGGACACACCGGTCGTCTTCGTCGGGGGAACCCCCTTGAGGTACGGGAATTCTTTCCGGCACCTGGGGGTAACCATCTCCCAGGACCTCTCCTGGGGGAAGCAAGTGTCCCAGGTCGTCTCCCGGGTCCACGCCACCTGCGGGGCATGCACTTTCACCCCAACATATGATCGAGGCTAACGCTTGTCAAGTCGCTGCTGCGGCCAATCTTAGATTACGGATTGGTCGTGGATTATGCAGTGACCTCTCGGGTGCCGACATCTCCTGCCTGCAGGTGGCTCAGAACGTGTGTATACGCTACATGTTCCGTCCCAGCCCGTGGGAGCACACGACCATATACTACCGGCAGAAGAGGTTCCTAAAAATGAAGGAGAGGAAGAAGACGGCTATCATTGCCACCAGCCTGAAGATCCAGAAGTCCAATTCCCCTCCGACGATAGCGGAGTCTCCACCTCCTAAGGGAAGTGCACGGGGTCAACACATGCTCGTTCTTTCGCAGCTACGTTTGCAAGGGAATATAACTACAGCAGAAAAAGGGCGGAAGCTCACTTCTTAAAACTTTATGGTTCAAGTTAGTTTGTGATTATAATGCTGTGATACCTATTTATTTACCTATACTGTTATATTACTTATTTGATATTTAATTTTTGCATGTTATTTTTCCTACTTTTACATCTCTTGTATTTAATTATTTATTTATCTACCTATTCTGTATTGTTATTGATTTTGCTATATGTTTTTGTGATGTAATTTTAATTTTTTTAATGATTGTTTGATATTTTTATATGTATATATGTTAATGTTATTGTACTTCATTGTAAATTTGAGAGCCCTGGGGCAGGGAAAGAGGGGGCCACAATGCTTCATCTGCCCCAGGTGAAATAAAATACAAGTCAAGTCATGCGATACATCCTTAATAACTAAATCATGTCTTTCTTGCAATAGGGATTTTTACGGTGAAAAGTGTTTCCAAAATCACCTCCCTCAAGGTAGAGGTAAATCCGTTTGTAACACTATTCGTTCAGTCAATTTTTCTGCAGTGTATGTTGTGGGGGCAAAGTTTGGGGCACATGTTTGTGGGAACATTTTCTGCTCCACAATCAGAAAATATACTTCGTTGGACCATGAATGCTGTATGACCAGATTGAGTAAAGATGAATTGCCAGGACCTCATGCATATGTATTCTATGAATAGAATGATAGAATAGAATGTTGGCAAGAGGACGAGTTTCCTTCCACTTCTACCATGTTTGCACACACACAAAATCTTCTCGTTTCAAACACCTGCTGTGATACTTGCATTTCCAAAAATACTGTAATATGTGATGGGTGTGGAGTTAAGGAAAGGGTCTTCTCCACAGATAACCCTGTTTGAAAATTTATCCATCATATCGAATCGCTAGGAAATAAAAATCATCGCTACGTAACATGTATAGCACATAACGCAAAGGGATATGATGGAAATTTCATTTTAAGATCTGTCTTGGAAAACACTGATTGGAAACCCGAAGTAATAACAAGTGGGAGTAAGATTCTTAGCATAACCTTCAAAAAGCTGCAGTTTATAGATTCCCTTAACTTCCTACCAATGGCTCTAACTAAACTCCCCATCTCTCTCGGTCTGCAGGATTCCTTCGTTAAGGGGTATTTTCCTCACTTTCATAACACTAAGGAAAACTCCCGATACGTTGACCCTCTTCCCGCCCCCGAGATGTATGGAATCGAAACCATGGCTTCAAAGGAAAAGAGCGAATTTTTGAAATGGCATGGTGAACTCTCCCGAAGCAGCTATGTGTTTTTGATGGAGTTGGAAATTAAAAAATACTGTATTCAAGATGTACATATTCTTCCCATGTCGTGTCTCCACTTTAGAGAAATATTCATTGCGACAACAGGGGTGGATCCATTCTGCAAAGCCGTCACAATTGCGAGCGCATGTATAAAAGTCTTTCGTTGGAATTTCTTACAGCCTGATACTATTGAGTAGAACAGATAGCACGATGGCGATGTTTTTATTAGGTAATAAATTAAGCTAAAGGGTGACAGTAATTGGTGATTTATTATAATTACGTTATAGAGGGTGGAGAAGGCTTTATTCTTACGAGGGGTGTGTGTCATTTATGATGATCTATTGTATTTTCTGGTGATCTTTTGTCTGGCTTTAATATCTTTTGTATATGATTTCTATTGTATTTTTTTGGCGATGTTTTGGGCATCTTCTTTTGTATTTTCTGGCGATCTTTGTCTGGCTTTTGTATTAGCATGTGCTATGATTCGATCGATGTTTGGGTTGTTTTAGCAGATGGTCCTATCGATCAATGTTTGGGTTCTTTTAGCAGATGGTATGATTCCTATCGATGTTTTGACACGTTCTTTTAGCAGATGGTATGATTCCTATCGATGTTTTGACACGTTCTTTTAGCAGATGGTAAGATTCCTAGCGATTGATGTTTGAGCGTCTTCTACTGGCGATCTATGTCTGGCTTTTATATCTTTTGTATTAGCACGTGCTATGATTCCTATCAATGTTTTCTCATGTTCTTTTGTATTTAACAGTTTGGGGGGAGTGTTATGATACCTGACGTTTGGGGGTTCTTTAAAAGAGGTATGGGTGCGTCTTTTTCAGGCCAATGTATTTTTAAAAGAGGGGTAGGTATGATAGCCACCGGGGCGTCTTTTACAGGCCATTGTATTTTAAAAGAGGGGTAGGTATGATTTCCACCGGTGCGATCCCGGTTCCTTTTGGATTTTTAAACAATTCGTTCCACTAAATGCAGATATCATCTAATGTAGTGATACATATGGACCCAGCTGTTTAAGGTATAAAGCCCCCAGAGTGAATGTTTCACCCGGTGCTGTGATATAAGGAGTGTATTGTCAATCCCTAGACCTTAATAAAAATTTTTACGAGGCATGCCATACCACCACACCTTTTCGGGGGAATAAGTAACCTTGATGCAGAAGTCGAAATAAACCAATGAAAACTTAGTAAACCGTCACGTGACCCTTTACTGTAGCATCATGTAAAAGTCAATGGTCTCTCGAGACTAGTTTCTATCCGCTATCCTACTTACAACGATGAGTACGAGCATCAACATTGGTTGTGGGAGTGCCAAAGACGAGGTGTCCTGGCATACAGGCTGAAGGACGAGGCTGTTAAATACACCAGCCATTTTGCCGAAGGGGGTAAGCTAGTATTTTCTATTTTACTGTATTAACAGATTTACTAGCATGTCTATGCGAACAGGTATGCTTCAAAGGTGCATTATTTACTGACTTATTATTTCTCGTTTTCAGTAAATCGAGAAAGGGTAAGGAGAGAAATAGCTGAGTGTCAGCTAATTTTCATTGACGCTGAGGATTGGGGTAAGATATCTGTTATTTAAATATCTGATATTTAAATATCGGCAAGGCGACTCTAGCATTCTAACGTTTTCTAATTTTCTATTAGATATGGAAGACCTCCCACTGAAGAAGAGGACAGTAGGAGTAGTAACAATTGAGGAAGAGGAGATCCCCGACGACGGGGAGAAAAAAACCGTGATGGACCTTCGTAGACAACCCATACCGGAGGAGAGCCCCGACGACGGAGAGAAAAAAACTGCGATGGACCTTCGTAGACAACCCATACCGGAGGAGAGCACCGACGACGGGGAGAAAAAAACCGTGATGGACCTTCGTAGACAACCCATACCGGAGGGGAGCCCCGATGACGGGGAGAAAAAAAACATGATGGACCTTCGACTCTTGCCGCCTGTAATAGGGGCAATTACCCCCTACGAGGAGGAGGAGGATATATCTTACCCTCCCTCCCCTTGTCTACTCTGTCTGCCCCTTCACCACTGCCACATTACCTGCCGCCGCCGCCTCCGCCCGCACCCCCTGCAGTCCTGCCCCCTTCTCACCGATACCACCTAAGGAGCAAAGGGCCTGTACCCACTAAGGCCTGAAAAAGTAGCATCCTAATAAAAGAAAAAAAAAAACCCCTTCCTTTTTTTATTGTAGAGAAAAACATATATAACGCAGGCAAGCAGGATGGCAGGTTTTGCCGTATGGTGCCTCGTGCTGGCTGTATTCATCGCGGCGCGACAGGAGCCAACTCCCGGAGCCGACCTGAGGGAAGGAAGAGAATTGGCGTTCCTAATGGGAGGAGGCCCAAGCCCTCTACCAAGAGAAGGAAGGCAACCCTGCGGAACCACTTGGGAGCCGATCCACGTTGCCCTGCAGCATCTCTTCGGGGGAGGAGCAGCCATCCTCATTGCCATAGCAGGAGTCCTCATGGCATGCCTATGTAGAAGGTGCCACAGGATGAGGGCCATCCCTGGGAGAAGCGAGGACCACTATCCCTCCTCGCGACCAGAACTCCCCCTCTACGAGAAAGTGCCGCTCGAAACTGGTGCCCCGCCCGAAGAAGAAAAACGGACAACCATCTTTTAACAAACTCCCCCCCTCGTCTGTCTCTTCTGCCCTTCCCTTTTTCTTTTTTTTCTCCTCTTTCTCCTACTTTTTTTTCCTTTCAATTTCATCATCTACTTACACCCCCCCCCATAACCCAATGCCAGCCACTAATCCGTCTCTTTCCTTTTTGGTACCCTCTCCTCCTCACTCTCCTTCCATCATGGAACAGTATCCGTGGATCTACATATACTGTGGCCCGAGCCACCTTACTGGGAAAGAAATTCGCGAGATCTTCGAGGACTTGCAGGTCCTAAGGATGAGGCGGAGAGAGGGAGAGCTCAGAACGAGCTGGTACTTGCAGTTCCACGACGAGGAAGATGTAGAGGCCGCCCTAATTATGGCGAGAGTGCCAGGGATATTCCCCAGAAGGACGACGGCGGCCCTCTATGCGAGGGGTGCTGGTGGAAGGCCAGGTGCCTCCCCGACCGATAAGGATGCCAAGAGCAAAAAGGCCAGCGGGCGGCTAAAAGAGCTGAAGGAAAAAAAAACTAAAAAGAGACTTTTTTAAAATGTAGATCGCCTTGTGGGCGATCTATTTCTTTACAGGAGGGAGTTGTTGTGATGCCGGGGAGGAGGCTCAGTGCGGTGAGGTTTTTTGTATATAGTCCACGGCGAAGGGATGGCTAAGGCAAAGGAATGCTGTTCTGCTGCAACCGTGGAAGCTGCGATTTCCTTTCCAAATTAAAACCTCGAGATGGGTCATTCCGCTTATAGACGCATTCATCCTTGGAAAGTGCCTTCAGGGCAAGGAATGACCTATTCCTATCTTTGTACGTAGCTATTGCAAGACCAAAATTAAAGTTAGAAATCCAAGTCCCCAATAACCCGGTCGACCTTTTCACCACCCTCACCCCTTGCCTCACTTCGACTACTGTGATATAGTCTATCAGGATCTGTCAGGAGAACTAAGCGTCAAATTACAGTGCATGCAAAATGCCGCGGTGAGGTTTATTTTCAACTTAAAAAAGTATGATCACGTTTCCAAACATTACTCCAAGCTCTCTTTCCTAAAACTAGATTCGCGTCGGAAGCAACATATTTTGTCAAGTACATATAGATTTTTAACAACGAGATCTCCTAAATATATTCACTCGTTATTTATATCTTTGGACACCATTCATGACCGTAATACGAGAGGTTGCAAGAAACTCTTGATTCCCCAGCATAGAACTGAGATTTTTCACAGATCGTTTACAGTCACAGCTAGTAACCTCTGGAACGCGCTTCCCCAAGGAATGAAAAACTTATCCTCCATCTATAGCTTTAAGGGTAAATGCCACAGTCACCTCCTAACCGTACAAAGCAGAACTTAATCGCACGTAAACACACAACTCCCTCAAACCACTGGGATCACGAAATGTCAGTTTCATTTTCAGAAAAATTTTCCGTCCCTGCCTTATCCGCCGTCCAAACAATTTCTTTTTTTTTCCCTTTTTTTTTGTTTTAATGTGTTTTATATTCTTTATTGTATCATTTTTATTGTACTTCCTTCTTGTGTCTTTTTAAAGTGTTTTAGCCAGTTTTTGATTAACTTTAGGTTCGCTCTAAATATTTGACGTGCTTTTTATTAAGCGAAATTATGTTTTTTCTAATCATTTCCAAACTTGATAATTTTGTAAGATACAGGTTTTTTATGTTAATGTGTTGCTATTCGTTCTTTTCTGGTTATTTCTATTGATTTGTCTTCATGTCTTTTATAACTCTATTTTGCTATTCGTTCTTTTTTGTTTATTTCTATTGATTTGTCTTCATGTCTTTTATAAATCTATTAATCTACTTTCATCATCAAGTTTAGTTTTCTATCTGTAGGTTTCGCAGGTTTTTCACACCCTCCTTCTTGAGGGTGTTTTCCTGCAGTGGAGATTTTTCCCTGAGCTCTTGGCTTAGGTTTTTTAATCCACAAAGTAGTTTTCTTCATTGTACTTTTACAAGCTATCTCTCTCTTTTCTTGTCTCATATGACGAAGGGTTAGATGTAAGAAGAGACTTGTTAGTCTCAATCTCGCCCTGAATAGTCCTTTATTATTATTATTATCTTTTGCAATACCTGGAGTAAACTTAGCGCCCCCTTTCCTTCACCTTCCCCAAACTCCAGGACATAAAAGGGCTAGTAATTAGCTAAACGGGCAGTCTTCCTGAGTCCTCAGAGACAGTGTCGCGTAGACAACGGAGATATACACCTCGCGTGCGCGGCCTGATATTCCGAAGAAGCAACCGCCAGACCAGCAGCTCCCACCTTCGCCTTCCATTCCCCAATGAGACCCGCCATCGTAGTCGCACCCGAACCAAATCTCCGGCCAATAAGAATATAACACGGTAAGTATATTGAATTTTTTGGGAACTTCAGAATAATTATTTCAGGGAGAACCCCCGACACCTGGCAAGAACCCTCTTATATCGTTATTTGGGAACTTCGGAATAATTATTTCAGGGAGAACCCCCGACACCTGGCAAGAACCCTCTTATATCGTTATTTGGGAACTTCGGAATAATTATTTCAGGGAGAACCCCAGACACCTGGCAAGAACCCTCTTATATCGTTATTTGGGAACTTCGGAATAATTATTTCAGAGAGAACCCCCGACACCTGGCAAGAACCCTCTTATATTGTTATTTCCAAACTCCTCTTGATGACGAGGGGTGCGGCATAACAATTAATACTGATACACCGTGGGCATCTAGTTTTAAACTGCCCGAAAAGCGCGCCGGGGTTTAGGGTAACAGTACCCATCTCCGCCACCGCTGCAGAGATGCTAGCCTTAATTGGCCCATCAGCAGAGGGCACGAGTATAAAGGTCGGACCCTGAGGTAGGGAAGTCAGTTCGGGTTTGGGAGGTGACCCAGCAGATCGAGTGAAAACTCCGCGGTGTCACTGGCCCAAAGAAACCCCCAAACCGTTTGGCGATAGAGCAAATAGCTCCCCAACGGCAACATATGGCGAGCCCACGGCCGATAGAGTGCATAACTCCGCCCGGGCTTGACCTCATTTGTTTTGGTAGGGCGGCACATACTGTTCAACTGCAAAACTTCGTTCCGTGCCGACCCTACCCGTCACGGATGCCACGGAGAAGATCGCGAGAACGCCGGCAACAACGGCGAGAAGAGGGCCCGCATCACCAGCATTCTCGAGGAGGCTGCCGCACCCCCACCGTCCCTGCTGAGCCCCTGTTCCAGCAGGAGAGCTGCACGGTATCCAGGTCTGGGAACTACGGAAGCTCGACGCGCCCCCTATGGCATATCTCCGTGCCCCAAAAGATACGCAACCCCCGAGTCGTACGGGCACTGTTTGGCCCCAATCCCAAAAATGGGAGTAATTAAACATGTATTTTTATAAATAAAGAAAACAAAGAAAAATATAAAGAATAGTCTTTTCACATGCGGACCCGCTCCCAAACTACGGGGAGCCCACAGCCATCCTCCGTCAGCAAGCGGGTACACGCTCCTCTAGGAGACCGGATGGAGACAATACAATCTACTGGAGTGTGATGAAGAGAGTGACTCTTCTTCTTCGCAAGAGGGGAGCATGGATGAATCATCTTCTGAAGAAGATGATTCATCTTCTGGTGGTTCTGGCTTCGGGGTGCAATTGAACGTTTCAGATCTGGTGAGTGTCTACAAACATTTCCTGAATGATGATGTGCTGAAGCTTATAGTGGATGAGACAAACAGATATGCGAATCAACTCAGATTCACATCAGTGACGCTAAGCAGAAGATCTAGAATGCAGAAATGGAGGGATACGTGCAAGAGTGAAATTCAAAAGTTTATCGCCATTCTTATAGCAATGGGTATAGTGCATTTCCCAAAAACGAGACTGTACTGGTCACAGAAACCGCTCTATAGAAATGACACGATTAGAGGTATAATGAATCGCGATAGATTTGAATTATTACTGAAGTGCTTCCATTTCAGTAACAATGCTGATCAGACCACTAAAACTGATAGGCTTACAAAAGTGAGGCCCCTGATTGATCTAATTTGTGGGAAATTTCAGACGACAATTACTCCAGGGGAAAGTATCGTAATTAACGAATCCATGGTTCCTTGGAGGGGTAGACTTTTCTTTCGTCAGTACCTCCCAGGAAAGTCCCACAAATACGGCATAAAGTGTTATAAGTTATGCACACTGGAATCGTATACATATAATCTTCAGGTTTATGCAGGAAAAACTGAAACTCCGAAAGGAAAAAGAGTAGGCCATGGACATGAAGTTGTGCTACAGTTGACTGNATATTAGCTGTGTTCGCGGAGACAGTCCCGTACGAGTCCGTTACAAGGGCGCATGCGCAGTAAGGTTTTGAGCGTTCGCGGAGGAAACAGAACTGATCCCTGACGATAAGTCCTGCGTTCGCGGAGCGTTAGGACTAGTTGCGAACTAGTACAGTATCGGAATTTTCAGTCCCAGGATCGTAGGGAGAACTGATAATCCGGCGCTTGCGCATTACGTTTCTACGGCAAAACTCTTGCTGGGACAAGATTTAAAATTCAAAATTCTTGTCGTTTGTAACGTGCATAGGTTTGTATTTGAAAAAATAACTAACTTTACCATATCTAAACTTTATAAACATATCTGATGATGCTTCCTTTGGAAGTGAAATGCGCATAAGACTCTTAAGTTCTTTTTTTTGATGGTTTTAGGAGTTTTGTTCCTGTCTGTACTTAACTTTACCATATCTATCTAAAGTAGGTACAATTATTCTTACTTTTATTTACTGTATTCATAATCAAGTACTCCTATTCAGTAATTTCAAAGGTGCATTTCTTTTAGATGGCTTTCTACTGCCAATTCAGTTCTAGTGAAGAAGATCTGGAAGCCTTACTTGATTCAGATAAGGTTCCCAAAAATGAAAATTACTTCGAAGAAACAGTTCCAAAATTCAGCGATCAACAATATATGGAGCATTTTATATAGTCAGCCGAAGGGTTTCACAGGAATTGGCTAATAAATTTGAAGCTTCAAATTATTATAATTATCAATTTTGTAGTTCTCTGAAAATTTCTGCCTTAAAATTCATTTGTATATTTTTATGGTTTGCAGGATACAAAGCAGCATCCTTTAGAGCAATTTCTGATCGGTTTAACATAAGTAAAAGCAGACTTTATAAAATTATTAGAAGAGTGACATACTTCTTAAGCAACTTGTCTCCAGAAGTTATTAGGAGAGTCATCCAGAAAATAAATTCCATTTTGGTCTGTAGGTTGCTAGGGGTTTTTTTGCCAAATCTGGCAACATTGTACAAAAGAGGGGAACCTTCTGAATAGAATGAGAGGTGAAGGGCCACAGTAGCCCTAAACACACAGTCACAGCAAGACGTTGAAATGGAGCCCTCGACGTCATGTCCCTGCCACCTCAGTGCCAGTTCTGTCTTGAGTTGTTCTGCACAGAGCAATTCAATTTCTTCATGCCCGTGGTTTCAAATCAGTTGAAATTCATCAACAGCTCTTTTCTGTGTATGGAAAGGGTGTAATGAGTGAGTCAATGGTGAGGAGATGGGTTTGTGAATTTAAGGTGGGAAGACATTCACTTGAGGACAAAAGTGGAAGAGGAAGACCCTCACTTGTCATAGACGAACTTGTGGTAAAAGTTGACAATGCTGTTTGCGAAGATCGCTGTTTCACCATGGATGAACTCCATGAGTGTTTCTCAGAGGTCTCATGATCCATCATTCATGAGATTGTCTCGGAAAAACTCTTTTTTTGAAAAGTTTGCACCTGATGGGTTCCGAGAGAGCTGATGACCGAACACAAGTCACGAGTGGCTGCAGCTCATGAATTTTTGGGCCGCTACAGAATTGAAGGGGATGCTTTCCCAAAAAGGGGATTACTACTGTCTGCCCCTTGTCCCTATTGTTGTGTCCACGGTAACAGTCCCTCAAATGACATGTTATGTGACAAGTGCAAGCAGAAACTTCCAAATGACGGGAACTATGTTGACTGCTCTGCTTGCAAATCAGTCCTACACTATACCTGTTCTGGAATTTCTGAGCAAACCTGGAGGGGAAAGTCTGCCAAAATGAAGAAAACCTGGAAATGTCAGGATTGCAGGAAAGAAGGAGGCTCTGCCACAGTCAAAGGCAATCCAGCCAAGAACGAAGATTTTCAACTGGATGACAGGAGAGGTATCCTTTGTGAAATTGTTAATGAATTGAAAGAACTAAGGCACTCAATTGAGTTCCTAAGTGAAGTGAATGATGATTATAAAAAGGAGATCTCGTAAAATGGTGTTTCTAACTATGGATATAACTGAGCTATCTGATGGTTTCTTTGAACCAAAGTGTAATACAATAAAGCCATTTTCTGACATATGCAAGAATCTTAGGTTCAATAACTCAATTTTACATCTAAATATAAGGTCAATGAGAAAGCACTGGTCTGAATTTGTGTTAATATTTGAAGCAATATCTGTACAATCAAACTTCAGCCTAATAATGTTAACTGTTGTTAATATTGTAAAGGCTGAACCCAACTCTTTTATTATAAATGGATTTGAAAAATTCTATAACCTAAAAGAACGGCAAAAGGGGGTGGAATAATTATACTTGCCAAAACAGATCTNAAACCGTATCTATCAAATGTTGTTATTGTAAAAGGAAGTAAATGTGCTCAAAGCTTGCAACACGCCATGCAAACAGAATATTGTCAGGTCATCATATAATCATTCAATAAGGTGGCAAAACAGTTATGGGTGAAGCTTAAGGGAACTGGATTAAGTCACCTAGAACCTCGGCGACTAAAACAGGATCCTCTGGAGAATATTTTTGATAGCATTCGGTTACACTGTGGGGCTGCCCGTAACCCTAGTAGTAGTAGTAGTTTTTTAAATTGGTGCCTAGACAGCTTGGGTCATTTTGCACCAATTACAGATCTCAGATTATTATAAAAACAATAGCTGGGTCTATATGTTTGCCCATTGCCCTTTTCTTAAATCTTTTTAAGTAATTCAGTTTCTGCGAGGAACTTCAAGACATTGTCCATTTTCTCTGTTCTATCACCCAAAATGTCCTTAAGATTGCCTTGGAGCACAGAAGTTATAAACAATGTAAAAAGAGAAGCAATCCTAATGGATAATTATGTATGTAGGTCATGTTTGGTAGTAGTAGTAGTGTTCAGGTTTAGGGTGCTTCAACAGCTTAGGTTATTTGCATCGCCAAAAGAAAGTATGATCTATAAGGAAACGAGAAAGGACTTTACTTTGTTTATATTTGTATTAATTATCGTATGTTGTCTGTTTTGGCTGTAGCAGATATAGTTTTTATTGAGATAGTTGGATGAGATTTATCATATTAGTTTCTTTTATAAATGTAACAATTTTCCCAACAGTGCTTTCATCGTATTTTAAAATGTCCTTCTGCTTTCCTTGAATGTTTAATCTCTCCTGTGGAGCATGGTATTTCTCACATTCTAACAAGATATGCTTGACAGTTAGTGGCTCTCTACAGGTATGGCAGATAGGAGGTTCCTTTGTCTCTGTGAATAAATATGTGCGAGTGAGCAGTGCCCGATCCTGAGGCGAGTAATTGCAACTTCTTCCCTGCAGGAACTCCTGATGGATGTGCCCCATGTTGTTACATCATCTTTCACAGATTTAAGCTTATTCCCATTTTGTGCTTGTCACAAAGACCTCCACTGAGAATAGGCTGATTTTATCAGGGTGACCCTGAGATCCTGAGCTGGTAGCAGGTCCCACTCCATTTCCCATTTATGAAGAGCCTCCTTTCCTGCCAGGCCTGCCTCTTCATTTCCTCCCACTCCAGCATGTCCTGGAACCCCCATAATTATAATTGTGATGCCCTTCTCATTTAAGTCTTTCAGAAGCAACTGAATGTTCTGGACTAGTGGGTGGAATAACGAAAGCTGAACTATGGATTGCAGTGCACTCATGGAGTCTGTGCGTATAATGTAGTACCTTTGTCTGCGATTAATCTTTGATAATGCTGTTTGTATGCCAAGTAGCACGGCAGTAAAAATCCTGAACATATGGTTCAGTTTTACCTTCATCATTCCAAGATCCTCTGAAACCACTGCACATCCAGTCCCTAAATCGGACTTGGAGCCATCACTAAAAATAGGGGTGTATCCTTCATATAGGTAAAAACATATCTAGGCATCTTTGCTGGTAGAAAAGATCAATGACTTTGGTTCTCTATCCAGCCTTGTGTTACAATCGTACTAGCCTTTACAATCAGGCTCTGGCAATGTCCATAGTGGGCATTTAGGAAACCCTTCAGGGCTTACATCTGGGATACTGAATCCTGTCATCCTTATAAAATCATAAAATCTTATCCCGAGAGGCTTTATAGCTCTCAGTTGTTGAATAAAGATATTTAAAAGCCTTGGCTTAAAAACAATATTAAAACAGGGATGAGATTGCATAAAGAAGAGTTTTTCAGAAACTTTTGGAAGTATGTAACTTATTTCAAAAATGGAAAGGGTGTAAGGATATACGAAGTTTGGGTTTAAAGCCCTGGTTGGAAAAGTGCAAGAATCCAGTGTTAAGGAATCCATGAAGGAAGAACAACAGCAAATCTACGAAGGAAGAAGTGTGTTGAAGATGAACCCAGTACTTATGAGCCGTCAACTTAAGCGTATGGAGGCTGAGGGTGTACAATGCCTGGTGCTGAAGATGGCTGCCAAGGCACTGGCGACTGTGCGATTCCTAGAGTCTGTGGGTGGACTGGGAGATTGGAGTAAGGATT
>KZ308137.1:0-12957 GCA_000376725.2 Ladona fulva | reverse complement strand
GGTAACTGAACAGCCCCCGGAAATAACTCAATATAAAAGCCGCTTTGGAAGTAAACCAGTATTAGTAGTAGTAGTAGTAGTTTTTAGATTGGTGCCTCGACAGCTTGGGTCATTTTGCACCAATTACAGATCTCAGATTATTATAAAAACAATAGCTGGGTCTATATGTTTGCCCATTGCCCTTTTCTTAAATCTTTTTAAGTAATTCAGTTTCTGCGAGGAACTTCAAGACATTATCCATTTTCTCTGTTCTATCACCCAAAATGTCCTTAAGATTGCCTTGGAGCACAGAAGTTATAAACAATGTAAAAAGGGAAGCAATCCTAATGGATAGTTACGTATGTAGGTCATGTTTGGTAGTAGTAGTAGTGTTCAGGTTTAGGGTGCTTCAACAGCTTAGGTTATTTGCATCGCCAAAAGAAAGTATGATCTATAAGGAAACGAGAAAGGACTTTACTTTGTTTATATTTGTATTAATTATCGTTTGTTGTCTGTTTTGGCTGTAGCAGATATAGTTTTTATTGAGATAGTTGTATGAGATTTATCATATTAGTTTCTTTTATAAATGAAACAATTTTCCCAACAGCGCTTTCATCGTATTTTAAAATGTCCTTCAGCTTTCCTTGAATGTTTAATCTCTCCTGTGGAGCTTGGTATTACTTGCATTCTAATAGATTTGCTTGACAGTTAGTGGCTCTCTACAGGTATGGCAGATAGGAGGTTCCTTCGTCTCTGTGAATAAATATGAATGTGTGAGAATGCAGTGCCCGATCCTGAGGCGAGTAATTGCAACTTCCTCCCTGCGGGAACTCCTGATGGATGTGCCCCATGTAGTTATATCATCATCATCATCAAGTTTGGGTTTAAAGCCCTGGTTGGAAAAGTGCAAGAATCCAGTGTTAAGGAATCCATGAAGGAAGAACAACAGCAAATCTACGAAGGAAGAAGTGTGTTGAAGATGAACCCAGTACTTATGAGTCGTCAACTTAAGCGTATGGAGGCCGAGGGTGTACAATGCCTGGTGCTGAAGATGGCTGCCAAGGCACTGGCGACTGTGCGATTCCTAGAGTCCGTGGGTGGACTGGGAGATTGGAGTAAGGATTTTTTGATAATATGATTGTGATTTAATTATCAAGATTAATGTATAACTATATATGACATTATGAATATGTATGCACCTGACGGTCTTCCTGAACCATTATCACCCTCTGGCAATCAACTCAGTGGGGGTAATAGATATTACATTATACAAGGAGAGAACTGAACGTATCTTCGCAGTTTTACAATATGGGGTATGAAGGTTACCGTTCAGGTGCATCCCATGCCTGACAGGTGGAACCCATCCATGCAGATGGGTGGAGGAGGTTTTCTCAAGTCTTCTGGAAGAGTTGAAAAGGGAGCGTAAGTGACGATGCCAAAGTATCAATGGTGATCCGGATGACGAGGTCTGTCATCTAGCTGTATGTATAACATACTGCCGCAGCGATCAACTGCAACACACAGTATTTTCAGAAAGGATTCATAAGGTTATACAGTTGATCAAGGCATTTGTTTTAGAGGGAACGCTCAGAGTACCATTTCCATACATCGTACCCCCTCTGGGCAGTCGGAAGCTAGGAATTTAATTTCAAATTTTGAAGATTTATGTAAATTTAAGAGATTCATAGTTGTTGTAAAAAACGAAGACAATCTATGCTTACCCCGTGCTTTGTCGTTGGAAGTTGCTCAGCACACAACGAGTGAGACAGAATTTAATAACTTGCGTCAGGGTAAGGCAGCGTTAACGGAAAGGGCTTTAGCACTTTTCAGGAGTGCAGATGTCGTTGTGACGGATAAAGGTTGTGGAATCATTGAACTACAAAAATTTCATAATGCATTGCCCGGATATATAATTACAGTTTTCAGCAATCAGGCAGGCAGGACTGTTTTATTTGGAAATCCTCAAAGTCAAGAGTCAGGGGGTGAAGTTAATTATACAATTTGATTCATGAAGACAATTATTATAATCTTATGCTCTCCCTCACATCCGCATTTCAATGTGGTCATTATTGTTGCCCTTGCCGTTTCCCATACAACACGTTAGGCATACACAAATGTTCCACAGAGTACAACCGATGAAAAAGAAAACCCTGTTGTGTACGAGATACTGCTAAAACATGTGATGGGTGCAACTGATATTTCTATGGAGAGAAATGTTTTGAGAGGCAACTTCAATGCAGTGCTAAAGGGAGGAGCACTTGCAAAAGTTTAACTGTGTTGGGAGTATGGGGTTGTATACATGGTTCGTAAAAATGAACACCTATGCAAAGGTGAACTTTATAAATACTGCCACATAGCATTGACTGAGAATCACTCATGTTTCATGACTGCAAGAAAAATACAAAAGTCAAAAAAAGAATTTCTAAAAGTTAATCAAAAAAAAGCTTTCTGCTATTTTGGAAAAATTCTCAAGTGAATTGAAAATCTTTCAACGGTATGTTAAGTTCACCATTCATTTTATAGATATTATCTACCATTTTCGCCATTTCATGTTTTTTTTTCGCTTTTCTGTTGCTAACAGTGATAATGTGGACAACAGATTCCACTTTACAGTTAATTGAGGATTTGCAAATGCGGCGATGCTTGTGGGATGTTTCCATTAGTGAATATAAGGACAGGGGGAAAGAAGCAGAAGCTGTAGCTGAATTAGCCCAGAAATATCATATCATGTGACAACATCGGAGATGGTTAAAAACCTTCACACTTTAAAAGGTAAATATATTATTCTTGTAGATACACTTGAATTACATTTTCATTATAAACGATGTATTGTATTAACTCATTTCTTAATAATTAACGGTCAGTTTTGGAGGGAGCAAAAAAGGCTTACTGATGCCAAAAAGAGTGGTGGTTCTTCAAAAAAGTTGACTTGGCTTGGATATGAACGCCTGTTGTTCCTGCTTCCAGTAACCGAGTCAAGAGGCAGCACAAGTACAGACATTGAAGTACGTGATTTTGTAATTTGAAGTAATACTTGTTTAAATTATATTAGCTTGCCAAGGAACTGAAACTTCACTAGCCATAAAATGGTCACGAAATTGGATTAGAATTTCTTTTGCATCGGTTGGTGCTCTTCTCGGAATATGCTTTCGGCCAGTCAAAGATTGTGAATTGCGAACTTCTGATCTCCATGCTCCAGGTACCACATTTCCATCTTGAGCTTCCGCGTCAAACAATCCAGGTGGAGTGTATTAATTTCGTGAATAGGCATTCCTCCGAAGAAAGTTGTGCAAGTAGGCACAAGTTAGGATGTTCCCACATTCGCCCCTTCTCCGACGACAGCTGAGAGAGAAGTGGAAAGTGCGGACAGCCTACCAGAGTGTCTGATTTCTCTACCACCCAAGCGCAAAAAAGTATGCAACACTCCTGATGATATCAGCGTTGAGGCTCATGCACCGTCACATGCACTGTTGGGAGAGGGTGGTACGGGAGGCTAGGGTGAGAGGTAGAGAGGGGGGAGGGGGAGCAGCAGCCGCTGCAGCACCTCGTGAGGGGGCTGAGGGAGGTGATCAGCCCGAGGAGGAAGCCATCACATGGGAGCATCTGTTTAATGAGGAGGGTGAGATAGACTGGACCTATTTTGGAGATATGCGCGATATATCAGCGTTGAGGCTTTGAAATGCATGAAATAGTTGACTGATGCGATAGCGAAAAGGGATAGTCAGTCAATTTTTGCTGATTTTATAAGCGATTCTTTACGAACTGCCAACAGACCACAACACGAAGTTAATCTGGCAAAACAGAATTTTTAATTTACAAAACGGTTTACACACTGGTAATTCACATTCATTGCCCACTACCACTTCTCACTCCACCGCATCCAACTCTGACAGCCCTATTATTAGTGCATTTCCTTCACCGAGTGAAAGTGATAGCACACTCGACTACGGCACGCATTCATTGCCCACCTACATGAAGAATTACATGCCAATGTAAACTTAGTTTTAAATATCCTATTTTTATATTACTAAAAATAATATTTCTTTTTTAAATGTAAATTGAGAACTAAATAATTACAAAGAAAAAATAATATTTCCTTTTCTTATTGCAAATTCAGCAATAAATAAACATGTGCCTACACCATACAAGGAAAAAAAAACTTACCTTTATATACGTTCTCAACGCAATGGTGATGGCTGAGAAGACTTCAGGAACAAACTCAGATATTATCTGTTTAGAAATTTTGAAAGTATACATGAGGCTTGTATTTGAGTGTCCACTTGCGAGGAAACAGAGAGTGACTGCAAGCCTGTTGGTAGCAGAAACTGGCACCATAAAATTCGTCTCNCACTTGCGAGGAAACGGAGAGTGACTGCAAGCCTGTTGGTAGCAGAAACTGGCACCCTAAAATTCGTCTCCTTTTTCAAAATACCTGGTCCGACCATTTCCAGAAGACATTCAAAATCGACTGGACTCATACGAACAAAATTTCTAAATCCCATTTCATCCTCCAATCTAAGAGTGTCAAGAAGATTGTGCCCATGCTTATTCCGATCCTTAAATAAACCACACATCCACCAACGCTCTGGCTTTTTGTTAGCCGTTTTTTTTTACTCCGTAGAGTGATGTAGTGCTACTGCAATCCCTGAAAGCGCGACCTCATTCGACATGGCTCAGATTTAAACTAGATGTGTACACGATTTCCAGAGCGACAATGTTGCGGGGGCAAACAGTCTGTGACATGAATCAAAGTGTCTGCGACAAAAAGTCTATACAAAGAATCCCAGTGCGTACTAGCCTTTACTATCAGGCTCTAGCAATGTCCATGGTGGGCATTTAGGAAACCCTTCAGGGCTTACATCTGGGATATTGAATCCTGTCATCCTTATAAAATCATAAAATCTTAACCCGAGAGGCTTTGTAGGTCTCGGTTGTTGAATAATGATGTAATAACCAGGATGTGAGTGCCTTGCACCTTCCTTTCCCCACCTCATTTCCCTTTACTTCGTACCGCGAGTGACGGAGGACAGCGTTGGATGCATTCTATGTCTGTGGACTTGAACTTTGTACGGTCCGACCATTTACGCGTGCCCGGTCATCGTCCTCAGACCGATCCCTTTTGGAGCCACGTTTCTTCCCTTTTCTTCCTGCTATCCACGCGTAAATAGCTCTGTTTTCGGCCTAGATATGTGTCCCCATTTGCGTCATAGTGGCTCTATTTTCCCCCTTTTTAGGATGAAGCAACCCTAATCTTTGGACGCTTCTGTTGCCACGGACATAGAAAATTCTGGAAATATTCTTCCCCAAACCCGAGTCCGAACCTCACCCCCTTGCAATGCTTGGTTAATATAGAGTTCCCTTCCTCCCTTCCCAGTGAAAAGCTAGGCCCAATAACCAAGCATATATATACGAGTGTATTCCAAAATTTCGGGGGCTGTTCTTCTTGTTGCGTTCTTCTTCCTGTGTTCATCATCTGCTTCGAGCTCCCTTCTTCTGGCACTCTTCTCCCGGCTCGCGTCTCGTCCTCCCCACGCTCTCCGTCACTCGCCGAATCAACGTTACCCGTCTTCGCTACCTGTCCCCGCCTTGCGCACTCACATCGCAAGGATTCTATATAAAGGTAAATAAAAACCCTTTTTGTTCTATATTGGAAAAAGGACATTACTTATTATTCTACTTCCCGACAACCAAAGGCAAGAACCCGTACTTGTAGCAACTGCTCTCTCTCTCTCCATCTGAGGGGCGGCACTACAAATTTGGTGGCAGCGGTGGGATTGATATTCTATTTGCCCAGGTTATCTTCGAGGCTCCCTTCGGATCACCTCTTAGTAGTCGGGACGTTGACTAATAAGTGTTCCTCTAAAATTTTTTGTCCCCTTTCCTTTTTCTTCTCTTCTCGCGTTTTTTTAATTATTTGAAATGCCCGACACTCCGGCTATGTCTTCTCCTGCCCCCGTCGTACCCCCCAACGTAACGGGGTTAGTATATTTAGTAGACACGTTTTCGGGAGATCGGGATTCCGAACGTGTAGAAGAATTTATTGAGACCATGGAGACGACGGCCATTCTAGGGAATTGGACAGAAAGTACCAAGCGAATGGTACTAAAATTAAAAGTGCGGGGTAGTGCGCGGCAATATTTGCACTCTTTGCCGAGTGAAGTGAGCAGCTGGGAGGACATAAAGAGAGCGTTACGCGAGCGATTTTCGCGGCGAGAATCGCGGGCCGCCAGAATGAAACTGTTCCTCGAGTGTGAGCAGGGACCCCGTGAGAGAGTGCGAGAATTCGCGGACAGATTAAACAGCCTAGTGGAAGACACGGCGGGCGAATCCACTGACCCAATCGAGGTTGCACTCCGTGCGAAATTCGTAGAGGAGATGGCCCTCCACCAATTCACCCGCGGACTGAGGGAAGGAATCCGGAGGTTCATACAGGTGCGGGAGCCAGAAACGCTTCGAGAGGCCATCCGAGTCGCGGTATTGGAGGAGCAGAATGAAGAGGAAATGAGACGGGGAAAGTGCCACGCCTTAGCTGAAACATCCCGAATGGCGCCGAGAGCGGACAGCACGACACCGCCCAGCCCGAGAATCCCACCTGATCATCGTCAGTGCAGTAGCAGCCGTCCTTTTCCGCAGCGGGCCCCTAGAGATCTCCCGCGATGTTTCCGATGTGGTAACACGGGGCATTTCGCGAGAGAGTGTTTCGCCGATCTAAGGCCGATTCTTCCCCCCATGCGGCCGCAGAATCTCGACCCTTTTTTTTTCGGTTCTAGGAACGTGCCTTTTAACCGAACATCTGTCCGACGAGCGCTACCACCCCCTCCGCAGTTTTCGTCCTTTACCTCTCCTCCCCAGTCCTCAAATTTTCCCCCTCATAGAGACAGACCTAGAGAAGAGCAGACCAACTTCCATGGCCGCCGTCCTGACGCGCCACCCCTCATGAGTTCTTATCTGCCCCCAAACGCCAACTCCTCCGCCCCATTCCCCCGGAGAGCGGAGGGAGCGAGACAGCGGGGCGCCCAAAGAAACTAGACCAGAGGGAAGTTAGGGATGAGTGGATAAGTGACGTAGGAGGACCCAATGGTTCCGGATATGGGGTGAGAGCAAAGATAGGACTTCAGAACGTTCACCTCTTAGTTGACACCGGAGCTACTGCGTCACTGATAAAAGAAAATATCGGAGATCTTTCGAGACCATTTTTACCTTCCACCATCCGACTTCATGGAGTAACAGGACATGTCCTTCCCCTTCTAGGTGCGGTCACTCTGCCAATTACAACCCTGTACGAACAATTCCCGCATCAGTTTCACGTGGTGGGAAAGGATTTTAAGTTGCCGTATGACGGGATTTTAGGTCTTGATTTTCTTCGGAAAAACGAGGCATGCATCGATTTCGCGGGGGAAAGAATTCGTCTCCGCGATACGATTCTCCCGTTATATCCCTTACCACGCGAAAAGAGAATAGTGTTAGGGAATGACGCGGAGCCGGTTGAAAACAAACAGGCAATTGCCGGCGGAAAGGAAAGTGACCCCAGGGAAGAAGGGAGAAGTAAAGAAAGAGGAGAAGCTGAGACAGGAAAATTGAAAAGGACAATGATGGAACGAAGGGCGAAAACTAAGGAGAAGCCGATTAAAAGGAAGAGACAGGGAAGAAAGGGGGAAAATAAAAGAAAATTGCCGGCGGAGAATAAAGTAGAGAAATTGAGGAAAAAGATAAGTCCGTCCGGCGAGAAAAGAGAGAAACTAAGATATGACAATAAAAGCGGGGCAATGAGAAAACAAAAGGAGAATAAATTAATAAATGCCGGGGACGAAGCAGAGAGATTCCGGGTACGAGTCGGGAAAGTTGTCAAACTCCCACCACGTAGTGAGGCCGTTGTATATGGACACTACGACCGGAAGGATACATTCCACGGGCAGGCACTTTTGATGGAACCGGCCGAAATCACCGTTCACGGGGTAATGGCCGCGAGGTGTGTAGTGAAGCCCACGAATGACCATAGGATCCCGGTGAAATTAATGAACGTCTCCGAGGAGGAACTCGTCATCCCCGCCAGAAGCGTCATAGGGACGGTCACGGAAGAGTTCATGGAAATAACCCCGATAAGCGAAGAAAGAATGCCGAATAATCTCCCCCCAGAATTAGAGGCAAATTTAAGGGAACTGCCGAGAGAAGCAGCGAAGCCCTTGAGGAAATTACTTATGGAATACGGGGATGTATTCCATAGAGAGGGAGAATCTTTGGGAAAAACGGATCTGGTCCAACACCGGATAAATACGGGAAATTCCGCCTCAATTAGCAAGCCGCCATATCGCGTTCCTTATACGCAGAGGAAAGTAATGGCGGAACACATCCAAGAGATGCTTGATCAAGGGGTTATAAAGGAATCCATTTCCCCATGGAGCGCTCCTGTAGTGCTGGTCGCGAAGAAAGATAACGGCGGTGGGGGTAAGTTACGTTTTTGCACTGATTTTCGCGCGTTGAATGCCGTTACTGTGCGAGACGTCTACCCGCTGCCTAATATTCAGGATACTTTAGACCAGCTAGGCGGAGCCACGCTCTTTTCCACTTTAGATTTGGAATCCGGATTTTGGCAAATCGGCATCGATCCAAGAGACCAGGAAAAAACGGCTTTTTCCACCCCCGACGGACACTGGGAATATCTGCGATTGCCATTCGGCCTATCTAATAGCCCGAGCACGTTTCAGCGCCTGATGGACTCCGTTCTGAGCGGTTTGAAAGGAGCGAAGTGTTTGGTGTATATGGACGACATCATCGTCTTCGGAAAGGACGTCCCCGAACACGTGAGGCGGTTGCGCGAGGTTTTCCAGAGACTTCGAGAATCCGGCCTTAAGCTAAAACCGGCGAAGTGCCGATTTCTAAAGGAAGAGGTGGATTATTTAGGCCATGTTATCTCTGCCGAAGGAGTGAAGCCAGATCCGAATAAAATTTCGGCCATTTTGAATTTCCCCCGTCCCCACAATTTAAAAACGATTAGAGGTTTCCTGGGATTAGTCGGGTATTATCGAAGATTTATCCCTGATTTCGCGAAAAAGGCGAAACCATTAACGGAGATGACGAAGAAGGACGTAAAGATAGAGTGGACTCCGAAAGCCACAGAATCTTTCGAGTTCCTCCGAAATGCGTTATGCCAGGAGCCGATTCTTCGATATCCTAACTTCCAGGAACCATTCTTCCTCCATACGGACGCCTCTGGAGAAGCCATTGGAGCCATCCTCTCACAGAAGGATCCTCGCGGAGAATACGTCATCGCTTACGCGAGCCGAAAATTAAACTTCGCCGAAAGGAACTATTCCACCACAGAGCGAGAATGTTTAGCCGTGGTGTGGGGCGTAAAATACTTTCGCACTTACCTGTACGGAAGGAGGTTTACAGTAATCACCGACCACCGCCCCCTGAAATGGCTCTTATCTCTAAAAGACCCCTCCTCCCGTCTTACCCGCTGGTCATTACTCCTGAGCGAGTACGATTTTGAAATTCAACATCGGCCGGGGAAAATGCATCAGAACGCCGATGCACTCTCAAGATCCTTCGCGCGGGCAATTCAAACTGCCTACGAACCCACCTGGGACCGAAGTTTAATTCGAGAAGAGCAGGAAAGGGATGAGTTTTGTCAGAAAATCGTAAGAAGACTCAGCGAAGAAAACGGGCACGCACACGAATTCAAGCAAGACGGAGACGGACTCCTCTTCCGAAAGAGCGATCAACGCCACGATCAGCTGATTGCACCGCGAAGTATGAGAAATCGCATTTTGCGGGCTTTCCATGACGCACCGTGGGCAGGTCACATGGGCGTCAAGAGAACCTTAGCATCAATCCGCTCAAAGTTTTGGTGGAATACCATTCGGAAAGACGTAGAGGAGTATTGCGAAAATTGCGTGTCGTGCCAGGAGAGAAAAAATCCCCGTGGACCACAAAAGGCACCCCTTCAACCCCTTGCGGAAGTGACAGTACCTCTCCAACGCGTCTCGATGGATATTGTCGGTCCTCTACCTGCTACTTATAAGGGAAACCGATACATCTTAACCTTTCAGGATGCTTTCACTAAATATCCCGAAGCCATCGAGCTACCGGACCAAAAGACGGAAACGATAGCAAGAGCGTTCGTGGAGAATATCGTCCTGCGCCATGGGGCTCCTCGCCAATTGCTGACTGACCGAGGTGCAAATTTCACATCCCACCTGATGAAAGATATATGTAATCAGTTAGGGATACGGAAGCTGCAAACGACTGCGTACCATCCTGCAGGAAACGGATTAGTGGAGAGAAGCCACCGAACTTTTATGAATATCCTCTCGCATTTCGTCGATACGAAGCAGAGAGATTGGGACGATTGGCTCCCCTTCGCTTTATCTTCCTATCGCAGCACTCCGCACACCGCCACCGGAGAAACTCCCCACTTTTTAATGCACGGGCGCGACATCGAACTCCCGTTCGATGATATCATGGGGCCTCTGAAAATAAACTACGCCACCGACCACGATTACGCCGCCGAACTTCGCGCGAGGTTGAATATTGCTTTTAGAGAGGTGAGAGAGCGTCTCCAAAAATCGCATGAACAACAGGCGAGGAGTTATAACCGAAACGCGAAGGAAGTGAATTTCCAACCGGGAGAAAAGGTGTTTTTACATGTCCCTTATGTAGGAGTGGGTAAAAAGAAAAAACTAAGTCGGCAGTGGCAAGGCCCGTATAGGATTTTAGAGCAAACGGGCCCTGTGAACTTTCGTGTGCAACACATCTTTCGCCCGAAAGATAACCAGCTGGTACACGTGAACCGACTTAAACATGCCAAGGGCGCCCTAGAGAGAACTCCACCCCCTCCGCGACTCCGGAAAGACCCCTCTACACCACCTCCGCCCACGACTTCCCCTTCACTCCCCTCCAGCCCCTGCCCACTTCCCCCTTTCGTATTTGAGACAGATTTGCTTCCTCCCCTTCCCCCGGAACCCCCTTCATCAGTGCTAACCCCTGCCCCTCCACAACCTCCACCCCCTCACCAATACCATCTCCGCAGCCGAGGTCCGGTATGCCTGACATTGTCAGAACCTTCAAGAAACTAGTGGGAAGTTCCTCCCCTCTTTCTTCTCTTCCTTCACAGTACCTTCACGGGAATCAACGCAATGACAACGCTCCTTTGGGTCATGATAATGGCGACATACTCCGCGTCCTCCATGGAAACCCCCCACGAAGGCAACCAAGGATTGGCGTTTCTCCGGGAAGGACACTTCTTGCTGACAGCCAATTCGTGGACCCTTGCGCTGGACGTCGACGTAAGACACTACATAGAGGCGGTATCACAGTTAATGTCCGACGTACAGGCAGCTTTAAGTGCAGGGAAAAAGGGGATAGCTATAAAAGAAAGCGGTCAAGACAAGTTGGACAAACAATTCCAACTCCTGACAGCCCAGATTTTAGAGAGGGAAGGTAAAGTGGTGAACTCCGAGGCGAACGTAATCTTCAACCAGCTGTGGAGAATCGAAAACACTCTCATTAAACCAAATAGAGCAAAACGAGGGTTGTTAAATCTAGGTGGAGAAACTCTGAAATTCCTCTTTGGGACACTGGACGACCAGGACCTACATGAGCTCAACAGCCATATCCAAGGGATGGAAGCGCAAAACCAGAAGATCGTACATCTCCTTAAGCTTCAGGCCACAGTGATAAATACCACTTATTCACTGGCGCAAAAGAACGCGCAAACGATAGAAAAAATAGCAAAGGCGAACAAACAACTGCTAATCGAGCTGGAGAACTTAGAAAAAAAGGAAGAAGTGCAAAACAGAGATATGGTTGCCCGACTGGCGGCCATTTTCTCCATCACCTCCAGCTTACGTGTACTGGAAACCATTTTGGCCCAGTCGAGAGCGGAAATAAATCTATTCAAGCAGGCGTGGGAAACAACAATTAACGGAAAATTAAGCCCATACTTTTTGGATCCTGTCGATTTGCATGAAGCGCTCACACAAGTTTGACGCAAATTACCTAGAGGAACCCGATTTCCAATTTCGCTTGACCAAGACCAAATTTACGGATTTTATGCGTTAGCAACAGTGGCTCACATTATACTTCCTGGAAAAATTAGGCTATTCGTCGAAATTCCCCTTCAAACCGGGAACGACCTATTCACCCTATATCGCGCCTTATCGCTACCTGTGAAGCTGGGGAAAACGAACATCTCCATTAGCTTGAGGCCTGATGCACCATACCTAGCAGTCTCCGAGAGCCACCGAAGGCACTTCGCTATGGCGGATGGAGACCTAGCTGAATGCAAAGAAGGACCAGTAACCGTCTGCCCGCCGAGGAGACAGGTGACTGAGTATCCGAGCACCTCTTGCTTGTATTCGGTGTTTTCGGGAACGGACGCAAAGGGACTTTGCGAAATGAGAGTCTACGTCAACCCAAAGCCAGTATTTTACCGCACTCGCTACGGAAATGAATGGATGTACAGCCTCCCAACAAGTAAGCGGGTCATACAGCACTGCCCTGCGAACGGTGCCCCGCATAACACCACTGAACTGCACCTGAACGGGGTGGGAGTTTTTACCCTTCCACCAATGTGTTCCGCCTACATCGATGGACAAATTTTGCCATCATTTTCTAGACGAACTTCCACCGCTACGGCCAGTCACAATCCAATATACATCCCTCCAGTCGCCGAACTTTTCAACGAGGTGACTCAACAATTCAATGCTATCCCCGACCTGCCGCAACATAAACATCTTGAAGAATTAGTAAAGGAGGCGCAAGGATCTTATCGGCCGGGAGAAGGCATCCCCACAACTGATTTCCGAGCAATGATGAAAGCCTCCGCCGCCCTAACGGACCTTCCATCAAGCAATATCACCACCCAACATTTCCATGGTGGAGCCGGGGTTTTTCTAATAATCGCCCTTGGCGGAATATCGTGGTATGCCTACAGAAGGTGGAAGCAACGCCGAAACGACCGCGAGAGGACACCTG
>KZ308136.1:2573465-2597351 GCA_000376725.2 Ladona fulva | reverse complement strand
AAATAATGATTATTTTGTGTGCACATCCGTATTTTGAGCGTCAATTATGGCAATTAAAACCAGAGTAACATTGATATATAAAAATGAACGTTAGCAGTGTACGTTAAGAATAATTATTAACTCATTACTCGTCATTGCTATATATCAACTAACTAGATTCAGTGTGTACATTTTTGGTTAATTGGTTCAGTTTTTTATCTACTTTATCTACTCTCTCTCTCTCTCTCCCTACTTTTTATCTACTTTATCTTCAGGGGTGTTTAAGCTTTTACGTCCAAGAGGCCGCTTTGGTTACTGCAAAGTGTTCATGGGCCGTACATGTTTGATATATTTACATATTATTCCATTCAGAAAATGTTTTCTTAAATATATTTATTATGATGGTATTTAAGGGGAATATAATTTCCATTTTGCAGTATATATTACAACAAAAATTGTCTTTCTTTTCATTTCAGTTTTCTAGCTTTAGAATACAAAAAAAGTATAAAAATTTCAGAGAGTAATTAGTTTTATTAAGGATTGAATTGAATCGGTAAACGATCGCATGAGGTCCGCGGGCCACGGTTCGGACTTCCGTATTGTGAAAAATAGCTGTTTAAAATCATAGCTAGCAGTTAGTTATTCTTCCTCAAAATACTTTACAGCATTGTGACATTAAATTCCGAGAGACTTTCTAGCCTTTCTTTGGTATATTTCCGAGAGCCTTCTAGCCTTTCTTTGGTATATTTCCATTAAGAGTTTTCAATGAATTCTCAAGCGCCGAGTTGCATACTAAAATGTTTGCTACTTCTGGGCGCCTACCGCAAGTTGTGGAATCGATTTCACGAATATAACTCTTACTATTGTAATAGCGTATACTGCAGGAATACAGATGAGGCATGAATAAATCCAGAAAGCTCTTATATTTGGCTCTAAACTTAGCACAAAGAACATTGGATGAATTTTTGCTCCGTGGGGTCGAAAGCAGAGTTTGATTTAATGTTCGCAATGTTGGTTCCGAACAATTCTTAAGAAAGAGAGAGATTATTTCATTTTTATCATTATCATTCTGTCGTATCAATTTCTATCGTTTTCTTATTCTTCCAACGTGTGTTGATTTGTCTCAGGTTCGTATTTTGACTTTTTAACTGACTTCATTTTGAATGAACGTTTAAGTCTTCAATCTGATTGAAATCTGATCATTCTTTCATTTTGACTGTCACGCCAGTCTCCCCTCAATGAATGGTTCGTGTTTAGTGTACAAGAATCATCTAAGAAAGATCTGCATGTACAGCCATCATCCTGAGGGTTGGTCGATTGGTTGGTCCACTAAACCTTCGCTTGGTTTCTCACTGCCCCAGAATGCTACCGGTGGAATACGTTCGCGTTTTTAATGCAGCACAATATCCATATGAAAAAAGTTTTATGGCATTTTTTCGGGTATGACTAAGTGTAATGCCATGATTCAGCGTAACCCAGAACTCAGTAGCTTTCATACAACCGCATTAAACAGCACTGGCAAATAAACGAAAGATACATTTCCATCTACACTTTACAAAAAGAAAAATGAAAAATAGGATGGTTAAAAGTTCGGTTTGATAAAGTACGCATGATTTATTTTATCTGCCTTTCGACGCTTGAAATGCCGAATTGTTTTGATACATTTTAGGAAATGGATGAAATTTCACTTACTTTATCTTCCAGAGCCCTTACAACAACTGGATAGATAATTTATCGGGCCTATTAACGAGATGCCGAAAATTTGTATCGAATTTTCTTTCCCGGAAGGTCCTTAATAAAACATAAATATGCTAAATCTGCGCCCAACCTGCCAGGGTCTGTCCTCCCGTAAATTAATTTTGGTCTTTAAATCATTCTCTTCGATTACGTGCGAACTTTTTCCTCCTTATATTTGAACCTATTTTCTTTTATTTCAGCACCCTCTCTAATTGCAAATTACTTATCATTCACCGTTTCATATTCCTGAAATACCCTAAAAGCTCTTGCAATCCTCATTTTCAATTACATTTTCTAGTCTAAACTTCCTTTCATTAGCATATTGAAATCGACATCGTGAAAAATGTGATCGAAAATTGAAAATGGTCTCTTCTTTTTCCTCTATCGAATTGTGGAGACTTCTCAATAATTAACTATCGGTTAATCGGTAAATATTTAGTTTTACAAATTCTGCGATGTTCCTTGGAAGTTTAATTAATATAAATGGCATGTACGTCATTGAATTATTCATTTGAATTTCCATAAAAAAATTATAGATTAGGTTATCATATTTGGAATGCTGCTACTAAATTAATTGGTAAATTTAATGATTTAAATTACAATTACGGATTCCGTCTTATCGATTTTTGCTGCCTAAATGTTGCGTTTTTTTATTAGTATTTGAATTTAATGTGTAATTATGCTTAGTAATAGACAATTTATACTAGAATTTGGTCACTTCCTATATCGTCCTATTGCCTAATCTAATTTTATGTAAAATGTTCAGAAAACACTTTTTTAACCTGATTGATAAATTTGATTATTTACATGAAAAATTATAATAATTCCTAAATAAAAAGATGAGGACTTCGTATTTTCCGCAACTAATTTTTAATGCGACCGGTTTCGGCCATACAGCCATCATCGGATACACTACCAGAGATACTGAGAGAATTTATAGTGGGACACTCAGTTTCGCAGGTAAGGTAAGGAGTGGGGAGGGGTTGGTAAAGGTGATTTCGTTTGTTAGCTGTATGATGGCTGCATGGCCGAAACCGGTCGCATTAAAAATTAGTTGTGGAAAATAAGAAGTCCTGATCTTTATATTTAGTCCTGGCGTTGCACCAGTTATCGTCAAATCACGTCGAGTATATAAAATAATTCCCTTTACTACATACCAATGCGGTGAAGCGGTTAACCACTCAGCAGATATTATAGTACAAGAGAGATATCAAAATATTGAGTTGGAGTATCAATCCATCAAAAATGTGTGTGTACTCTGACGCATGGTTTATAAATATTAACGAAACCGTGGGAGATTCCAACAACTACTTCAGTTTCACAGGACAGATCTCTACAATTCCTTAATTTCGAAGCTGCTGAGGTGTTGTCTTCGGCAACTAGCAACTCGTAGACAGTCGATCTTAATGAATAGCTCTTCAAGAGTAGGGAATTGAGAAACAGGATAACGGTAGCCGTCGCCATTTATTTATCTTCGTTTTTATACACTTTAATTTATTCAAGGCCTCAGATAATAGGCTATTTAACGTTTTAGCGGTTGGGTAAAGGAGATAGGTTGGGTAAAGCAAAAAGTATATGATTGAGTTCGACATCAATCATAGTAATAAAAAATAATTGTAACGAGGGTCTTAATTTAAGATAGGTTGAGACAGAGGAGTGTCCCAATCCACCTAACACTCTGTCAACGAGATAACGTAGTGACGTGACTAATGTACTTTTAAATAGAAACATAGAGGAAATATTCTAAAAACCTAAGAGAGAAACAGTAATTTAGAGTTTCCTTTCACTACACAATATTTACTTTGAATAGTTTACGTACTAGGAAAAGCATTATTTATGTGAAAATTACGCGGACACAGCTCTTGAGGATTTGTAAAACGTTAGTGTATGAATAGATGAATTGAGAGCTTATGGACACAAGCTAAGCGAAAGGAAAAGCGCCTTTGGGCGGAAGAAACGTAGAAAAGCTTCAGTTAAAAGCTAGAGAGAGCTTTCGTCTAAAAACATTTTCTTCAGAAATGGACCAGCCCAGAAAATTAACTCTACCCCTCGGGGTCCATTAGGTTTAAATAATTTTAAATTTAAAGTTCTAACATATTTTCTCACATAGTTCTCGCAATAATATATTTTTCTCGAGAAAATTTAAAAAAACTGGAAGTTATTAGGTTAAACAACTTGAGTGGGGAAGAATCGTTAAGTGGAGCATACTCTAGCGTCTTTTTTGCAAAGATTATCATTTTGAAAAATGTACATTGTTTATATAAAATGTTTGCAAATTATTTCATAGTTTTCTTAGCTGTTTGGAGATATTTATTAATTATTGTTGTGACCTTTGAGTTTGTAATAATACTGTCTATGGGAGCTTTTTGGAGGGGTATTCCTCCCGTCATTGGGCGAAAGCCGGACATATCTCATTATATTTCTTACGTTCCCCTTGACCGTTGACACCTGGTCCACCGACCAAATTGCAACTTTTTGATATAATTAAATATGGATTACGCTTACTCCTTCCACAAAAAGTTAAAACAATTTAAGACTAAGTAGTTAATTTGCATACAATTTGAAGAGAAAACCTGATGCAAATATGAAATGAGAGACATTTGCATATTTGTTTACTTTCCATTTCCAGAACAAACATTATATTTGCATACTAAATTTCGCGAAATGTTATAGAACAAAATGTTAAGGTTCATATGTTTAGAGGTGAAGAAAATTAGTTTGAATATAAAGTATTTTTGCGGATTTAACTGGTAATTAACTCAGATTTGGTGGAATATTTTGGAAATTTACCTCAGAAAAACAGCTTCCCATTCAACCACGACATTTGATTCGACTCTGCGGAAAGGAAACGTGGAAAAAGCTTTACCACATCTTCGGTTTATTAATTTCGTGTTTTCAATCAGTGTCAGTAGGCACTAGCATAGAACTCCAGAATAATGCGTTCCGTGAAAACGGAGAAGGTTCACCTCGAAACTCCATTTACAAGTCGCTCAATCTGAATAAAAGATTCAGGTGACGAATAAAAGATGTTTACTTCTCCGAACGAGATAAGCCTCTTCAGTTCAATTGGAATCTCGAACGACTCATTTACTCCGCAAACGAAACTTTCTCTTTTGCTTTTATTCCCGCTATCATTCTTCTATTCATCACTCTAACAATTATGTTCTTCATTGAGAGCGCCTCGCCCTCTGCGGACATTTCTACGAGGCGCAAATTCGTCTCCGCGAAGTCGAAGGCTTTGAGAGAAGTTTGTGTGTGTGCGAGTGGAACGAGTAAGTCTGAGGGTGGGAGGAGATAATGATGGGTGGATCCGAGGAAGTGGCAGAGGGAGGATTTGCTTTGGGATGAACGACAAAAGAGAAACGCCGCGAAGCGTGAGTCTCTATTTCGAATTCGCGGAGTGGAAAAAAAAACCGAGGAATCGGCGAAAGCTTTGAAAGCTCCGATGTTTCTATGAGCAACGTTGCTTTCTTTTCCCCGTTCCTCCATAGTCTTGTCTTTCCAAAATGTCGCTGTCAACGTTCGCAGCCCAAACTTAACTCTCTTAATTCCAGCGATCTAAGCCTATCCGATTCACCCACATCAGAATCCCGAAAATGTTCGTGGAGGGCTGCTCTTCACTCCGAACATCCCGCTGAATTTGGGGGAATATTTAGTAATCCTCTTTCGTCTCAGCTCACTCGGCAAGGCCTGTTTCAGATTCGCTTTTTTATTCTCTTTCGGGTACCTTTCTTAATTTCCTGCCGCGGGACTTAAGACTTCTGGAGGCGCGCTTCGAATTCTCAGACCTAGACTATTGTTTCCTAGCTGAGAATTTTATTTTACCTATAAAAGACATATCGGGTCGTGTATTGAGCACGTAAAATGAGTGACTAATGCTGATTTTCTGTGGCTGAAAGAGTGAAAGATTAAAAATGGGTTACGCCGGACTAGGTTACTGTTGAAACCTTGTAAAATAATTCAGTACTTTATCGTATGCAGCAAACAGGATGAAGCGTCAAATATTTACTTCTTCCACAATTTTACTTTAAAAGTAAATGTATTTGTCCAGTAATGTATAAATATCAATAATTTTCCAATTTATTAATTCAAATCGACAGAAAGAGTGTTTTTGAGAAACTTTCATAAATTTTCTTGGAATTTTGATAATTTTCTTCTTGTGTGATTTCATGTAATATCCTTTTCATTGTATATAATTTACCTATATTATATACGATACGATATTCCGAGAAGATACAGGACATTTTTCAAACTTTTTCTAAATGATTTCCGAAGTAATTTTTTAACATTCAGAAAAACTGTAAGGGATAGGAGAATGTAAAAGTGAACGTAATTTTCCGATTGAGAAAGCAGTAATTGAATGTGAAAGCTGAAGTGCAAACACATCACTGAGTGAATGTTAACGCAGGAGTGCTTAAAGAACCTTATTTAATTTCTGAAAGAAGAGAGAAAATAAAAAGAAGGCAATATGTTTACCTCATTGCTCTGAAGCCGATTTGCCGACATGGAGACACCCGGGACAGAAGGAATTATTTAAGAAACAGTAAACAAATCTGTTTTCTTAAACATATAAGTGAAATTAGAAAATTGCCATATCTAGCTGCTCTTAAGCTTGATGTAAAGAAACAAGATTTAATTGATGACTTGCGATTCAATTGGGCGTAAATCTCGACGATGATGAAAGTTAGCTGAGATAGATGCCATTAATCCATTCAGCGAATCAAATATATAAAGTTGAAAATTTGTTTGTATGCAATTATGTGTTTATATATCGTATGTAGGATATCGTCAAATTTTGCTAAAAACCATAGTTGGAGAACTACAAAGAACGATAATTTATACAATTTTCAAGCTATGCAAATGATTAAATTTCGTCTCGTGTGATGATCAAGGTGTGCTATCTTTTTCACCTAAAATCTCGGGTTCGACTTTACGCTGTGTCTATTTACCATGAAAATTGTACATTAAAATGTTTTTTTTGCTCATGAGTGGTATCATTTTATGATAAAAAATGTATTATTTATTCGCCCATAGGCAGCATATAAGAAATAAATAAAAGAAAACTATTCAGAATCTTATATGCATCATTAAATGAAATTTTCGACTCCAGATCTCGAAAACTGTATAAGATAACTTTGATAAAACTTTGCTGATTTGTAAATGTTTCACTTTCATGAGCACAGGAATGGGCATTCAGTCTACTTTATGCGTCGATGGAGAAGATAATGCTATTACGATAACTCAGGGATTATGGTCAACTCCAAAGAAAAAAATTAAATGTTATAATCATATCCTGAATTGACTGTTGATGGCGGATTTCATCGTATATCATATTGGCAGTCTTTTTGTTAATATAAGAGACTTAAACTTACTGATCTGGAATCACACCACTCAGAACAGATTTTTCGCCCTGAAAATAAGGAGGGTATAAAGAGACTTGACAAAAAGTTTGACTTCTGGGATGTGATTTAGTTACAGAGCAAAATTTTTCTCAAAAATCACTTAATTTTTGCCTATGAACTGTAGCTCGTTCTCGTTATTCACATAGCATTATACCTGTTCTGCCATTAATTTCAGTTGATTGCAAAAGAGGATCTAAAAAACTTTTATTCATCGAGTCAAGGAAGAATCTTACGGTCTTATCTGTTAACGGTCTCAAATACATAGTATTTGAAATCGTTAACATTCAAAGGAAATCTCACATGAAAAGATAGTCTCTCAAAATTAAATAATATTTACCGAAAATAATATACTTTCACAAATACTTTTTCAGAGAAGAAACCCTAAGGGTTGCTTATGAATTTAAATGTACAAACAGGAATTATAAACTGATAAAAAACAATGTTAACAAGAAGTGATTAAACTTACATAGATATAAGTAGAACTTACCGAAGGGATGAACGTCCTACTACATACGTCCTAATATATGTTATATTTTATGTATGTAATATTTTATGCATGTAATGTAAAGTTTCAAGTTGGGGTAGTGTTTAAAAATGCAGGTAATAAAGGAGATTCATTGATATCTAAAGAATCAACATGAGTTTAATTGGAGGGCATGGTTTTACAGCTGCTGGAATAAAGGGCAACATTCCAACACGCGACGCAAACAAAAGCAATTCGTACCGCTGCCAAAACAAACTATTTCACTCAAACGGGAAACCTAAATCGCAGGAGGATATCTTAAGGCAAAGGAATGTTGTGTTATCCTTAACTGGGCAGGTTTGCTCATTTCACATTTCATTAACTTACCTGTGGAGGTAAAATGAATACCGTCCTTTGTCAATGAACTTCAACTGTATCAAAACCTATACAAAGTAAGGTAACCTAAGTTGTATTATTTTAACCATATTTGTAATGTTTGAATCGTGATTAATCGTACAATTTAATTTCATTGAAAAGAAAGCAAGTTATCTTGTGTACTAATTTTTTATTGGGTTCCATTTTCAATCGCTCAGCTTCGTGAGTTGGCTAATCATATAAATTTGTGATGCTGAGCTAACAGAGCTTCGAAGAAGGGTCCCTGTAATTTAGAGTCAAAAGCAATCACATTAGACATAAAATCCTCTTTTATCATTACATGTAATGTAGTTAAGTGCAACATATTACGTAAACGATGATTGTCATCATGCATTATCTTCATATTGTAACTGTAACATTTAAACCTACATTTGTAGTATTTTATTGTTTATAATTCATTTTCATTTGTTTTTCTTATTCTTACCTTAAATTTACTGAATTATTTATTGTCTTTATATACATGTACTGTGTTTTCGCAGGTTTTTTTCACCCCCCTTCTCTGTGGGTGTTTTCCCACAACGTGGGTTTTTTCTTTGGCAACCTTCAGTTGCAATGCTTTTTCCCACACCACATTCTTTCTTTTAGTTATAATTATATTCTGCACTTATTATAATGACATACGAGGTTAGGTGGAAGAGAGGCCCATATGGGCCTAACCTCGCCAATAAAGAGTCTATCTATCTAATTGTAGTCCGCCCCTAAATGCCTAGGCCCAGGGACTGCACGCCTGTCTTTTCATACACTGCTATCCATTTCATGAATGCATAAGAAACACATCCCATTTCACTGATCCTGTTCTTGAAGTAGGCCATCCTTGAGTTTCATCGGTTTTTCCCCTAACACCTTGTCTACAAAAATGTTCTCGAGAAAGATTTTATGTCTCAATATGTGCCCGAAAGGCTTACTCTTTTGCTTTGCTCCTGTCCGCAGTAACTCTCTTTCCCTTTCTTTCCTTTGAAATTTCCTCGTTACTATTTTCCACTTCCATCTTGTCCCAGTTGGCTGTCTTCAAACCATTTTATCTCTGTAAGTGTTTTTTTGTTTCCTATCTCCAGGCCGTACATGTATTGCCAATGATAACAAATGTTATGAAAAATGAATCCTTATTTATGAAAATGCGGAAGTTTGACAGGTAAATGAGGACATGAAATTCTTTTGTAATCGTATTACTTTTATATAATTCTCTCACTTTGACAACAAATGATATCATCGTTTTGCATACTTTCATTTATAATTTCAGTCGAAAACTTGAACCTCAATGTGAGAATATAATAAATTGCGTGAAATTTGATGAGGATACTGTGGCTGACATTCTCTTGAGTGATTTTGTGAGTTTCATTTATAAACGGCTTTGAATAAGTTAACCTTTACTGATTGCAGGCAAAATTAACAAAAGACTTCAAAATGTCAACATTTTAAAAGAAGCATTATCTCTTATAATCCAGCGTCAAAGAAAACCATTGCATGTTTTTAAATGAAAATGAATTAATACAATTAATAGGTAAAATATATAATGAGAATAAAGACGACGTCGACCAACGTAATCTTCTCACTCAGAAAAAAGTGGCATTCTGTCATCTCTTTTGAACATGAATTAATGCTGCTCGAGACAAATCGCCACGTCTAAAATTAAATCTAAAATGAATCTATTATCTCCAGTCATAAGTTGGCCTTTTTACTTATGTTTTTGTCGAAGATAGGATGAAATATTTCTCATACATAACCTTACTTAGATGTGATTGAATATTATTGAATTGTATGCTGAACATATTCTTGAAACGTTTCCTTTGGGTTTTTTTTCAATATACCAAGAGTGTGAATAGATGAATTGCGGAAAACATAATAGAATTAAAGGGAAGAATTCTGAATTCAGAAAATACTCTAAGAAATCACGTAAAACCTATAATAAACTGATACTCTATGAATGACTCAGACCTCACATAGCCTACCTTTAGAACATTTCAATGATTACTAGAGATCTTTCGCCTAATAATAGATTTCAAAATATATACTGTATACGTGATTTGAAACCTTTGGCCTCTTAGTATTCCATTTGGTATAAACGACAGGATGAATTTCTAATGGAGATCTCGTGAGGACTTGCGTAATTTATTTACAAATTTTGGAATGGCCATCAAATTAAATGAATAGAGAAAAGAAATCATTGAAGTTCGGCCGTTTTATTGTCTATGGCCGCACCGCTCGATTCAAACTCAGCGACCGTGCTATTTTCCTATTGTGCCCTAAACTTGCCCTATTCATTTCCACCTCACAAATCTCGGAGCTCGATTCATCGATTACATTTCCATTAACGCGGAGTGCCAGTGGGAAAAATTCCATTGTTACAGGTGGAAGGAATAAAGAATCCTCCTCACGCAAACACGGCCCTCTCACCTTCGAACTCCCGTGCTTCGCAATACCTGGAAGGGCACATTCCACCATCGCGTGGCCTACTTTACATCGCCCCCAAAAACACCCGGCTGGGCACTATATCGCGCACTCCCTCGCCTTTTCGACAATCGCTTCGAAAAAATCGATCACCCCCGTACTGGATTTGAAAGGGAAGCTTCCGCTTACAGACCCTTTTGGAAAGGTGGCAATACTCGAGGGCCAAGTATTGTTTCCCCAGCCCTTCCTTGCATTGCCTCCTTCGTGGTAACTAGAGCCTGATATAATGGTTGAATCCGCCGTTGAACTGCGTCATGTGAAGGGACGGAGAGTTTCCTCGGTGGCTGCCGCAGCGAGGGAGGAAATCCTCGGTCGATTCGCATCCCGGCGGCGCATTCCTGCACCCCCAGGAGCCCCTGGTAGGTGGCCCTTCGCCCTTCAAGTTACACGCCATTCAGGATCCATCCCTGTATCTACGGGGCCACCGGGCTGACTCTTCCTTCACAAGATTCCACGATCCTCCTTGCCAATCCTCTTGCTTCCGATCCTTCAGACGCGATATCAGTTTCAATCCTCTTCCTTTTTCTCTAATCCCTTCTACTTTCACTTTCCTTTTAAACGTATTTCCTTTCCCTCAATCGATATTATATTTTTCATGTTCGTGGTCTTCCTCCAATCCCCTTTCCTTTTATCAAAGTAGCCTATCTGTTCCCATCATAGAAACATCGATCCTTTCTCCTCCTATTCATGCTAGTGTACACACTTTACGTTCGAATGAATCCCGCATGTTTTTATTTCTCCGATATTCTTTCCTATCCAACCACTATCAAACGTTCCAAACACGTTCTCTGCTCATTTTTTCTCGTGTGCTTTTGGTCGCCGCAGGTAATGTTTCCGTGTTTGTTAAACTACCGCGGTTGTTAATCCCCAGAGCACCGATGTTCCGAAAATATTTTTCTATTCAAAGTGTTCCTTTTTAGTGGACCACAGCCATCACCTTTCGAAATTTTTCATGGCAAAACGTTTCATGGCTCCTTTGCGGGCAAAATAAAGTCGTTTGTCCCCTTTCCCCCAAAATACTCCCTTCTCTGCTTTACTCGTCTCCCTTGCGTATCTCCTCCGTTTCTCTATCTAACTTTACGATCTTACCCGTTCGTTTTCGCTTTTCGCCATAAAAAGTACTATCCTTCCAGCGCTAAGTCTTTCTTATCATTTTCTTTGCTTTACGTATATTTATTTCCATTTAAATAATTAGTAAGGGCGCGTATTTCTTATCATCCCCTTCCTGCATCTGATAAATTCTGCTTGCTATCTTTCTTCTTTTTTTCTTCCTTATCTCTAAGGTCCTCACATTGGTGTGCCATTGTTTTCACCTAATTCCTTTATTCGGCGTATACCTCACATAACTCCTAAAATTTTAGATTCATGCTGGAGCCTACAAAAGAAATATCTCGTTTTTCTACGATTTAGTACGATATGCTCGACGTATATATTTTTTCCACACACACCATGGAGGCCTAATAAAGAACTTCGTTAATGAAATTCAAAAAAATAGAAAAATTAAGGAAATCAATATAGATTTTGGCCCTTGTTTACCTTCCGGTCGGCTTACCGGTTGGTTACCTATACTCCCAAACTTGCTCTGATGTTGGTGTTTGATCTTTCAGAATTATACGGGATATATCCCTCAGGTTCGGATGGATGGAGAGTAGAGCATCCGCATAATTGCACCCACTCCTAATGGTCTGGTGGGTGTATCGATTCATCCTATTGCCTCTCGGGAACGATTTGAAGGCATGTATACCCACTCTTCTCTTCCCTTCTCCCGAAAATCTAATGCTCTCTTGGATGCTTGACTACTGGCTTGATAAAATGATAGCGAGACGTGGGTACTCTGATGAGAGACAAAGAGGCCTTGCCAATTAGCGGTCGTATTGCGACACACGTAATCGCATTTCGGCGTTGATCTGGAGAGGATGCTGGATTTCGCTCCAGCGACGTCTTGAGAAGCCTTTTCCACGGCGGCCAATTTGCAGACTCTCTCAACAGTAATTCCGGCTTAGTTTTCGTTAAAGGATTTTCTCGACTCGTTCTTTCTATTGCGCTTCAACTCCTTCCTCATCGTGATTACAAGGCATCGTGAACCTTATTCTTCTAGAAGCGGAAGTGTGATTTGAAGAACGTAAACTTTTAATTACAGAAACAAGTTTAAGATCGATGTGGAAAATAACTCATTGGTTTTGATCTCAATTTTTATTTTCACATCTTTGTCAAAATTTTTCTCCCAGCTACTGCAACGTAGGTACAGAAACGATATACCATTTTTGACTTCCACAAGATTGGCGTGTTCTTCTAAGATCTAATTACGGATATTTCTGTCTATAATTTCACCCATTAAACCACCATTATCAATCCGCACTTCAAATAATTACCTTCTTCATATCTAATTGTTGGCATTCTTTTCTAAATGTCAGGATTCAGGAACAATTACGCTTGCCTTCCCCTTAGTATTAAGGAGCAGGTAAGTAATATCTTGACTCGCTAATGTATGATAATATTTCTTTTTTCAGCCTCTGGTATCTGTTTAGTGTTTCATAAATTTCCTTTTCATCATACGTAAATTTCTAACGTTTGATAAATAACGCTTCAAGCTTTACTTTACACAATTAAAACAGTGAGTCGCTAAATATTCTATTTCTAGGATTAATATAATGTACAATTCCGCTGTTGTAAAATTGGTCTCACCGATAACAAATAATAGTATTTCCGCGTGACCCACGTTAAAATTTCAATTTTTTTGCAATTGAAAGCCGTACAATAAGGAATCAAAGAGGTATATTTTAATTTATTCAAACTTACTTAGATTTTTGATTCATGACGGAGGCATACTTCCGTTGTGCAACTCAATAATGTTAGCTTTAAGCATCAAACCTCTTGCTTTTAAAACTAAGCCACAGTAACCTAGGAAGCATTTTAGTCGCGATATTTTTGCCTTTGAGCTTCGTGACCATAATTTGATTTAAACCTTAATGGACGTGTTTTGTAATACCAGGCACAAAAAATTTACGTCAGCAAAAAGGCAAACCATGTCATCCTATTCATTTGTTCGTGACCTTACGTGCTCAGAGTGCTGGCGGTGGTCGTTATGCCCTAACTCTCCGGCAAACATTCTATGGGCTAAAATGCCACCCGAATACAGTATCGTCATTATCCAACTCTTGACGAGAATCTCCAACAGATTTCTCTTCACGAGGGTCCTTATCGAGCGTTCAAAGAGAAGTAGAATTAAGATTGATGATTTCATTAACCCTTAAATGTTCCATTGCTGACAATTAAGCGTTCGTCCCGTAAGATAAAAAGAATGTGATTTCAACCTCGCCAGTTTTAGAGTTAAGAACGAAGCTTTTATTTAAACGGAAATTGACTTATAATGTTACCTTTTTCTTCTATTTTCTTTAATGAGTGAATAATAAACTGTTATATTCAACCTAGGATAAGCGGAAGTGAAAAAGTTCGCGGTGACTGGAATTGGAACTCTTCAACCTTTATTCTTGGGTTTTAAGGCGCTCACAGAAAAGTATACATAGGAGTTTTTATCTCTAACCTGATCCTTGTATAATATTTACCGTCAGGTCTTGGTGCTGTTAGCATATACTTTGTAATTCCTAGCTAAAGAGTGGACAATATCCCTGGATAGCGTCTTAGACATGCTAAGAACGTTTGGAGCTTATGCAAGTGTTAAGCGCGCTGTCATGTACTCGGTACACACTCGTAATTTTCTTACTGTTTTAGATGGTTGTCTCTAATTGAACGTGCACGTGCAACGATGCTTTAGAAAAATCTGAAACTTCGCTCAGCCAACTTTCTCATTGTGATCCTAAGAAATTAGAGGATCTTTTTTCCAGCAGTAAGAAAGTTATCTTGTTTCGTAAACAGCAAATGCGTTGGTACAAGGAATTATATAAAGAGTACATAATATGTCTGTAAACATATTTTAATCTATAGAGTATATCATTGGTTTTCACTACAAATAAACTAAATTAAAGAAAGATACGTTGAATTGGAGAGTTTTGCGTAAGAATACAAAACTATTTGTTAAGCTCGCAAGACAGATTGTATGAATAAATCAGTAAAACATCTTTCTCCTCCACTATTTTAACTTAAAAAAGGATATATGAAGTGGAATATGTCGTTAGGTAATACCTAAATACCTTCTAATGAAAAATTCAGGGCCTTAATGTGTCGATATCAAGTCACGATTCAAGATTAAGGAGATATTGGCTCTCAAGTCCTCTTTTATTACGAATCGTTCGAATATAATCTTCTCTTTTGCTCTTTATACGAGTATATTTTATATTTGCCGATTAGCTCTTAATGTATTGTTCGTCAAAGAAATTGTACTAACACACCTTTCTCTGATCTAATTTATCTATTACCAGATCGAATCTTCATTCTTCGTACTGACACGGTTGACGGTGAAACCCCCATTTTCCACACCCTAACAGGAGAATTACAGGCGTCTTTACCTCATTAACTTATTCAGACATCAGATTAGTCGAAGAGAAAGAACACTGACTTCTTACATCCATTAACATGGAAGGAAGGAGTTGGTACATCACATTTCCTCAAAGTCTTTCACTTCGGACATTTTTTACGTCTCCTGGCAGTCTTAATTAAGCTGACACACAGAGCCTCGTTTTGCCGCAATTCTGGCTGAGGAATAGCGGGAAAGCAATAATGAGGACGAAGCAAAAAATACGATCTATTCGGTATAAGAGCTCGTCAACCAGAATGGGGAATTAGCTCCGTAGACGGAACACGTAACGGAGTCGGACTCTCCTGCTCAGTGCTGGTTGAGGGGATGCGTGTGGTTTCCTTAAAGGAATTCATACGAGATTCCTAACGAGAATTGAGCCAGAGACTGTATGATTCGTTTTAAAGCCAGGGAGATGAAACTCGAAAATGATCTCGATTTTTCTGCTTGGCGAAACGATTAACTCGTCTTGCGGGTGAAACGGAGCGGAAAATGGTTTTGTCTCAATTAATAGGATTCAAAACTGCTGATTTTGAACTGCCGTTGCTTCTTATTTATTTCACTCAGAAATTTGTCGATAATATCCAAGTAGCCGAAAATTATAAAATACATTGGAATAATCACCCAGTAAAGGTTACGCGAAATACAGAATTTTATGGGTTATTTTACTACTTTCCTTACGGATACTACATTCTCAAATTACTTAATAGTGCAATTTTAAAGGTCAAGTTTGTTTAAAATCATAATGAATGAAATATCATTATAGAAAAGATCGGGAAATAACCGCATCATTAAAGGGACGGTTATGTTTCAAAATAAATTAGAATAATATTTCAAATGACACATTGTAGTACCACGTTTGTCAATCGTCTATCTAGAAGAGATAGTCGTTTTGAAAGAGGAAACTTAAAGCCACTAGAAGCAAAGTTAAACTTTTCTCTTTCTCATCTCATTGTTATTGAAAATTTTATTTGATCTATTGTTTTAATGTATTAAAAATATCCATCTGGTTATAGTCTCAGAAAAGTAAAAAGTTTATTAAAGTAAGCAGCTAATAAATTATTTTGTTTGGTAATAGTTGAAACAAGCTGAAAATGTTCCATTCATTCTTATTTTAATCTTCTTCAAATCCTTTTCAAATACGCGTATTTTAGTGTCGTATAAAAACCTCACGAAATTCGTAAATGAGTCACAATATAATAAAATAATGCAGAAGATTCTCCGATTTCGTTTTATCATTTTACAATTATCTTTATAGCTACTTGCGAATAGAAAATCCCCAAGACGCCAGGTTGCATATTAAGTTAATCCCAAAATTATGTTCATGTCTGGATATAACATTGCGTTATATTTTACGAACGAATTGCGTTTTGCGAAAGTATCTTCTGCTGAAATTCTTCCACTTTATGGCCCTTGTCACGTTAATAACCTCGGTAGACCGCGAAGGACGCCTCGGCTACACTTAAGCAACATACTGCGGAATATACCCTAGGTGACAAGTAGGCGAGTAGAGGTGACGAAAAAATAGAAGGATGTGCACTAGAGACGCTCGTGAATTACACGCAACGGGCGGTGAATGGGAATAGCGGCGTGATTGATCGAGTGGCCCTATTTTCCGGGGCCCTCCTCTTCCCTTCGGTGCCTCTTTCTTTCAATTCCCGGAGGGAGAAGCACAGACGAGGTCCGACGTTTACTTTTCCCAATATTCCGCCGCCGTCCTACACAGCTCCCGTAGCGAGAGAGGCTCGAAGAACAGAGAGGAAAGATTAAACCCGCCTTCTTTTTTACCTTTGTCCATTCCCTGCCAAAGAAAAAATAAGAGGACCTCTCCCTTCCTGGGGCCAGGGAATGGGAGTAAGAACTCGGGATTCTCATTGGTTAAGGGACATGCGGGAGAGCCCAAGGGTGGCGAGAAAGGGTTGCGATGGAGAGACTGAATTGTGCGGCCACGGAGACCAATTTGCTTCCCCGCACTTTCTCTCCTTTTTTCATTCTTGACCTTCTCCTCTCCCATTTTTTCCCTTCCCAAATCACACTTCACGGTCACGTGTTCATAAAATCACGGATTCTGGCGAGGCGCGTGTCACATTAGTGCGGCTGCAACTGCAGTTTAATGCCGTTTCGTGAATCCTCGTCTAACCGCTTCCGGTTGTCCGATAAAGGCGGAGGCTTCCGATGAAATTGAGGGGAAACGCCTACCGAATTCTAAAGTAGACTATTACGCCGAGGTTCACGTTAACGACGAACGAGTCCCGAAATTTGTATGGATGGGGTTGAGGAACTCGCTGGTTATGTGCTGCCTTGAGATTTGTCTCCTCGAACTCAGTTTAAGAGACGTTAAATCATTTTATGATCTTGGTAACCCTCTAATTTTGATTCCTGATTTTATAGCGACTACAAATAGCTAACTCTTTTTGAAAACTTCAAAAACTTCGACATTACTTTTACTGCCGAGGAGGATTATCTTTTATTTTATTTCTTCTACGGCAAAAAACAATTCGATATAAATGAGAGGACGGAGAGGAAATAGGAAAACTATCTTAAAACCCTGAATCAAGTATTACTACGGAATAATTGTTTCTTCAAAATATAGCAATATTCATTTATTTCCATTTTTAATTAGAATCGATATTCTAACTTAACATTTGAGCATTTCTATAACATTTCATATATTTTCGGGTAGAAATGGAAAAATTCAGTAAAGGAACATTTGCTCTAGTTAATTATGTGCTGTAAAACCATGAATTACGTATGATTGTTTAAATACAAATGTAAGCGAATTCCGCAATATCGATTATACGACAAAAATTATAATGGTATTTTGCAGAAAAATAACTTTAATGTTTGTATCCCGATAACCAATCTTAAAAAAATGTTATAAAAGTCGCGTCTCTATGAAGAACGCCGAAATGAGCAATAGTCCACTCCTCGATAGTTATTCATCAACCGGAAATTGAATTGCTATCGATGTAAAATTATTTGAACGGGAAATTTACATTAGAAAATCATCCCTATATTTTATCGCAGCGTATTTGTTAAAAGTTATCAAATTTTAATCCAGATAGGAATAAATTATCTGGACATTGAATTTATTTTTCGAATTAGATCCCGCGAAGAGTGACGGGTTTTTATACCTGGAATTAAAAACTACCCGTTTTCCTAATTTCAGGTATTCTTTTAGAGCCAATCCTCCCCAATTCCGAAGCAAACTTTGGCTTCCATAAAAATGAATTTCCTTAACGTAAAACCTATAAAATAAAAAAAGCCTAATCCGACCCTTGGTATTAAGCAAGAATGATTCCGTGATCGCAGAGAAATTTACGACGGGAACTAATCCCCGATATCTCTTTTCTGCGACCCGAAAAGGGAGAAAGGGCTCGACCTGACTTACGCTCGAGAAATTCCAGAGAAACTAGACAGGAAAAAAATTGGATATTGCGTTCACTCACCTACCTTAGACTTTCCCTGTCTTTTCCTCTTTGTCTAGGGACAACACCCACACACACCCTCTCTCTCGAGGAGTATCTTCCGCACCCAAGCGCACCTTACTCTACGGACGTCGGCCGTGAAAGAGCGCGCGCCTTCCTCCCTCGCAGCAGCAGTAGAGGAGAGAGAGGTGCGCGGAAGAGAGTCGTGTGGACGAGTGGAGAGACGGCAGAGAGAGGGGACCGGGTGGACGGGGATGACGCGAGAGACTCCTCTGTGCCCGAACGAAGGGCGGATGGCTTTATAGGGTGGGAAGGGAAGGGAGGGCGGGAGAGGAGTTTCCCGCAGAAGGGGTGGCGAAAAGGGGAGAGTTTTCGGTGGCGGCGCGGGGTGGAGACTAGAGGAAACTACCCCTTTTACCCAAGAACCTCGACCCCGGTAATCCTCCCAGAAGCAGTATGTCCCATTTGGAGTGTCTCCTCACGTCTGCACGACCTATACCGATTTTAACAAATCTTTTCTTTTCGTTTCTTTGCGTAACTTTTTGTCCGGATCTCCCATCGGACGGGGGACGAATAAATGGGCGGCGAAAATTGACTTTGCGGCGGATGAAATTCAACGCGTCGCTCCTCTGGAAGAATGAATTCCGCGAACTACACCTGAGGCGGGTGCTGGGGTGCCCAATTAAAGGATTGCTGGAATCGACAAAGTCGGCGGCGGTAGAGTTTGAGTGGTGCTTGATTCGATTTCGGGAAGGGGCAAGACGGAGAGTAACGTACGGTCATTGATCGAGTCGAAAACTCAACACTCGCCCACGATTTCGATTGGCTTTAACGCGAGATAATTATGTGAAATAATTCCCGGATAAAAAGTTGAACGAATCGTAAAAGTCTCTGTGGTGTCCGATTATGACGATGAATGATTAAATATGAGAGACACTTCGGCAAACATTCAATGGATTGGATTATAAATCAGAAAGAGAGAGAGTTGCATATTTTACCTCTAATTGTGATAATTTTTCCTTCAGGCAAATTGACGCGATTGAATCCTGATTTTATAATATATTTATGATTTGCTTTAATATTTGTTTCTGGATGACGTGTGAATTAACCCCTCTATCACATCATTAACTCCTAATGATTTTCATTATTTTCAATCTGAGCTGTTCGTAATATACGTGCACAATTCACTACGAGAAATAGATATCCAGAAATGTTATGACCAATAAAGCATTAATTGATAGCATTTTCTTTATCTCCAAACGTTTTATCTATTTTCGTTCATTCGTGCTTTTCTTATTGCGGATATGGAAAATAAATTCCAGGAAATAAACGCATCGGTATAAATCGCTGCTTAAGCCTACCCTAGTTAGCTTACAGTAAATTTTATTTTAAAGCCATTAAGGTCTTAACGATCCACATGAAAAACGAGAAGAATGTTGCAACGGCAAATCCTTTACGCAGCTTTTTTCCTCCGAGTATCTGAAGCCACTATTCCTCTAGGTGAAATGGAGAAGAAAATAAGTAAAAATGTATATGAGATATTTGATAAGAAATTTTTTTACGCGGAAAGAGCCAAATTGCTTTCAAAAGAGGAGTACGTTTGTGGTTCTACTTCAAAGCTCACGTTTAGGTTTTCTGCGTAGAACAAACATTTACCTAACTCTATGATCGACTCAACCTTAATAGTGTATGCATAATTTGCTACTGAGGGGAAAGGGCAGAAAATTCGGTCTGCCATCGCTGATATACACTTCCCCGTCAAAAAGGTTTGAATTAAACGAATATGGATTTTCAGTTTCAGAGGAAACGTTTCAAGCTATACGAAAAAATTCACTAGCCTGTCGAATGCAATTCAAGCTACTATAAAACGAATCAAATGGAAATAATTCTTTCACGCAATAGATTTAATAGATTTTATAACTTGACGTCATCCAGAACATTTGTTAAAGCTTTGGAAAAAGAAACGTATTTAAAAGTTAATGAAATAGTTTATACTTATAGTTTCACTTGCTCGCAGAAAAAAAGAAAATGAAGGTATTAAATCCATCAACTGCTTTGACAAATTCAGCTTGTATATGAAAGGAATAAAACATCTTTCACCATACAGAAAGCTACCACAAAGTTATGACCGAAACAATACTTATTGTTAAATTCAGTATTTCTATGAAACGAGAAAACATCTATTTTCCGTTGAGGTATGGCAATGAAACGTAACACGATGTGTATTTAACAAATAGCGGCGGCAAAATAAAGTTCTATACGTATAAAATTATCCTTCCCCTTGTGTTTGCGAATCGTTTCATTAACGATCGTATCTATTATAGCAGTCAATTGCAACCAAACAACTGCGAGATGTACAACACTGAAAGTTTTGTTAGTAGCAAAAAAGCACACGAATCACCAAAATTCTACAACTTATGAATGTTAGGATTACTTATTAAGGACTTTACCTCACCTGAAGCGAATTTTTGTATCGCCAAACAGGTATATTTGTTCATATGATATTAACATCTACATAAATACTCTGCAAGCCGCATTTCGGCGTGTGGCAGGGGATTTTTTTTTAAGTGAAGAGCAATATATTTGTTCAATATTGAACCAAAAGCTTGAGATTAACATCTTAAATTAACAACTCTGTTTACACTTTCTTTCCACTTTTACAATTTCTTTTACATTTGTCAGTAAGGCAAAGGTCAAGACTTTTGGTCATTGACTTTTCCATTATAAACTCCACTCTCCACAATTTAAAAACCGTTCCTATCGAGAGTACCACATTCATAATAAGCAAACTCAAACTCTAATACTTTCCTTGAATATCTTCTTTAAAATTTTAAATTCCTGATATATTTCTTTTCCGAGCAAGTTCATTTCCTATCGAACATTTCCCAGCTCATATGTAACGATTCCAATTTCTTGAATTGAAATTGAGAGAAAACTCGACATCTTTCCTTAACTATTCCCTTCCCGGAGTTCTTTCTTAATCTCAATAGTGCATCTTAATCCACTTTCAACTAATTTTTCATGTACGTTTCCTTCTAGAGCAAATTGACATGTACCCATCGATCCATTTTATCTTTTATTATTAGACAAAATGGGTCGATGAAGAAGAAAAACTTCGTTTGATATTTAGACCTGGCTATGCCAGAAAAGTCATATTTTTATATAAATACTCCGAAATTGGTTTCATAAATCACCGATTAATTCTTTAGACCGACAAGAATTATTAGAAAATAATTATTCTTGAACCTATTAAATAATTCGAATCTTTGAATGGAGTATCCAGGTAAACGCGCGCATACCACGTCTAAGTGAAAATTAATGATAACTTCTAAAAGTAGGAAATGGATTAGTAGATTATAAAATTGGCATGGGAAGTTTTTCTGCGAATGTTCTAAATTTGAGATACTTTACAAAGGTTTCAAAAATGTATAGACGTCATATGCTTATATTTTATGACTCTTAAAACTCAACTGCAGTTGAAGATATTAAGTCGAGTATTTCATTGCAAAAAGCTAGTTAGGAACTTCATTGACAAATTATGCTTAGATGAGTATCTTCTTTAATAAGGAATTTTAAATCAAACTAGACGTTGAATCATTTATTTATGTGCCTAGAAAAATTATAATAATACTTGTTTGTTGAGTGCCAATTTTGATTAAATCTTGGAATGAAGAAACAAGACGTTTACCTTTACCCAAGAAAGATTTTCTTCATGATCGGAAACTATCACAAAGTCGAAGCCAATTTAGTATATTCCATAGATCTCGAAATTTTAATAGTTGGTCTCATTATGCGCAATTTTACAAAAGATTGGAGTTTTTGGAGAATGGGCATGGCACGGTCCCAATTCTCCATATCTCAGGGCTCAATAAATAGTTCTCCGTACATATTTTTCCGTTCTCCTTTTTCTTAGCCACTTTATTGAAAAATAATATATGTGCCACGGCCGTGGCTGCTATATGGTCTCGGACTGCAATATTGACACTAATATCTCGCAATAAACATTCAGTATTAGCCTATATACTTTAACACTGCGCAGATGCTAGCAAAACTGCTTAAGTAAATCTCACGAAAATAATAAACTGTGGGAGGGACTCCGTTCTCAATAAGCTTATAACTACTATTTTTACGAGGTCATTAGAGATGATATCGTATAATGGTCGATTTTGTTCCTTATGATTCAGGTCAAATCCCGAAGAGAATGCATATGGCGTGCATTCGTGCGATTAAGTAATTAAATAGGAGAGGGAATTTTTGCAGCACTCTTCACATCGCACAACCGAAACACGAGAATTTAAAAACCAAACGGATTTGAACGCTAGCCAAAACTACTATGGCCGGCTCTCTGGCAGACCTTCTCTTTCTCTCGTTTAATTGTCCTCCAGATATCCCGGACTGGGTGTACAGACCATTACCCTCTTTCCGCGGGGTGCCTTTGAGCCGGGCAAATCTTTCACCATACCAATTCACTCCCTTCATGTTGCAATTTCCCCTCTCTAAGAGGGTACTTAATAAAGAATTAAACATTAACACACCGCTTGGATATATATAAATAATCATTTAAGTACGCAAATATAAAAATACATACATACATATATATTTATGTACACGCATTAATAAAGAAATAGGCTTATTTTTTCGTGTACATAGTATATTTTTATCCATTCATAAACCCTCATTAAAATACGTTACAAAACGACTGATCGTATCCCGTCAGGTAACAAATAACAGAATACCTTTCCTGTGACTCAAAAAATATCTCCAGCGAGGGGCTGAAAATGAGGGTAAAAAGTTGAATAAAAAATGAGTTTGGACTTCCAAAAAATGTACATGATAGGACGCCTCTCAAATGCCAGGCAAGTTCGTTCGGTTTTAATCACGGCGAATATCATCAAAATTACCTGCTGCGAGAAAGGAAGATGAAGGCATGTCGGGAATACAATTCGAGGAAAATACCGGGATATGGAGCGCGTCCGCCACGAACTCTTCAATAACTTGTTAAGGAAACCGACCTGGCAGTTGGTAATCGGGGAGTTGCATCGTTCTGGAGGAGGTAATCGCAACATGCGATCCATGGAAAAAAGACGTCGTAGAAGGCTGCGCCCGAGTTAAAGTGATTAAGGAGTTATTTCGAAAAACTTTCTTGGGAAGGCTCAGCATATAGGAAGGGAAGCTCTGCGAGGTGGAGTTTGAGAAAAGAGCGATTTTATTGAGGTGGAAATGGACACCTACAAGTTTAACGTTACGTGTAACTGACGTTCAAGATAAGTCGTACCACAACATAAAGTTTTATAGTAATCTACGTGTGTATGTACCCTTCAAGCCACCTTTTGGCGTGAGGCAGGGGGTGCAAGAACCATCACTCTACTTTTCTAATTGATGCCTCACCCGTATAATTTGCAAAAAAAAATAAATTCTTAGTTCTTGAATCAATTCCTCTGACTTTTCTTATAGTGTCAGAACGGCCTAAGTAAAACAGAGGATGGATAATATCGAATAGGACGGCAATTAAAAAATTGT
>KZ308136.1:2558774-2571063 GCA_000376725.2 Ladona fulva | reverse complement strand
ATCTGGGTTTTTCTTAAGTCGCTTAAAAGGTACATTTATTTTAATTCCTTCGTGTAGTATTGTCTTAAATCCACACCACATTTCTTCTACAGTTTGACTATTTTCGACCCACGGAACAAAATTTTCCTTTAGGTAGTTTTGGAAACCGCTCGCATCTCCCTTCCTATACTGCCATTCTACATTACAGAATTCCAATCTCGGGCCATGAGGTTTCCAGTCGATATCTACGCATACCCCATCGTGGTCGCTGATTCCTGGGACTTTTTCTACTTCGACGAATATATTGTTCGGTCTCAAAAGAAAGACATCGAGAACGTTTCCTCCCATGGTTGGGAAATCGACTACCTGAACGAAACCCCCTTCGTTAATTAGTTTTTCTACTGCAATCTGTGTCTTACTACAGTCGAAGCAAAATCATTGGTTCAAATCCTTTTCTCGTGTTCGTGGAATATTGGTAACTGCGAATATTGGTTACTGAGAATGGTGCATATAAATTTTACCTTCGTCAAGTAGAGATTGGTTATCATTTACTACGTCTTTGAAGGTCTGAGGGAATAAATTATGACATATGTGGATAATCAATGAAAAAAATAGCATTCGTTTCATTAAAAACTTAATACCACAACCATTTTGCGATGATAAATTCATACAGAACTTTTTGCTGCTTAGGATTTAATTTATCCTACATATTGAATTGTGAAGAATAGCTTCCTTTTACGATTCACGATTTAGAATGTTTCACCATTGTACTTGAGCTGCCTTTTTTAAAAGAAGTTGTTGAATTTTCTTTTTGTCTTCTCCTCTTAAGTAATATATATTCTTAAGTATTTTACTTTCTATTTACTTTACGCTTAATAGCACCAGCAAAGATTTTTCATATTTTCAGGGTCATGAATTGAATTTCCCGATCTCTTGGAAACCCGTAATTATTAAAAACTTTAGCTGAAGTCTGAACTTAGGAAGCACTTACATTAGGGGTAACAAATTTCTTATTTACTTTGATAAGAGTAAAATTAGGAAATGTAGAACCTGATTATTGTGAGGAATTAAGAAATATTCTTGCAAATAACATAGCATTTGTTTGATTAATATCAAAAGGCATTGTGTTTACTGAGAAATTATCAAGTGCTGCTCTTCTCTCTCTTCCTACTCGGAGTGAACTAAAAATTCACATCCTACCCTTTACCCTTTGAATTCTAATTTTACTCTTATCTGAAAATCCTTTTAATGTCAGTTGCCTTTTTTGTTATCAGACACTCAATCCGTAATCCTTACTGTCACGAGCATGAGTGCTGGCATAGGAGAGCGATGGAGTCGGCGCACGGTTTCCTATTAAAGAGGTCGCGATAAGATGGCGTGGATGATGGGATCGAAAAAGTATGAATTGGTTCGGAAGTAAGCCGGGGACGGACACATAGAAACGCCTCGGTGATATTGTTGCGGGGGATGTTGTTGCAGTCGCCCGCACCACCCCTCTGCACCCGATATTGCCACACCTGCCACTCCCTCCATCGCACTTTCTGCACTATCTTCCACCTCTTTGTTCTTCCACAAGCGAAGCCACACACGGTTATTAATTAAGCACGTTTAATGCCGCAATATGGACAGGAAACGGCACGGAAAGTTCTCTAGGCTACGGGGTCTTGTGTAGGAGACCAAGAAAAGGATCCAATTAAGGGAAAGAGATTGGGTGGTATAACGCGGTTTCTGCGGCTAAATGAGGAATGGGTGGTGTTCCTTCAAACGAGATGACCCTTTATATATGTTTTGCGGGAAACGTATGCCAGGGTTTCCTCTCCCGCATACTGGAGTGTCGAAACTCATCTGGTTTATTTTTTGGAATGGCTTAATTAATTCAATGAACACAAATTTGAAAAATAAATTAAACAAATAGGATGAGTATTGAAACAGTTGGCAAGCCATTAAAGAAACATGTGATTGTGCCATCCATTGTAATTCATCTAATTTATTTGATTATTTACCGTATAAATAATGGTCATAAAGGATGTTAACGGTGATAAATTAAGGAGATAAATTTAAATTGAAACTGATTTCTTTCCTGAAGACAATTTCCCTTGAAATAATCTGTTAGCCTATGAAGCGTAAATCTAATTATTTCAAAAACTAGTTCCTAGTGGTGTTATCAATGACCGCCATTTATGTTATCCGTGGCAGCAAATCCATCAACGAGAAAAAATGAACACTTAATGAACATTTAGAGTTATATTTTGTAAATAAACATGTTCTTAGACTTGTGGGAAAAAACTCTCACTTTAAAATAGAGATTCTTTTAATAGTTTGCTATTAAGAAACATAGAATGACAAAATGATCTTAATATGCAGACAAAAAGATCATGATGTCTAAATTCTCATTCCTATGATTGAAATACACCGACAAGTTAATAGAAAATGAGCATGTGTTGTCACAGTACCTTCATTAAAATTTCAAAGAAATATGACTTTGTGGAAAGATGCAGCAGCAGACAGCAAGGATGCACTTTCCTTGGTAATCTCCACTAACAGGATGTGCTCAAAATATTTACATACGCTTCTCCAGTACCTTTGATTGAAGCACCACGTGTGGTGCACAAGAGAGTCGTAGAGCTGCATACAACATTTGGCTATAGCAGGCTATCTCAGTTAATCTTCAGGATATGTAACAAGACAGTATTTAGAAAAGAAGATCGATTCCTATGATTTATAAAATTTCAAGATTAATTTCGAATTTTGTTTTGTTTGAAAGAGCAGTTAGGGAATCGATAAATAAAGAAGATATCTATTGAGATACCTTGAATTCAAGTATTCTCTTTACCGACCGTAACAATAATAATAAGATAGCCATTCATAATCTAAAAGTGCGTTTCATGAAATAAGACTTACACAGTAATTACGTAGTCATATGCACTACTCACGTAGTATATCAATGTTCTCGTTTGTCACTATGACCAATAGTATCTCTCCCGATCTTATAGAGATATTAGTTCATGTTCTACGATAAAAATAAAAACAGGATAACGAAAATAAATAAACAAAAAAATACCTTATTCATATTAGCAAATTCATAAGATATGCTGCTCTGACATACAACCCCTGAAAAGGGATTTTAATGCAACCCGCATTTCTGACGTGTATTGAGTGTTGTCTGCAATGACGGCGCTAGCAGTTGGTGTAACTGTTAGATACTATTATTGTATTCATTTTATTTCCAAATTATATGTATACATACATACCAGTATATTTAAATAATAAATAAATAAAATAATTATTAATGTTAAGGCTAGCAACATTAACCGGATTTCGTCGAAGAAACTTCATCTTCCGCAAGGTGTTTCCAAGAAGAATAGCTGGAATTTGTGAGTACGGGTGAGCTTGCCGTTGACGACGTGGGGTGCGGAGTAGCGGATTGTCTGGCAGGGTGATTTACGGTGGGGACTTGTCTCAACGACCACTACGGTAGCCATGAATACCTACCAGGAACCCTGAAAAACTGTGTTTTTGTAATGGATGTGTAAGAGATGAGGAACAATTATTGCTTTATTTAAATTTCTATTAAGTAATCATACATATAAAAAGCAAATGTCTGTCCGACTGTCTGTCCGTACCCCTATTTATCTCAGAAACGGCTTGACTTAAAGACCTGAAACAAGCTGCATTGTGTTTCTACGATGCTGAAACCCTCAGGAAAACTATTTTCATCTCAGTAAAGGCCCGGGTTCGAACCCAGGAGCCCATAATACGTTTCTATAAGAGATGTACGTAGATTACGTTTTCATGACTTGCAGAGGCTGTTCCTTTTACAAAATTATATTAGAAACAATGGTCCTACGAAATTGAGACAAGGGTCACAAGAAAGGAAAATAATCATAGAATCTTATTTTAGTCGTGAATCATGCATATAAATTCAAAATTGCGAGAACTTTGATAAAATATACGGAAAATTCGTAAACGTTTTCGGAAATAAACAACCCATCCCTTTGACGAATAAGGCAATTGTTAAAAATTGATTTCATGAGTATCCCATACTTTTCCATAAGAAATGTACGTAAAATAGGTTTTCGTTACCTGCAGAGGTTGGTTCTTTTACAAAATTAAATTAAAAACAATAGTCCTACGAATTTGAGACGTGTCACAAGAAANATTCTTTAGACCGACAAGAATTATTAGAAAATAATTATTCTTGAACCTATTAAATAATTCGAATCTTTGAATGGAGTATCCAGGTAAACGCGCGCATACCACGTCTAAGTGAAAATTAATGATAACTTCTAAAAGTAGGAAATGGATTAGTAGATTATAAAATTGGCATGGGAAGTTTTTCTGCGAATGTTCTAAATTTGAGATACTTTACAAAGGTTTCAAAAATGTATAGACGTCATATGCTTATATTTTATGACTCTTAAAACTCAACTGCAGTTGAAGATATTAAGTCGAGTATTTCATTGCAAAAAGCTAGTTAGGAACTTCATTGACAAATTATGCTTAGATGAGTATCTTCTTTAATAAGGAATTTTAAATCAAACTAGACGTTGAATCATTTATTTATGTGCCTAGAAAAATTATAATAATACTTGTTTGTTGAGTGCCAATTTTGATTAAATCTTGGAATGAAGAAACAAGACGTTTACCTTTACCCAAGAAAGATTTTCTTCATGATCGGAAACTATCACAAAGTCGAAGCCAATTTAGTATATTTCATAGATCTCGAAATTTTAATAGTTGGTCTCATTATGCGCAATTTTACAAAAGATTGGAGTTTTTGGAGAATGGGCATGGCACGGTCCCAATTCTCCATATCTCAGGGCTCAATAAATAGTTCTCCGTACATATTTTTCCGTTCTCCTTTTTCTTAGCCACTTTATTAAAAAATAATATATGTGCCACGGCCGTGGCTGCTATATGGTCTCGGACTGCAATATTGACACTAATATCTCGCAATAAACATTCAGTATTAGCCTATATACTTTAACACTGCGCAGATGCTAGCAAAACTGCTTAAGTAAATCTCACGAAAATAATAAACTGTGGGAGGGACTCCGTTCTCAATAAGCTTATCACTACTATTTTTACGAGGTCATTAGAGATGATATCGTATAATGGTCGATTTTGTTCCTTATGATTCAGGTCAAATCCCGAAGAGAATGCATATGGCGTGCATTCGTGCGATTAAGTAATTAAATAGGAGAGGGAATTTTTGCAGCACTCTTCACATAGCACAACCGAAACACGAGAATTTAAAAACCAAACGGATTTGAACGCTAGCCAAAACTACTATGGCCGGCTCTCTGGCAGACCTTCTCTTTCTCTCGTTTAATTGTCCTCCAGATATCCCGGACTGGGTGTACAGACCATTACCCTCTTTCCGCGGGGTGCCTTTGAGCCGGGCAAATCTTTCACCATACCAATTCACTCCCTTCATGTTGCAATTTCCCCTCTCTAAGAGGGTACTTAATAAAGAATTAAACATTAACACACCGCTTGGATATATATAAATAATCATTTAAGTACGCAAATATAAAAATACATACATACATATATATTTATGTACACGCATTAATAAAGAAATAGGCTTATTTTTTCGTGTACATAGTATATTTTTATCCATTCATAAACCCTCATTAAAATACGTTACAAAACGACTGATCGTATCCCGTCAGGTAACAAATAACAGAATACCTTTCCTGTGACTCAAAAAATATCTCCAGCGAGGGGCTGAAAATGAGGGTAAAAAGTTGAAGGTAAAGAGGGGATAAAAAATGAGTTTGGACTTCCGAAAAATGTACATGATAGGACGCCTCTCGAATGCCAGGCAAGTTCGTTCGGTTTTAATCACGGCGAATATCATCAAAATTACCTGCTGCGAGAATGGAAGATGAAGGCATGTCGGGAATACAATTCGAGGAAAATACCGGGATATGGAGCGCGTCCGCCACGAACTCTTCAATAACTTGTTAAGGAAACCGACCTGGCAGTTGGTAATCGGGGAGTTGCATCGTTCTGGAGGAGGTAATCGCAACATGCGATCCATGGAAAAAAGACGTCGTAGAAGGCTGCGCCCGAGTTAAAGTGATTAAGGAGTTATTTCGAAAAACTTTCTTGGGAAGGCTCAGCATATAGGAAGGGAAGCTCTGCGAGGTGGAGTTTGAGAAAAGAGCGATTTTATTGAGGTGGAAATGGACACCTACAAGTTTAACGTTACGTGTAACTGACGTTCAAGATAAGTCGTACCACAACATAAAGTTTTATAGTAATCTACGTGTGTATGTACCCTTCAAGCCACCTTTTGGCGTGAGGCAGGGGGTGCAAGAACCATCACTCTACTTTTCTAATTGATGCCTCACCCGTATAATTTGCAAAAAAAAATAAATTCTTAGTTCTTGAATCAATTCCTCTGACTTTTCTTATAGTGTCAGAACGGCCTAAGTAAAACAGAGGATGGATAATATCGGCTAGGACGGCAATTAAAAAATTGTATATGTATTTATGTTAGAAGTGCATTTCAATATGTCGATTTAATTTCCTATTACAAAACAAAACCCGTTACGATTTTTGAAACGGTTAATTATATGCTTGCTTTAATATTTTTTTCTTGCCAATCTCCGCGGTGTAATGGTCTGCTAATTATTATTATNTCCTACTATGTGAGAATCCTAAATTGCACAGCAATACTTGAGGAGAGGTCTAATTAAGGAAAAGTATACTTTTTCCTTTACTCTTGATGAACATCCCCTCAGAATCCTACTGGCTAACCTTTGCATCCCGTTTGCCTTTCAAATTATGCTTCGAATATGCTCTTTGAAGGAAAAACTACAACTGAGCATAATTCCTATGTATTTGTGATGTCTCACAAACTCCATAGGATGACCTGAAATATGATACGGTATGCAGGTAGTATTGGCAGAATGCATAAAAGACAGCACTTCTTTACATTCAAGTCAAGCTGCCAATCACTGCTCCAAACTGAAATAAAGTTTATATTGTTCTGTAAATAAATGAGCACAGATCCGTGGAAATGATCTCAGGACAGAATGTTTCTGGCTTAGGAGGACCAGATATATATGATAATAGATATATTTATAAACTAAATTAAGTTCCGCCAGGCTTGACGGGGGCGTTTACTAGTTTTATATATTTTGTCAAAATATATTATTTGCTAGGAAGGTATTGCAACTGTTGGTTGCTCCTACAAGTATATTAGTGTAGTGTAACGTACATTTTGTCGAAGACGTTGCCAGCGGAATATACTTCCTCCTGCAACAAAATGAATAATAACGATTCGGTGCTAATATACGGAAGAAATATAGTTTCCCTAGTCCAAAATGCTTTCGTAACTAGTATTAAGGCGTACCTTTTTGGCCTTAACATGGAGCAACGCATATGGACTTGCGGCTTTTGCCACCTTTTCGAAACGATGTTCTTCAGTCAAAATCCGATCCAAGTCCTTTTCTCAAGGCGGAATGGAATCAAACGACGAGGCACTGTAATTTCCTTACATGCTTCTCGGGTTTTAATATTTCGTACTACCTTCAGAAGCTGATTAGAAGGCAGATTTATGGTTTAAAATTTTCTTCTTAAATGTAACTTTAGCCTATGGAATTTACATAATTCTGTATCATTTCTTTTGCTTTCTCTGCTTAGCTACACATTTCTTAGCCAATATTTCTTGATTTAGGGATATAAAAATCATTATTTTTATCTATACATCCTTCTTTCCTATTATCATTCTCACCAAAGTAACCAACCATTTAAAGAGCATCTTGACCCTTTGTTTGTGAGAAAATGACAAAATCGATATTGTTAAATCCTTCCCTTTTTTGCGATAATAAATGGATATTATACTGCTTGTAAAAACAACAAACCATTTTCCTACTTATTTTAACTTACAAATCTTATATATACAAGTAATTTGTAGAGGATCTCAAGATTAGTGAATATGCTATTCTATTTTGGATATGATATTCTAACACAAATCATACTTCCTTTCTTCTACGGCGAAATAAATGGCTCTCTTGCCAATAACTTCAGCCTAATGATCTCTACCCATGTAATAACACTTTTACCTTGCCGTATCTGCTTACCTTTATTTAGTCAACTTCCCCTACATTTTTACATGAAGTATACACCAAATTTTAAAGAGATTAAAAGGTAAGAGAGAGATTTTATTTCACATTGGTCAGGCCCCATCTGGAATATGGGGCGAATATGTGGGATCCGGCATATGAAACTGTACCTAACGAAAATGTTCTCAGATGCAGGTTAGTAACATCTTCATAAATACCTGGCAAGCCGTATTTCTGCGTGTGGCAGAGGGGTGTAAATACCAACCGTTACCAAGAGTTACCTCTTTAGCTTATTGTTATCCCAGGTTGGGAATCCTTGAAAGAAAGGAAATTAGAAGCTTACCTGCGTTTGCTTGATAACTTCAGGAAAAGTACATTTGCGAAAGACGTTATCGGTATCATACGACCCCCGCTACTTCTACTGACCCGACAATGAGCGTAAAATAAGATAAATAGATACGAGGACAAGTCGTTTGGACAAGTCGTTTTAAGGTCTTATTATTTTCTCAAACGTTACGCAACAGTAATGAGCTAGAGTAGCTAGAAAACTCAATATTACACCCCATATCTCACGTAAAACTACACTAATTTGCAAAAGCATACAAAAAATCAAATTAATGCATTTGATAAAAGTGGCATTTTTCTGCATTAATTTGATTTTATTTCTGGTTGAATCTGGTTTACCATTAGTAAATGGTAAACAATAAGCAAAAAAATACTCGGGACCGCTTTTCCTTCGGTAAAAGCGGTCCCGAGTTCGATTCCCGTAGGGGGCCAAAATTTATCACGACGTGGGGTGCGGAGTAGCGGATTGTCTGGCAGGGTGATTTACGGTGGGGACTTGTCTCAACGACCACTACGGTCGTGGTCGCTGATTCCTGGGACTTTTTCTACTTCGACGAATATATTGTTCGGTCTCAAAAGAAAGACATCGAGAACGTTTCCTCCCATGGTTGGGAAATCGACTACCTGAACGAAACCCCCTTCGTTAATTAGTTTTTCTACTGCAATCTGTGTCTTACTACAGTCGAAGCAAAATCATTGGTTCAAATCCTTTTCTCGTGTTCGTGGAATATTGGTTACTGCGAATATTGGTTACTGAGAATGGTGCATATAAATTTTACCTTCGTCAAGTAGAGATTGGTTATCATTTACTACGTCTTTGAAGGTCTGAGGGAATAAATTATGACATATGTGGATAATCAATGAAAAAAAATAGCATTCGTTTCATTAAAAACTTAATACCACAACCATTTTGCGATGATAAATTCATACAGAACTTTTTGCTGCTTAGGATTTAATTTATCCTACATATTGAATTGTGAAGAATAGCTTCCTTTTACGATTCACGATTTAGAATGTTTCACCATTGTACTTGAGCTGCCTTTTTTAAAAGAAGTTGTTGAATTTTCTTTTTGTCTTCTCCTCTTAAGTAATATATATTCTTAAGTATTTTACTTTCTATTTACTTTACGCTTAATAGCACCAGCAAAGATTTTTCATATTTTCAGGGTCATGAATTGAATTTCCCGATCTCTTGGAAACCCGTAATTATTAAAAACTTTAGCTGAAGTCTGAACTTAGGAAGCACTTACATTAGGGGTAACAAATTTCTTATTTACTTTGATAAGAGTAAAATTAGGAAATGTAGAACCTGATTATTGTGAGGAATTAAGAAATATTCTTGCAAATAACATAGCATTTGTTTGATTAATATCAAAAGGCATTGTGTTTACTGAGAAATTATCTAGAGCTGCTCTTCTCTCTCTTCCTACTCGGAGTGAACTAAAAATTCACATCCTACCCTTTACCCTTTGAATTCTAATTTTACTCTTATCTGAAAATCCTTTTAATGTCAGTTGCCTTTTTTGTTATCAGACACTCAATCCGTAATCCTTACTGTCACGAGCATGAGTGCTGGCATAGGAGAGCGATGGAGTCGGCGCACGGTTTCCTATTAAGGAGGTCGCGATAAGATGGCGTGGATGATGGGATCGAAAAAGTATGAATTGGTTCGGAAGTAAGCCGGGGACGGACACATAGAAACGCCTCGGTGATATTGTTGCGGGGGATGTTGTTGCAGTCGCCCGCACCACCCCTCTGCACCCGATATTGCCACACCTGCCACTCCCTCCATCGCACTTTCTGCACTATCTTCCACCTCTTTGTTCTTCCACAAGCGAAGCCACACACGGTTATTAATTAAGCACGTTTAATGCCGCAATATGGACAGGAAACGGCACGGAAAGTTCTCTAGGCTACGGGGTCTTGTGTAGGAGACCAAGAAAAGGATCCAATTAAGGGAAAGAGATTGGGTGGTATAACGCGGTTTCTGCGGCTAAATGAGGAATGGGTGGTGTTCCTTCAAACGAGATGACCCTTTATATATGTTTTGCGGGAAACGTATGCCAGGGTTTCCTCTCCCGCATACTGGAGTGTCGAAATTCATCTGGTTTATTTTTTGGAATGGCTTAATTAATTCAATGAACACAAATTTGAAAAATAAATTAAACAAATAGGATGAGTATTGAAACAGTTGGCAAGCCATTAAAGAAACATGTGATTGTGCCATCCATTGTAATTCATCTAATTTATTTGATTATTTACCGTATAAATAATGGTCATAAAGGATGTTAACGGTGATAAATTAAGGAGATAAATTTAAATTGAAACTGATTTCTTTCCTGAAGACAATTTCCCTTGAAATAATCTGTTAGCCTATGAAGCGTAAATCTAATTATTTCAAAAACTAGTTCCTAGTGGTGTTATCAATGACCGCCATTTATGTTATCCGTGGCAGCAAATCCATCAACGAGAAAAAATGAACACTTAATGAACATTTAGAGTTATATTTTGTAAATAAACATGTTCTTAGACTTGTGGGAAAAAACTCTCACTTTAAAATAGAGATTCTTTTAATAGTTTGCTATTAAGAAACATAGAATGACAAAATGATCTTAATATGCAGACAAAAAGATCATGATGTCTAAATTCTCATTCCTATGATTGAAATACACCGACAAGTTAATAGAAAATGAGCATGTGTTGTCACAGTACCTTCATTAAAATTTCAAAGAAATATGACTTTGTGGAAAGATGCAGCAGCAGACAGCAAGGATGCACTTTCCTTGGTAATATCCACTAACAGGATGTGCTCAAAATATTTACATACGCTTCTCCAGTACCTTTGATTGAAGCACCACGTGTGGTGCACAAGAGAGTCGTAGAGCTGCATACAACATTTGGCTATAGCAGGCTATCTCAGTTAATCTTCAGGATATGTAACAAGACAGTATTTAGAAAAGAAGATCGATTCCTATGATTTATAAAATTTCAAGATTAATTTCGAATTTTGTTTTGTTTGAAAGAGCAGTTAGGGAATCGATAAATAAAGAAGATATCTATTGAGATACCTTGAATTCAAGTATTCTCTTTACCGACCGTAACAATAATAATAAGATAGCCATTCATAATCTAAAAGTGCGTTTCATGAAATAAGACTTACACAGTAATTACGTAGTCATATGCACTACTCACGTAGTATATCAATGTTCTCGTTTGTCACTATGACCAATCGTATCTCTCCCGATCTTATAGAGATATTAGTTCATGTTCTACGATAAAAATAAAAACAGGATAACGAAAATAAATAAACAAAAAAATACCTTATTCATATTAGCAAATTCATAAGATATGCTGCTCTGACATACAACCCCTGAAAAGGGATTTTAATGCAACCCGCATTTCTGACGTGTATTGAGTGTTGTCTGCAATGACGGCGCTAGCAGTTGGTGTAACTGTTAGATACTATTATTGTATTCATTTTATTTCCAAATTATATGTATACATACATACCAGTATATTTAAATAATAAATAAATAAAATAATTATTAATGTTAAGGCTAGCAACATTAACCGGATTTCGTCGAAGAAACTTCATCTTCCGCAAGGTGTTTCCAAGAAGAATAGCTGGAATTTGTGAGTACGGGTGAGCTTGCCGTTGACGACGTGGGGTGCGGAGTAGCGGATTGTCTGGCAGGGTGATTTACGGTGGGGACTTGTCTCAACGACCACTACGGTAGCCATGAATACCTACCAGGAACCCTGAAAAACTGTGTTTTTGTAATGGATGTGTAAGAGATGAGGAACAATTATTGCTTTATTTAAATTTCTATTAAGTAATCATACATATAAAAATACTACTACATACATACTATCTGTCTGTCCGTCCC
>KZ308136.1:2508995-2558436 GCA_000376725.2 Ladona fulva | reverse complement strand
AATGAGATCTGAGGAGACAAACTTTTTGAAAAGCTTACATCGGTAATCAATCAAGTGATTCTATCATAGCTGAAACAATACTGTCAAATCTAAAATCTCCCTTGACTACGTTGCACCATCTCAAGATCGGAGACTAATCCTACTATGTGAGAATCCTAAATTGCACAGCAATACTTGAGGAGAGGTCTAATTAAGGAAAAGTATACTTTTTCCTTTACTCTTGATGAACATCCCCTCAGAATCCTACTGGCTAACCTTTGCATCCCGTTTGCCTTTCAAATTATGCTTCGAATATGCTCTTTGAAGGAAAAACTACAACTGAGCATAATTCCTATGTATTTGTGATGTCTCACAAACTCCATAGGATGACCTGAAATATGATACGGTATGCAGGTAGTATTGGCAGAATGCATAAAAGACAGCACTTCTTTACATTCAAGTCAAGCTGCCAATCACTGCTCCAAACTGAAATAAAGTTTATATTGTTCTGTAAATAAATGAGCACAGATCCGTGGAAATGATCTCAGGACAGAATGTTTCTGGCTTAGGAGGACCAGATATATATGATAATAGATATATTTATAAACTAAATTAAGTTCCGCCAGGCTTGACGGGGGCGTTTACTAGTTTTATATATTTTGTCAAAATATATTATTTGCTAGGAAGGTATTGCAACTGTTGGTTGCTCCTACAAGTATATTAGTGTAGTGTAACGTACATTTTGTCGAAGACGTTGCCAGCGGAATATACTTCCTCCTGCAACAAAATGAATAATAACGATTCGGTGCTAATATACGGAAGAAATATAGTTTCCCTAGTCCAAAATGCTTTCGTAACTAGTATTAAGGCGTACCTTTTTGGCCTTAACATGGAGCAACGCATATGGACTTGCGGCTTTTGCCACCTTTTCGAAACGATGTTCTTCAGTCAAAATCCGATCCAAGTCCTTTTCTCAATGCGGAATGGAATCAAACGACGAGGCACTGTAATTTCCTTACATGCTTCTCGGGTTTTAATATTTCGTACTACCTTCAGAAGCTGATTAGAAGGCAGATTTATGGTTTAAAATTTTCTTCTTAAATGTAACTTTAGCCTATGGAATTTACATAATTCTGTATCATTTCTTTTGCTTTCTCTGCTTAGCTACACATTTCTTAGCCAATATTTCTTGATTTAGGGATATAAAAATCATTATTTTTATCTATACATCCTTCTTTCCTATTATCATTCTCACCAAAGTAACCAACCATTTAAAGAGCATCTTGACCCTTTGTTTGTGAGAAAATGACAAAATCGATATTGTTAAATCCTTCCCTTTTTTGCGATAATAAATGGATATTATACTGCTTGTAAAAACAACAAACCATTTTCCTACTTATTTTAACTTACAAATCTTATATATACAAGTAATTTGTAGAGGATCTCAAGATTAGTGAATATGCTATTCTATTTTGGATATGATATTCTAACACAAATCATACTTCCTTTCTTCTACGGCGAAATAAATGGCTCTCTTGCCAATAACTTCAGCCTAATGATCTCTACCCATGTAATAACACTTTTACCTTGCCGTATCTGCTTACCTTTATTTAGTCAACTTCCCCTACATTTTTACATGAAGTATACACCAAATTTTAAAGAGATTAAAAGGTAAGAGAGAGATTTTATTTCACATCGGTCAGGCCCCATCTGGAATATGGGGCGAATATGTGGGATCCGGCATATGAAACTGTACCTAACGAAAATGTTCTCAGATGCAGGTTAGTAACATCTTCATAAATACCTGGCAAGCCGTATTTCTGCGTGTGGCAGAGGGGTGTAAATACCAACCGTTACCAAGAGTTACCTCTTTAGCTTATTGTTATCCCAGGTTGGGAATCCTTGAAAGAAAGGAAATTAGAAGCTTACCTGCGTTTGCTTGATAACTTCAGGAAAAGTACATTTGCGAAAGACGTTATCGGTATCATACGACCCCCGCTACTTCTACTGACCCGACAATGAGCGTAAAATAAGATAAATAGATACGAGGACAAGTCGTTTGGACAAGTCGTTTTAAGGTCTTATTATTTTCTCAAACGTTACGCAACAGTAATGAGCTAGAGTAGCTAGAAAACTCAATATTACACCCCATATCTCACGTAAAACTACACTAATTTGCAAAAGCATACAAAAAATCAAATTAATGCATTTGATAAAAGTGGCATTTTTCTGCATTAATTTGATTTTATTTCTGGTTGAATCTGGTTTACCATTAGTAAATGGTAAACAATAAGCAAAAAAATACTCGGGACCGCTTTTCCTTCGGTAAAAGCGGTCCCGAGTTCGATTCCCGTAGGGGGCCAAAATTTATCACCCAGGTGTTCATACAGCGTCGTGATAAGGGTAGCTACATATATTAAAAGGTAGTGGGTCCGGTTCCAAAAAATCCAAATGCGGCGGCGTGGAAGTCGATGCGCTGACCACGTATCCACGTGTGTAAGTGCCGCCGGGCTAGGCCCTATTTCTCAAAAAGGGACTTTGCGCTAGGACTTTACTTTTACTGTTTATTGACCATAAGCTTAGCAGTACTTTTGTCTTTCCGGCAATATGTGAATTTCGGCTGCAGTTCATGAACAATTTGAGGCGATTCTCTTCTTTAACTCCCTATTTCACATCTTTATCATACAATACTCTGAGCTGTATTTATGCTTACCTTTCATTCAAACACGAGGCAAAAAAGAAGGGAGGCAATCCATTTTCCCACGGAGTATGGAATACACCTTCAGCAATGCGATCCAACTTCAACTAAGGAAGCAAGAGGGAAAAACCGCGATGGATTCGTGGGAAAAGGGAACGGAGGTATAAAAAGTGAGGGCGGGAAGAAAGGAAAGGTCTTCATTTGCAGGAGAGAAAATCATGAGGGAGAATGAAGGAGTAAAAAAAGTAGGCATAAAAGTGGTACGGGTCAACTGCGGGTAGGGCGCATAGGGGATGGAGTTGGAGATGAGAGGGATTGAGTGGAAGGGCTGTGGGATCTTAAAAGAAATACTAGGACAAGACTATACGGAGGAGTTTCTTCGGTAACAGAGAGCCTTCGTCCACTTCCTCCTTCCGCACCTGAAGGAAGATTTAACGAGTGGGTCGTCGAAGAATGTCGGACGGTCGATAATAAAGGCGATAACAAGGACAAAACGATGCTTTGCGTTTGTGTCTGAAACGGCCTACGGACGGTCCAATAGATTCAGCCTTGAATGTTACGACAACACTTTCTTTCTTCTTACCTTTAGAAATCGTCGTTTTTTTTCTCAGGTGCACGTAAAAAAATCAAAATTGTAAATAATTGCTTCTGCGATTATTCTCGATGAAATATCGGAATTCCATGTCATAAATATTATTCAACACGATTTTAATTATTTGTTAAAATTGGTAAAAGTTTCTTGCTGAATTAAAATTTGCAAAAAATTTTTCGTTCATTAGTCACTAGTCATTAGTCATTAGTTTTATGAAGCAGACCTGTCCTCGACAGCAAATTGTCCCTTAAAATATTTAATCACTTGTAAATTTGTGCAAGGAGTGTTTTAATATCGTGACATAAAAGGTATTTGTCTAATCACAGGACGATTACTCTTAAGAACAATGATGCATCATTGGCTCTTTATTTAAAGATTCAAGTACGGATACTAGTTGATATAAATCAATGGTGCATTACTGTATTTTGCATCAATAGAAGTATTATTGTGCCACAGTGAGTATTAGGGATTAACAAATTCTTGTGATGACGAAGTAAGTATTACAGTGAGATACAGAAAATATTATTAACATTATTATTATTTATTCTTACGGCGAAGTTAGGCCAAAATGGCCTCCCTTCCACTTAACCTCTGGGTTATATTACATTACATGGTATTACTAATAATATTACATTAATCACTAAAAATTAACTTCAATATAAAAACAAAATCAAAAAATCTCGAAAATCTGACAAACATGAGTTCAAGAAAAATACTACAAATAATATATAAAATATTAACATATAATCTATTACATATAACTAGTATTGATACTTATAAAAACAAAAATATCACTTACGTCTTTCAATTAACCTTCGATAATTTAAGAGAATTCGTCAAGTATGTTGTCAGTCATGCGCATTTCTATGTAAATGCTAGTTGTCGAATTTACGGTTGCGTGATTTTTTCGGGTGTTTTAACAAATCCAAAATATTAAGTTAAATAAAACAAGACCTTAAAAAAGTAAGGTACAACTTCCAATTACCGCTCAATTATTTTCCATTGAAATTCAGTATTACTATCCTTCATTTTTTCGAACGTTCTTTGGGCTTTACTTTTGTTAAACGGACCCATTTTTATTCATTTGCAGGTTGAAATTTTTCGGATAGTCCGCTTATGAAAAAATCCATAAATATAAGTTGATGGAATATTTATAACAAGCATTTCATTCACAGTATCTATCAGGGTTCCCCGAAATTCCGCAACAATAATTAAATGGGAATAGTCAGCTTCCTTTAGTCTACGTAACACAAATTTCATTATCGGGTGGCAAAGGCCATTTGAGTGTCAGTTTGGGCCTTTTGGCGGTATTTTAAGGGCCTTTCAAAATAACTATTGAGGCATTTAGTTTGTGCCAACTTCTATTTTAAACAACCCTTTTCCAACGACTCTGGGAATATGGTGATTTACTGTTATTAAATGTGGGTTTATTGGTGGAATGAGGAGACTATGTGCATATTCCTCTGCTTGTGGGATCTCCGTTTAAAAAGACACATGCAAGCAAACGTAGCTCATATTAATTCGTTCCTGTGTACTCCAACATCAAATAATCTAGCATTCGCTGCATTTATTGTATTAAAAGAGCGGTTTGCTTCTGAATTTAAATGAACTAATATATCCACCCTCGATTGACATTGAATCCACTACCTCTAATTTTTCTTAGTTAGTTCCTCTACCTTTGGCAACCAGCATCTCTTTTTTGTACTAATACAGAGATAACAGGACACGAAACACCGTGTTTTCCGATTAACGAAGAACACGAAAAAACTGTTATCACAAAGCGCAGGGTTGGTTCGTTCCGTCTCCTGTAACTTTCAATGTGAATTAATTCCACAAGGATTGTGGTTATTATCCACAGGATAATAGTCCCAGTCATGTCGCTATTTTCCGCACTTGTTATTCTTTTGTGAATTAATTCATTTAACGTAAAACAGTTACAGCGATACAACTGTTAACACAGAAATATTTTATGGTCCACAGGTCAAATATGCCAAAAGATTCCTCTAACGACAGGAAAAGATATTTATGGCGAGATTTAATTCGACATAAAAATAATTATTCCATATTTTTTAAATCGTTTCAATTTTGCAAACTAATTTTACAATCCTATTATAAACAGCTGATTTTAAGTAATTGAATCTTTAGAGTTTACCGATTAAAATTTCATTAGTATAATAAATGTAGGAATATGATCTTTAACAATATAAGACACGATAAAAACAATTATCCACGGAAATCAAATCTGCGGGCATGAGGAATTCCGTTTACTCTAGATCTGATTAACGCAATATATGTAGGTTGTTTCCCGACATTCGTGTTAACCAATTTCCAGTGTACTAGGATTTATCCAGACCCCGCTGGTTATCCACATGGAAGAGTAGTGGTCTCTATGATCATGCTATGAGACGGTATTCTTTGCGTGAGAGCTAAATTTTAGGAAGAGAATCCAACCGAGATAAGAGCGATGGAAATCCGATTAAAAGGAAAACGCCCGGGAGAGAATGCGATAAGAGATAAAGTGTAGTCAACGCAAGGAGATAAGGAGATAGAGTGAAGAAGCAGAAGGGAAAAGGTGAGAAGGGATAAAGCGGGAGAGAGAGACACACAAAGCGGTGGGGAGCAGGAAAAGAGAAAGATGTAAAATGCAGAGGAGGAAGCGCCGAGGGAGATGAATGTAGGCTTAAAGCGTCACGATAGCACAAGTTCAAATGAAGGATAAGAGGGAAAGTTGGAGCAAAGTGGAGCGAAAGGAGAAGAAGGGTTTGGAGTGAGGAGGCGTAAACGACGTCATAGAGGGCGAAGTTTGTGATTAGATCAAAGGTGAAGCTACTTTAAGGAAAGGTGAGATAAGGTGAGGAAATGAGAGGGTATCGTCTGCTTTGAAAAGGTGCGGGATCGGAACTGATAAGAAAGGAGAAAGAGGAGAGATGGCTGTGTTACTTGCATAATCACAGACTTGCAAATCTTTCACAGATATGTGGATGCTTTTGCTGGAGGCACGGTAGCGTGGCGAAAACAGTCTAGCCATCGCTAGACTCAAAGGGTTTAAAGGAAACAGCGCTACATTCAGTTAATTTCTGAAATAGAACCTCCTCGTATATATCTAGAATATGAGTTTCAACAGATTTATTTAAGACTTTCAGTTGAATTTAATATTTTTTAATTCTTAATGATTGCGAAATTTAGAAAAGATTTGCGTTTTAATTCGACTAAACCGGAGGCATAATCGAAAAACGAAATGGAGTTAGTGCGTTTGGTGGTTTCCAAAAGTATTGTTGCGGAAGTTAATAGTGATTTTATTTTACCGTAAATTTTCAAGTTATCATAGTAAACATTTGAAATGCAAAGAGATTCTTTTCCATAAAACCAAATCTTTTTTTCTTATGACACGATGCTCTTTTAAGCTTTGACCACCACTATCTTTACCATTTCTGGGGGTCTTTCTTGGTCAAGTGCAGTATGTAATAGTTTTTCAGCTTTAAGTCCTCTCCATTGTCTAATGTTCCTAAACTATGATGCGATATGACCCTTTCGACCTATCTACTTTTTGCGTTCAATTTACCAACACAAACTAAACGGAGAAGTAAGCACTTTTGTCTTTGCATTACTTTAATTATTTTATGAAGCCTTCTCCGTAGTTGAACCTTAATGGCACTTTTTCTATGCTTGTTCGGCTAGTCCAAGGGATTTTCAAAATTTTCCGATAAGTACATATCTAAAAAGCTTTGGTTCTATACTTGTGCTTCTTTGTTAACGCTCGTTTTTCACAGCCGTACAGCAGTGCCAACCATAAAAATCATCAAGAGGATTCAGAATTTCTTTCTAATAAAGTCTAGACAAGATTAGCTATAAGTCTCAACTTTTATTACCTAGGAGAGATCCTAGTTTTTTTTAATTTACCTCTAGCTTTTTCTACAGCGGAAAGAACATATGCAGATTTACATAGAGAATATTGCCACATTTCCTTAATTTAATTATGCGTAGAGGTATAATATGCAAAGAGCCAAGTATTGTATGAATAAAATGTTAAAAAAACTTCTTCTAGAATAATTTTGTTACTGAAGTGAGGTTCATGAAGTTAAATTGTAGAAGATCGTGACCTGTTCTCCGTGATTCTATTTGGTATAAAGGTGTTGGAATTGGTACCAAATGCTCATAAGATATCTAAAAGAATGCGCTATCGAGATGATTCAAAAAGCGAAGGGTTAATGCAGGGTCAGAGGAAGAATGGTCACCGAGGGATAAGGGGGCAGAGGTGGATTAAAGGAGGAGCATAAAACAGAAAGAAAAGATCCCGTAGAGGGAACCGGCCGTGACTTTAAAGGCCACGCTTTCAAGAGGAGCGTTCAGGAAAACGCTTCGGGCGAATGCAGGCGCTTCTAGCGGTAGCCAAAAAAAGTGAAATTCGCGTTCAGAAATGAGAAATGATTGTGTAGGAGTCCGGTGAAATTAAGTAAGATTTTGAAGATGTTGACCGAACATTTACTGTTGATAGTTGGGATTAGATCCCCCGAAATCTAATATATAGTAAGTATAATATCTAGTAAGTAAATGATGATTAAACAGGAATGTATTCAATAAATAGGAATTATAGAAAATAGGTAGACGAATCCGAAATAAGTACGGCTGAAGTAAAACAAACATCTATAAGAGATGTTCGAAAAAATGTTCAACAAGAAATCTGTGGATTAAAATGGAAACATGCAGAAAAGGCTAATTCGATTAGATACATTTTATATAAAAGTAATTACCGTATTGATTTAATCCATTTTGTTCTCTTTGATCTACGATAAGCCATCGTTTCTTGCCTGTGGTAAATCGGCTAATCTCTTGTAACTTGATCAAGTAATAGAAAGCCTTTTTCACATCTTCATCTTTCTTATAATGAGTAGAACCTCACTATATAGGTTAGCCAAAGTGCCCAATTTTAAGTATTATTTCTTAATTAAACATCAATAAACATATTTCATAGAATCATGTATTTAGAAGAAATTCAAATATATTTTTCCGATGGAATAGCAATGTGCCACATATTTCACCATAATAACTCTGGTATTTAAATGATCATGTACAGAAAAAAAACTAAGTCAAACATTTCTTGGATTTTGATTTATTATATCTTCCATGTATATTATGATGAATTTATAACGATATAATATAATTAATTTTATACAGTGCAATTACTTGCTTAAGGCAGAGTATAAAGTAAGTAATTAACTATGTAATAATAGATATCAATGATATGTTTTGAATAAAATAGGCACAGGCGCATATTTTATTGACACACACCTACAGAAAATGTAAAAATTAAGAAAGTTGGATACTTATTTCAGTCGAAGTGAGCGTTTTGAAGAGGAAGTAATATATTAGCTTTTCGGCACTACAGTCGTGAAAGTTTGATTTAGAGATAATGAAATGAATGAAAATGTGGTGAGACAGCAGGAGGTACAAAGTGTTTGAGAAAGAGCAGAGAAAATGCTTGTTGAGCGCTTCCTTTTACCGGATATCAAAAAGAGACCACCGCATGCACTTCAAGCCTCTCCGTACGTGGGATGGGGAAGCACTTTTATCTCTATGTAAGGTTAAAGACTTCTCCGAAGGGTTCTTCGCTGCCCAGGTCGATATTTTCTCTGTTCTCAAAGGAATTTAGAGAAAGCTCTGATCTTGTGCATACCTTACCGAAGTCTGCACTTCGAGATTACAAAAAAATATACTTTTTGAAATGGAAGTTTTAGTTTCATAAGCTACCGACACAAATTTCAGACTTTGATTTCTTTTTCAATGAAGTTTAACGTACAAGTATTTCTTATCAGGAATACATCCCTAAGTATAGCTGTACCTTCACGCATAAAAATTGTTGGTTACCCTGGGCACCTCAGATTTTCTAATTACTCATGCATGAGAAGCATCTCACATCAGATTACAGAAAGAAATTTAAACAGTAACTTTCTGTCTCAAATTTTACCTTCACGTAGTGAATATGAAGACAATTTTAACTAGAATTTTGATTCTTTCGCTATAACTATGGATGTAATTAAATCTTGCAAATTAAAGAACCTATTGAAGGAAACTCAAAGCAAAGACACCAATCTGTAGCTATATTAATTAAGTACTAAACAGAATTCAATATTAGATAAGCTTTTGAGATTGAGACATTTTTACTACGGATACAAGAAGCTTATGAATAGAATTCCTCAGTTTAAACTTCGAACGTACGCGTGGAAGAATCTAAAAGCAGTAAGAAAAGTATCATGATTGCATTATTAAACTTAGCTCGTTGCATGCTATCAAATGAGTTGAAATATTTTTGCAAAGTTTCAACACTGTAGAGCATCCAGCTATTTAGACGGAACGAAATCCTGCATACATAAGTTGGATAGTGTAATAAAGATTGGGGATAGAATCACACCGTCACTTGGGGTGAAATGTGCACAGTATACTGCGTATAAATCTGAATAACATAACTGAATAAAATAATTTTAAGGCGTTCTTCCTCAAACAATTTCTTTCCAAAAATATAATTTTATTGGAAATGGCAAAGGGAGATAGACGAGGGCTATGAAACCTAAATACATCCAACCTAGAAGTACCCTCAGTTCACAAAAAATCGATCTCGACCGCAAAATTACACAAACATTCGTTTTTACATTCAAATAAGCTGCTCCTTAGAATCGAGCTCCTCGTGGTTCACCAAGTAGCATTAGCCTCGGGTAAGAGTTAACTTATATTTATGAACCGAATGTGGCGCCGAGTCGGCCTTATTGCTATTCTGAGTGCTCCTCCGTGTGCTGTAACTATGGAACTTGTTTCAACAGTCATTCACATCATCGGAGGGAATCAACATGCCGTTAATGTTAGCGGCCATCACAATGAGCCTGTGTTTCGGCAAAGAGGTCGCACACCCAAATTATCATCCCTTTCGATGGTTTAGGTTATCTCCACTTCTAGCGTAGAAAATACATTCATTTTTATGAAAGAAAACGAGAGACGACTCCATGGAATATCTGATAAAACGAGATAATGGGGATGTCAGTGAAACTTGTTAGTTTTTACAAATTCAGGCATAGTCTAAACCGTGATTAGCCTGCATTATGAGTACAAAGTAATAATATCATCATTAAATTAAAATAATTCGAAAACTTTGTGGCGGTCACCGAGATATCGTGTGAACCCAAAAGATGTTTGTCGAGGTATTAATGTTGCACCAAAGAGAATTTGAGAGTATTTTGACATTTGTCATACTTTGTCCGATTTACGAATGTGTTCTCTGAATTATAAGAGTAAAATACTTATTAATCAATCTTTAAAAATTTCAACGGAAATTCGTCTCAATATCAAAAAATAATACGAGAGCTAGCCAATAAGAATTAGGCATGATTATGTAATTTACGAAGCACGTTAGGCTGAGTCCACAAATTACAACACAACACATTCCTGCTTGGCATTGTCTTTTTAAAGGCGGTCACCTTCGAACTGTTTGCATTTGGCTTAACATGTGTTCCATTTCTGGAGGACGTTGCAGAATCTGTCTGAGATATTGCAATGATTTGGATGAAATTTAACTTTGCACCTGTTAGTGAGCAATTGGAAAATACCGGAAGATAAACAGAAGTGAAAGAAGCCCGACCAAATAGGTAATCGAATCCATGATCCCTGAAAAACGGAAAGAGGCTGTTCTGTGGGACTTTAAGATCAGTTAGTGACTGTCCTCCCGCCCGAAAATGTGTAGATCCATGGTTATATTCTCTATCTCGTCAGGTTATCCTCCTCTGTCTATTCTTTGTTTTACATCTTTAGAAATGCTTCTCCTCCAACTCCTCATGAAATCTGCTGATGAACCAACGTGTTCTCGGGTTCTCGATGGTGAAACATTAAGAGAATGTCAAGCCAAAAATTGCTCAACATATTTGGGAGCGACTATTTAAAAAAAAAGCTGGTACTTCTCGTGTTTTCATTACTTTATTTTTCAATTTGGCGATTTTCTCTAGTTTTTTACCGTCATTAAATAATTACCCCGCAATACCGAAGTAAGGCATGTTTCTGTTTTTCTATTTATATTTACGCTTAATTAAGTAGAAAAAGCTTTGCTTACTGCATACTATTACAACTTACGTCATATAGGTATTGAAGTATGGTAGTACATAAGAAACAATTTAAATGGAAAACGTAAAGAAAAACAAACATAAGGAAAAAATGCAAAACCTTTAACAGAAAGGAATATATATCATATTCTAAGGAGTTAAATTTACGGAGTTAAGTAACTTACCATACATCTATAGCTTACATAGCTATGACTTTGCTGTTGAAACGATAGTGTTAGTTACAACACCTTTTTCCAAGTAACTGTTATAACAATTATTTTTAGGTTTTTAATTTATTACGTTAAAGATTTAATAAAAAGAAAAGATTGATTCGAAATAAAAAATTTTCATTTTAATATTTACCATCTTTCATATAAACAAGAGTTAGAATTAAGAAGAGACTAATATGTCTCAATGTTAAGCTTGTAGAGAACGTTTTATTATCATAATCATATTAGACATATTTCTCATAACCACCCCAATTCACCTTTAAATCTCCCATTTGCACAACTTCATTTTAACACTACAGTGATGAAACCAATTAAGGTGATTCTTCTAAGAGCACAAAGTCGCAGAAAGAAATATCAGCAGATTTTATTCTCACTTAAATAAACTTAAAGTATGGTAACGCTTCAGGTAAGTATTTAGTTGTTCAACTGCAGTGGAAGGGTATGGAACCAAAAACTTTCTGTTTCCTGGCCTCTGTTACTTAAAATAATGGAACCTTCCATTTCCGCAATTTTCAGGATTCCTAGATATGATCTTTCCTCGGCAGAGTTCCATTTCCTTTGTACAGCGGCTGTCTCTGGATCCGCTCGGACCTATCTTTTTAATCCGTCGGTTTATATCCTCTTCCCATTGTGCACTGACTGAGCTATGGCCCGAAATCTTGAGTGCTGCGTCTTTTATCTCTAGCGCTAAACTTCCGTTCAAAAAGATATATAAGGTGTTTTTCTCTGTCGCGGGTTTGCTGAAACTACTGGAGCGTAAATGTACTGATAAAGCGAAATGCAGAGAAATTAGAGGGGATAAAATGCAATACAGATGGCCTATGGTATATTCCCTGATGATAGTATTGAATGATGATAGTATTTATAAGAGAAATTATTTATTATTTTGATCTTGAGTCGATAAATTACAGTTACTTAATTAAATTCTGCCTTACATAAAGAATTCCATCTAAAAAGATAAATCCCAGAGTAATTCCCAAGAACGGGAACAATTTTAATCATGCTAATAACAATAAATTTTCAAAGGGAGCTTATTTGAACTACAACTATGCATACTTTATTTATCGGACAAACTTTGGATCCTAGAATTGTTAAATATTACTTTTTGAAGCAAACCCTTTTTTGACACACGTTTAATCAGCTCTCCTTTATCATATAGAACTGATCATAAGATCTTGAGGATTATAAAATTGATACTATACCAATATATAATAACAGAATAATTTATTTGTAATATTTTGACTACTTGCCGTTATTGGTAATTTACTAAGTACATCCTTTTATAAATATACTATCTGAAGTGCCCATTAAATCTCAATGAGGAAAATAGAAGTCAGGTAAAATATAGTATACCTATTTGTACATAAGAGAAAATAATATCGCGCTTCTTAGTTTAGTCCAATGGGACAGGTTATCGAAAACAATTTTCAATATAATCAAAGTTCTCATAGTTCGAAGCCGAAATCTATATTCATCAATAAAAATATGAATCTTTATGGAAATTTCCTCTTATAAAACTGGTCTCAAGTTAATGTGAAAGTTTGCAAGATTCTCGAGTTTTAAGAAAACATACACACACACACATTAATAATAGGAAATCGCTTGGAAAGGGCTATTTTTAATTCTATTTGCGCGCGAGATTAACAAATCGATCATCTCAGACTTTACGATGAGATTGAAGCGGAGACATATCGCAAATTCTTGCCACTGCTTCTAAATTAGTCTAAATTCACAATGTATTTTTATGGGAAAATGCATGAGTTCGGAATCAACAATCGCATTGCCCGTCAGGGGGGAAGGGTCGTTTATAACCTCAAAATTTCACAAAATATTCGTATATTTTATCTAAATTCTCTTAACTTTAAAACGATAGCGATATTCTACGACCATTATAAGAATTTGTATTCAATTTCCCTTATTTTCCCTGATTTCATATGATTATTTCCTCTAAATTCAATCGTGCTAGGCCGTACTTCGTGGAACGAAATTCTGATGAAGTAAGATTTTATCGGTTACAAATTTTATTTCTTTTGCAAAATTGAATTAGAGGAAATAGTCTAAGTAAGAAAAAAGAACTTTGTAAATTACCACACTTAGATTTATTGTCCGACCGGTTTCGGCTTAGAGGCCCGCATCAGGTTCATCGACATCAGGACCTGATGTTGGCCTCTGAGCCGAAACCGGTCGGACAATAAACCTAAGTGTGGAAATTTACAAAGTTCTTTTTTCTGACTTTGTCAGACTATTTCCTCTAACTTAATTTTGCAAAAGAAATAAAATTTGTAACCGATAAAATTGAACTTCACATTCATTTCTCATGGAAATCTATCTCAGCGGTCTTGGTTCAAACTCAGCAGAGTTATCGAATGAAAAGGTGATAGTACTTCCGAGTCTTAATATGCCGAGAGAATATGCTTGCAAAGTCTGATGCAAACGCGATAAACGGTGTGGACTCTGAACAATCACAAGCAAACATACAAACACACAAACCCACAGAATTTCTGCTTTATAAATATAGATTTATAAATTAATGAATAACTTTCTATAATGCCAAATAATTATAAATAAAATGGAGCAGTTTCATTTCGCTACCATAGCTGTATTTTATCGTCTGCTCCCTCTCAGTTTTGCTGCATAAGTATAGGAAGGAGCTGCATTAATTTGAGCTCAAGAAAACGTTGGGGTCGAAAAAATATTTCTCCAGCAAACTCTCTCTAGTTAGGACTTTGACGGTGGTGAGTGCCACCGACTTTGAATACATCTCCCACTTTGCCTATTAAGTATCCCTGAAAACTTTATTCACTTAGAGAAAGTACAAAATTATGTTTTGACGTTTACTCACTGATTCAGTGACATATCTGCAACAATCTGACTTTAATTATTTCAGCTTTCGGTTGATTCATAAAATAATGCTTCAAGATTGTGAACCATCATACGTACATCTACGTAGTGTGGCATGTTTTAATCTTATATAACTTCTAAATACGCAATATTTGTAATAATTGAAGCACATTAGCATAATACTTTTATAGAACACAATGTCCTATCATCATATAGTATACGGTATGTCTTGTATATCAGAGACTTTCAATCTCATTGTTCCACGGAGCCGCCTCAGCAATTTTAATGATTTTCGCGGCCAGTGAAAACTTTAATTTTACATACCAAAGTTTCGTTACGAATTTATGCTATTATATCCATCATTTTACAGTATTATTCTATTTTAGAGCCAAGATCTACTTTCTGGGCTTTCTTTCCATCCAAATATGTTTTTTTTCCCTTCAGCAATCATCCACTAATATTCACGAAAGGAGAATAATTTAGTTGATTTCTTTCAAGTAAGAACCGCATACAATTTATGAGTGGGCCGCATACTGCTCGTGGGATGAGGGTTGAGGTCACCTACTGTAAAAATTATTTTTGCTAAGGATTCATCGCACATTAATTTCTGAGCATTTTCTTGCCCAGTCTCATCATTGATATTATCTGCAAAAGTAATTTATTCCCAACGCGATCGAAAGCTTTGGACATATTTGCTACTAACCCGTCAACTCGTTTGCTCACGTCTAGCATTATGGTGATAAATGAGTGAGACCTAGTATTAGTGTTTCGCAATAAATCCTTTGTAAACACGTGTTTCGGGTTACTAATCCAATGACTGTGTCGCCCAAATTTTCATGACATACAGGCAAACTCTCCTAAATGAATATGGGTAAATCGTTCACTTAGGCTTAAGGTGATTATGCAAAGGAACAAGATTCAGAATGGCAAGTACGAAGAGACAACTTATAAAGGCACACTTAAACAACAGCAGGTCTCCGTAAATTGAATGCTTTATCCGTTAACATACCAACCCTACTTTGTTTACCAGGCTGGGGTTTTTGGAGGACCCCACAGTTTTTCTTTTATTTCTTAATTGTTGTTGCTATGGATTAAAATAGGTTTCTGGGTTTCTAAAAGATATAGATCCAGGCATATATTGTTCTACAATATTTTGTTTACATATTCTATAGTATTAAAAGTAAACCAAGTATTATCCATATACTCTTATTTTTTAAAGTGTTTACTTGTTTAAATTCTGATATTGTATAAAAACCAACTACATAATTTAACGGAAATACATGGTAGAGAACCTTCTTTTGCCATCGATACAGCCCTTAGCACATATTACAATTGTGCTGGTCTTCCTATGAATATACCAAGCGGGGTCCTGCCGGGACCCGAAGGGAGTTTTATTTATTTATGTTTCTCTGAAAGAATGTTATAAAAGACTACTTATATTTTACTTACCTTAAGCTGATGCAGGATACATATGAAAGTTATAAATAACATATAAGCTATAAAGTGCGATACATATAGTTACAGCAAGATCACTAAAATTGTAATTATGGGGTCCTTCGAGGACCCCCCTTGGTATGTTAAAGGTTGAGGATCAATAACATGTACCTCCAAGAAGAAGCACTTATAGAAAGGGAATCGTCCATCCTGGCTATTCATGTATCATCTAATAGTCGTAGTACCGTAATGAATGCGTTCTTATATGTTCAAGTTTTGATTGCTATTGATTAGCTGATTAAATTTCTCGAGGCCACCTAAATGGCACATAATTAACTATCTTTCCTGGTACGAGGAATCGCAAATCGGAGAAACTCAGCCACTCGTTCGGTCATAATGTAAATATGTTATAGTACCTATATATTATATATTATACTTAACTTATCTCACATGATAAACTCCAAATTCTGATACACATATGGAGGAATCGAGAAAAGGGGACCGTGATGCGAGTTAAAGAAAAATAAAATGAAAATTTCGCGACAACGGAAACCTAAATTTTGGGTAATTGGCACCTAAGCCTCAGGTAAGCAATGCTCAAATTTTTTAGTACCTTGTCTTTTTTATCAAAACATTTTCTTCTTTTCCATCACAACGTCTCTTAAATTGGAGAGTATAGAAGTAGATTTCGTCTTTACCAGTTTCCGCCAATCTTGAATCAGTCTCAATACTACTAATTTATTACAATAATAATTCTATAGACCTTTTTCTTTAACGACATTAAGTGGTAAAATAATGGAACGTGTAATTACTAGTTCTTTAATAAGCTTTCTCGATGCGTCTAAATTCATAGCGAGAAATCAACAATGTTTTCGTATCATCTTGTTATCGTTTCATCTTGTAAGCCTCAGCTGGAGTTATTAGTTCGCGGTGTCTTGAAATCTGCCGAAAATAAAAGGCAAGTCGAAGCGGTATTTTTAGATTTTCGGTAAGCGTTCGATATAGTTCCTAATCATAAATTATTATATAAATTAAATGTATAGGCAAGTGGGCAACGCATTCAACTTCAGCGAAAGCGGTCCCGGGTTCGATTCTCGGTGGGAGCCCACGTGCAAAATGATCTCAGCTGTCGAAGCACTTTTAACAATACAGTTATCAGCAATAACTACTATTTAAATTAAAAACCACGTGTATCAATAGAGAAGTGAAAAACGATTAAGGACTTTCTCTTCGACAGAGAACAACGAGTAGTACTGGATGATATCAGTCGCAACCTTGTTAAAGTGACCTCAGGTGTACCACAAGGCAGTACGTTAGGGCCGATACCGTTTTAAGTGTACACGACGACCTTAGTAATTACATTATAGTAAAGGTATCACGAGAACTATAGGTATATAATTGATATGTTTACTTCCATACCTCTTTGTGAATGGTATTCTTGTATATGCAATTGAAATAAATACAAAATACAAATACAAATACAAAATTTAATTAGCAGGTTCAAAGAAGAACGTTTTTAGAATATTTAGGCAATATTATGCTACTTTCTCTTACTTAGGTCGTTTTGAAACTACGAGAAAAATCAGAGGAATATATGCTAGAACTCGTCGTTTCAAGAGTACATTTTTCCACGAATGATACGCGAGAGTAATCGATTAGGGTGATAGTTCTTGCACCCTCTGCCACAGACCGAAAGTCAAGTTGCAAAGTACATATGTAGATGTAGACATGAAGAGATTAGTATTAGAAATCCCGCCTCAGCATGATTCTTTATCACTCTACGTTCAGTTGAAACTGTGACAACGATGTGACTTCTGTGACACGATCTGTACGATTATTGCCTTAGTTAACCTTCAGCAACTATTATTCTCAGGGTCAGCAATCCACAAGACCCACATGACAGAGAAATGTTTATAGTGGATGTAGTTAAATTAAGCTATAAATACAGATATTGATTAACATAGACAAAGTATTGGCTCTTTCATTCAAGTTGAAACATATAATTTTTGGATCTTCAGAGTAAAACTGTTTCATTTATGATTTTAAAATTGAAACTTCCCATGCCCACAAATGAGCAATTTTGGATAAATAATTACAAATTTATTAATCTTCTATTATTAAAATATAATCAATTTTCCTGATACATTGAACTCGCGATTATCCGTGCTAGTGGTGGTGGATGGGTAGTGGATGTACTAATAATCACATGAGTAATCCAAACTTTCACGTTTATTTCTTATAATGTTCATAACTTACGTAAATAAGCGATTAATTATTACTTACGCCCATAGTTCATGATTTTCGGTTGTTTCATGGACTCATTTATGGTTTACTTCACCCGACCACAGTTCTTTTCGATATCGATGATGTCATAGTTGTCGTGTTCCTATAACTCCATAAAAATAGTCTTCAATATGTCCTGTTTGTAATACTTGTGTGTCTCTCATATTTGAATTTTATCAAAAATTCCTCGAGAAATATCAACGGAGAGTTGCAAATCTGCAAATGGGATAATGCATCGAGATTTCACTGTATTTACAAGCACAGTAATGCATCGCACAAGAAGCGTAATTAAAAATTCACAATAAAGACTTACGAAGCTTGTTACTTGGTTTTTGTAGGATTGCAAATAAGAAATTAATACTTCATATGGGATATCACCTCGATAAAAATTATTTTTATGCATTGCATAGGAGAATATAGTCAAACTTATTTCCAAAATATTAAAAGTACGTAACTTAAAATTTATTTTAAGTTAAACTTATATTTAAAATCACTGGTCTAACTATTTTAAAGAATACGAAAAACATATTACAATATCGTAATTAGGATCGTCGACAGAAGCTTCACAAAAGCGCAAATTCTTAAAGTATTCGATATTTAAACTTTTCAGCCGTTCCAACGGACAGAAGTAAAAGCTTTTAAAAAATTATCAAGTCTTTCCTTATTCTACTTTCAAGAGATCGCTCAATAAACGGTAAGCTTTTATCCTTCAATTCCTCGTTGCTCCAATCATTCCTTTTTCTTTTCCAACGTTTCTTATTCCTTTTTGTCCGAAAGAGACTACAAAGACGCCCTCTTTTGACCTCTCAGATGACCTAGAGACCTATTTTGTTTCCAGTAGCGGAAGTATGGAACCCTTAATATCATGTGCCAAAATTGGATTTAATTAATAAGAGAAGCTTTTCACGCGCTATGAGTTTTATAGTTTACAAAGAAATATAGCTAGTCGTTTCTTCTTAAGACAAGTTCCGTTTTATGCATAAGAATAGCAATCAATCGACGTTCAGCAACCTAATAACAACCGTGAGATTAAAATTAGAGATGGATGAAAAAGCGAATTTTGATGCTGTAGCATTGATACTGTGAGAGATGAAATTAAAGAACCAACCTCCTTTGTTAATAAAATTATTAGAATTCCTAGCTGGCGCATTATGACCTAATGTATATATTCGGTTAAATATTATAATAATAAAAAATAGGCATCAAGAGCCATCAAATCGATCTATAAAATAATTTATGAAACTGCTTTACCAATCTTTCGTTTCATAAACTTTGAGGTATTAGTACAAAATGTGATTATCGGAAAGGCCATATATTGATAAGTTTCACTGAAGGTGACCATCTTCTTTTTCCTTTAAAGATGTATATCATGTTCAAAAATGCCATCTAGAATACAGACATTTGAGTTTTGAAAACATCAGCCACACTCACTTCTCTTTTCTCCTGAAGATGATTTCGCAGTTGCCGGAATACGTACCGAGAATAATATCCTTGCAAAGTGCAACCAGGGAGAAATCTGACTCCCGCTCTTTGGAATTTCCGAACGCTAACTACGGATTTTTGGAGCGTGTTTTCAAATCTATGTTGTATTAATCCAGCCTTTTTCTTTTTTGTTATAGACACTAGATTACAGAAACTATTTTAATGTGCGATCACGAAAGCCAACCGAGTTTAAGAGGCTAGACCATTCACCTTTGAAAAAACACAAAGGCGTACAAGCTCAAGTGAAAAATGTGCATTCGTGAGCGTTCTTGAATTCCCTGCATCATATATCTTAGGTGAGGATAAATTCGTCTATGTAAACCCTGAGGGTGGGGAGTGGTAACCTTTCAAAGGCACGTATTCTCCAAGGAGCCTTCCCTCTATCTCCGCTATTCATCTTTCCCTTCTTTTTCGTCATCTCATTCCGCTATACACTGCATCTTTTGCTCTACAATTCTTCATAATCTAAGCTCCGAAGAAATGGAATCCGTTGCTGAAAAAGTATGACATTTTTGTTTCCTTTTGAATGAATTTAATGGCATATTTTCGTGATAGCTGTTTTTTGACGATCATTCGTGAAGATGGTAGCATTGAATTCAATAAATTAGTCTATTCTAAGTTCAGATAAGCACGTTTAACTTGAAACAGTTTCCTTAGAGCAAGAATCGGAAATAATAGCGCATCATGTTGCAGGATCCTTGTAATGGATATGATATGAGATATTTTCAGTAAATATTACCGTTGGTGTGAACTGTTATCCATTTTAAACCGATTGATTAATTATGCTCTTATTTTCTAAGACATCAGAGTTAGATAAAAGCTCCAAGTAGCCGTTGTTGGAGCTTTTATCTAACTCTGATGTCTTACAACAGCCGTGTTCCTTTTCCTTATAGTTTCGTAGGAATATTGGACTATAATAATCCGTAGAGGTGCAAATATCTTCACGATTTCTACTTTTTCCTAACTCCGCTTTCAGGTTTTAATGAATAATAACTGAGTAAACTTCTACACTCCTCCTTCTATAAATAGGCAATTTTTGAAGTTAATTATTTATGTCCGACTGGAACACTATAATACAGTTTTGCGAAGATGAAGAAATATTTTTAATAATTGAAAACATAACTAACTTCTTTAATCAAAGTAATACTTAATGGCCTACATAGAAAGGAAATGAAACTTTAAACCTTCATGATTGCATTAAACACCATTCCTCGTTATTTCCTTGAGAACGAGTCATTCTAAAATCTTCTTTGGCGCCAAGTTGTTGCTCCAATTATAAAGGTATAGTTATAAAACGGAATTATCCCTGAAATAAGTTAAATACGCGCATATAAAGAGTCTCTAAACTAACTTGAAAGCATATTCACGAAACTGCCTTACTTTACTGCCTTGTTTTATAAACTCTTAGCTAGTAACACGAAATTAAGCCACCTTAAAGGTAAAATATTTTGCATTATGAATTAAATATTCATTTTCTTCAACCCATGACTCTTAATTGCGAATTCAGGATCTAAAGTTTTACCACATCCAAGCCACAGGCAATTAACGAGTACTAAAAAAATTAAAACTTCTATTCAGTTCATTCTACGCTTCATTCTTATCCATGAAATAAGAATGTAGCTCGTATAAAATGAGTTAATCGTCGTCGATAATTCGATAATTCTTCTTACTCTATCTTGACTCTCCCTTCTTTTAGGACCATTAAGTCTTTCTTGCACTAAAGTTCACACTTTGCCTGCTCTACTTCGCAATGGCCTTCTTGACGGCAATGTACCGCCTGCATTTCACAGCAGCGCAGTGTTTCTGTCGTCTCAAGCAAATCTCCACTGCAAATTCCGAGCCTCAGCTTAGATGGATTGCATGAATTTTTCTATCCGAAGGACTACAGCAAGCGGATGAAACACTTAGGAGCAGTTGTTCCTTCTATACACTTTTTAAGGAAATTCACTCCAGAATCAACATCTGAAGATGCTATGTCTGACATCAATGTTCGCCTAACTTTAAGGCCTGTTTAGTTTACTGTAGTCTTTATCGAAATCATATTATGAAAATTTATTTTAACTTCAATATTAAACATTGTAAGCAGTATTCTTTTAATGTAAGATGAGGGCGGTATACCAAGGATTCATTCAATGTTTTATATAAGTAAATTTTTCAAGCATAAATATTTTGCTTCTAAGAACTGTTAAGATATTTTTCTATAACTAATGTTTTTATTTTATTCTAAAATTCGAGGAATAATTTAATTTCTGACTGAGTTTTAAGTGTTCAATCAAGTTTTAATGTCTCCGTTATTTTCCTGAAAAAGTAACATTTCTGTGCCTTCTCAACGCAATCTCCATAAAGAGTTACACAATATTTATAACGACGTACCATGATTCCATGCCTGTTAAGAACACCTCTGTAGGGGTGTGTTTTGCCCACTTGAAAATCGCTCGGATATCGAGGTGCGTTTAAGTTCTAAGATCTTCAGATTTCCCAAGGAAGAATGGACTTGAAGAAAGTCTGATGGGACCGGGAATCGAACCCGGGTCTCCCAATTGCCGGTCGGGTCCCCGATTGCAGAACATTCCTCCAAGCCATTTGAGAGACTTTGTCGGCAAGGACGTTGCGATTTCATCCACATGGTGGCATCGTTCGCAGTCATGGCTTCATAGAAGCACCGGCCACACAAATTGATGGAAAGAATACCCCCTTCAGGTTGGAAACACAGGAAAACGGTAACGGTATCCCTTACCCGTTTTCCTGTGTCTTCAGATTTTATAAGCATTGAGAGTAATTAGACAGATGCTGTCTGATTATTTTAGCCTGAAATCTAATTCTGAGTTTGACATCTAAGGGAGCACCACGCAGGGCGTAATATGGTATTTGTAGAATTTGGAACTTTAATTCACCTCGTATTATGCTCCTAAGAGGTTAAGAGGTCCATTATCTCAACATCGAAGCTTTAATACCTTTTGAAAGCTGTATAATTCCATAAATTACTTTCCGTAAATTTTACAGCATGTAAGAGTTAAATGTGAAAATTTTCGGTATAATTTTTTCTGTTATTTCTTGAACTGACCAGCAGCTTCAACTCTCTTGGAAACTCTTTAACTCCATGTAATTGGTACTATTCCCGAGGCATTTTAGACCCTTTTTTCTGCGAAGCGTTAATTCCACGTTATACAATGATTACAAAAGAGTAAACATGCCTTCAAATAACGTATACAAGAAAAATGTGACATTAGACAACTCGAAATTTAGAGGGGGATAGTACGGTCAATGATGAAATACCACCATGTAAATCCTGAAAGGAATGCTAGAATCGAGAATGGTCTGAAAACGTACTAGATCCTAAACAAGGAAGTAGAAGGAAATACGAAGGGACGGAAGGTCTGAATAAAAGTACAATAAGTATAAAACAAAATATTATACCTATAAATTAAATCAGGAGAAAATTTATATTTTATTTTAAATATGACTTATCATGAAAAAGATCGTTAGTTGCATCATCATTCAACCATTATTTCTCAAATAACATTAAGAGAGAATCGAATGCGAAAATATTGACTCTTTCTCCTGGTAAGTTGTACTAGATTTTTGTATTTCTGCGGCCCATTCTTTTGCTCCTTTGATTTTCTGTATATTTTTGATTTCTGTCGAGATTTCTTTTGTACTTTTACATTACTTGTTTATTGTGTTGCTCCATAGGAACTTGTCAGAGCATAAAAAAATTTTCAAATGAAATAAATAAATGGAATAGTTAAGTGTTGAAAGTATTCAATTTTATGTTTAGACGTTAATTTGATTAAAAACAGAGTAAATTTATCATAAATATTTAGTTATTATACAAAAGTCTTTAACTAATTGAAAATATGAGACTTATTTTTCCTGTAAAACACTTAAACTTATTACTCACTCCATGTGGCTCCAAAAACTTTGACGTTTTAGTATCGTCCTCTTTATCGCATAGAAATACATATAGTAAAGATGCTTGTTAATCTCATCTATAAAGTATTCTATTGATTGCATGAATAATGGGATAACATCAATTTATAGTTGCATTTATTTACTCTACTTGATTTGATTGACACAAATCAAAGTAGAATTGCATATGAAGCAGGTGATAATGAATAGGTAACTCTCCTGTGGGGAGTTCTTGCGTTATTGCGCTCAATGGAGTAGAAAAGGAAGTTGATACTGCACTCCAGACTTTCTGTTGAGTCATAGAAATTGGAGGACTTTCCGATCGACAAGATTGGTTGCGCCGACCAGACTGCAAAGTCCTTCACTCAAGCGAATACTTCATACCGTATGAAATAAGCTTAAGAGATCGCAGCCAGCTGCGGTAAATTGAAATCACTTCGTAGCCGAAAAAAGTTTTCAAGTGAGCTATAAAATACAACGCTGCTAGGGATGTCCCATTAGGTACTCAACCATAGGAACAGAAAATCATACCTGATTCCATAAAATTTACTCGTTTCAACTTATCCAATCACAATTCATGGAAGAAAGTTGTAGCTTATTTGTCTCCTCTCAGAGAATTTAATCGACTAAGGAGATGTCTGGTAAGCAATCAATGATTAGATACGGCCATTACTGTTAAAATTTCATAATGAAATATTTTCTAAATTTCAGTTCCATGTCTGTCGCTTACGATTTTATCCAAGTGAATTTATATCAAATGTATCACTATCATGAAAATCAAGGAATTCTCTCGATTTGTAATACTGACACATTGGAAACTTTTTAAACATTTGATAATCGTATTGATACTGTCCATAAAAGTACTTGCTATTCTCCGATAATAATCCAGCTTTGTGATACTCGAAAGCAAAAATACTGTTTCATTATTTACGCGGCGTATGGATTTTATTTCATTTGATACTTTTTAACAAAATCCATTCATTTATGTATAATGTAAACCGTATTGATCGTCATTAGAGGTGTGAGCACATTTCTCTGGAATATCTATATAATGATTTTTGATATTGTGTGTATCTATATATATATACGTATATATGTTGTGATAACATTTATCTCAGCCTACTTAATCGATTTTGGATATTACGAAGATATTAAACCTCTTAATTGATCGGATTATATAGGAGAGCCATAATTCGACAATTTGATTACCCTGAGAAATACCAAATACAACTTTTGTTCTTGAGTACGTTCCATCATCTAAAACTAAGCATGATTCCTTGTGCGATGATTACTTCTTGCTTCCAAATGATATCACATTCTTTCCGGGAACTTCTGCCCGTTTCTAATGACTACTACGAAGACGTTCCTTCTGCAGTTCGCGAATAACGTTTGCGAGAAGCTGAGTAGACTGTGAACCGCAATTCTTTGGGTTTAGTCCTTCCTCCATTAATTCTCTTTTCATCACCTCTCTTAAATCAGTAGTCGTCTTTAATAATCAGTTTTCCCGGACGTCCGCATGTAACCGCACCCACACTCCCAGACATCGCCACACAGCTTCGACCCGACTCGACCCAGATTTCTCCGCCGCGCACCACCTTCGGCCCTCTATATGCGACCCCAAACCACACTTTTCATCCCATATTTCCCTCGCCTTTCTTTTGTCTCGTTTCTTTCTCCCTCGCACGCTTATCTTCCCACAACTCATCCCTTTCCCGGCCATCCACTTAAACTCTCCCCTATCTCCGTGTCACTTTCCACATTCCAAAATCGCATCCCTTCGAATTCCATTCTCCAATCGGACTTCCTAAATCCTACTCTACATCTAAACTCCTCCATCCCTTTATCGAATCCTTTATTCAGATCCACGCCGTGGTACCATTTCAAATTATTTCTCATCCCCTATTTCCTCTGCTCTCTGACTATCCCTTTATTACCGTGTCGTATATTACCACAGACTGCTCTGTTTTCGGTCACCGTTATCCCGCTCACGAGGATTTTTCTCGGAGTAGAGAAGCAAAGGAATCCTTTCTCGCGCTCGGCGAAAGAAAAGGCTCTCGATACCTTACATTCAAAGGTGCAATTATCACAGAAATTAAGGTTTAGTTAAAATTTTAAAAATAAATCTAAGCGAACCTAAAATAGCTTTTTTGAACTTCAAGAATTCGATTTTCGATTTGGATGCTTTATATTCATTTATCACAGAAATTAAGTTTTAGTTTTCATTTTTAAAATAAATCAAAACGAACCAAAAATAGCTTTTATGAGCTTCAAGAATTCAATTTTCGAGATTACCTCACTTTCCATTTTCCCAACAAAATTTCGAATTCTATGAAACTAGTTCTGTGAAAATGCGGAAAATCAAATCAACCTCCACCAAAAGTCTTATGGTAAAATAATAACGTGAGCTCCTAATGTATACTAACCTTAAAATATTCAAAGTATATTATCCTTGACACTACAATATACATGGGTACTATAATATGCTATTTCTTAGTTAATCTAAATACATAATCTCATCACTTAGCATTTTATCCATTAACATTAGTTTTCCTATTGCCATATTTATTCCATTTCTATAATAGGGTTAATCAAAGCCGAGTAATTCTGTCAAAATGAAATATTAAATTTACTATAAAGAGAAATTTGTTATTATACTACAATAACTCACCACTCAATTCACTCAAAAATGTATTCTGCCAATTTAGGAATAAAAAATGCTATTACTCTAGCACGTGATGATGAAAATGAGGGGTAAAATACTTTTCCTGAAAATATGAGTAAACGTGCGTAAAAATGATGCATTTTAATTTCTATTAAATGGAGAAAAATTCATCTCATTTAGTGTAAAATTTAGCTATTTGTAATTAGGCTAGAATTATTAATTTTTTCGTATGTATTGATTAAGCTTAATACGAAGTTAATAGATATTACTACTAAACGGCTGGAAAATGTGTTATGCCATGTATTATCGTAAATGGTGATGAATATTAATAAATAATGCATTAAGAGGAATCTATCTGGTGAGCAAGGAAAGTTACGAGTAATAATCGGTCGCAGGAAGAACTTCTCTGAAGGATGATCAGCGTAATCAAAATAAACTAAATCCATGTTTTCTTAAGGTGTAAAATTCGGGGAGATATGAGCCGAGGCGTTTGAGAAAGAAAATCCTGATAAGTACCGAGGATGTATGGGAAATAAACGAAAGATTGAAGCCTGTAAGGGAGAAAGTCTTCTCGTGAGCCCCATTCTTCTCATTCCATCACTCCCAAGCTTCTTATAGTTCTCTCTAAGTAGCATCTTCTTAGCAACCCTATCCCACCTCTCTTCCGCCTTTCATCTTACCTTCGTTCCTCTTTCCTAATCTCCCACTTGCCAAATCTCCTCATCCTTCTTCCTCTCCCTTTGCTCCAATTTGTCATTCCATTTAACTTATCCTTCTTCCCGCCTTTCAGACCTCTCTTCCGCCCTTACATAAATCACGTCTCATTCTTTCTCATTTTTATTATTATCATCCACTTCTTTCCGTTTCCATTTTCGGAGCATCCTCTTGCATTCATCTCTAGCTCCTTTCTGTACCATCTTCCTGCAATACATTCTTCCCTCCTCTCCCACCCATCGCCGAATCACCTCCTTGGCCCCTTCGCTGCCCTTCTGCACACCCCTTGGGAATCCTTCCCGTTATAACCTCTCACATTCCTCTTTTGCTAGAATCAGAAGCCTCGCGTCCCCGCAGACCGTATCGCCTCAATCTTCCTATATCTCCTTCCCTCGTTTCCCCGATCTTGGCATCATCCCAGATGAGGCACTCTTTTCGGAAGCACATGCAGGGCTCAAGGTACAAAATGGTAAGGAAAGGAGGGGTATGTGGAGAGAGGGAAAAAATCCCTCGCCTTGTACGATTTATCAACGTTCGACTTTTTCTGGGAGATATAATTCAGGAGAAGGGGGCGTAATGGTGGTGGACGTCGTTGTATCGTAAATTGGAGCGAAAAATGCGAGGGATGGAAAATTACGGTATGCTTCCATGTCTTCCGCGGGTGAAATTGCGGGAAGAATGAAAGTAATGATTGCGGTTTCTTGCTTATTGAAGAACTGACGAAAAGGGACCAATTCCATTGCGTCTTTTGGTCAGATATTCTGCCTGGAAATTGGGAGATCTATCCACCGTTGGAGTGATAAATGCATTGGAAATGGAGGTATCCTCAGTGAACGTATAAATTGGTCATACACGAATATTCTGTAAAAATTTAAACGTAAGCTGTTGACGGAAAAGAAGAATTTATTAAATAAATAATTTTAAGACCCACTCAGTCCGTTTCTCTCGATTTTTTTTTTGACTTGTACGCTAGACACAAAATCAACCATGCACATACTTCTTAGTTTTTTTATTCAACGGTGAAAATTTACTAGTACTAACCAACCTATCTTAATGTTTGAGGTCGCTGATATATTGAATCCGACCCTGATACTTAAGGCACGGTCCTGAAATCAAATTTAGCGTTTAAACCTCAAACAGACGAGCCGCTTCAAATTTTACCGAAGAAAAATCTTTTCCAATTACGTGAGAGATTACACAAAACGACTCCGCAGAGATTTTTTCTTACAGAGGAATTCGCACGCGAAAGATTTGGAATTCTCTTTACAGAAGAGAAAAAAATAAATGGTTCACAGAAAGATAGTAAGCAAAAAATTCAAAAAGAGATAAATGAAAGCAGCTTGGATTTCGGGGAAAGAAAAATTAACCGAGCAGAGCACGTTTGATGATGAGCGAAAGACTAAAAGTTGTGTGAGCTCTGGAGGAGGACCTCATCTGCACGCTGACCTCGCTGGCATATGAAACGGAGATCGCTGAGAAATACGGTAGCTGAATAAGCAACTGGGGTCAAAATATTAAAGGCACCTCCATACATACGAGCCTTAACGGAAAATATAGTACTAAGTGTAAGTTCTTTTTTGGAAATTTTTGCTTTCGTCGAATAATTAAAGGTGTCCTACCAATTTTAATTTTCTGGAGGATCGATTTGAGAAATATTGAATTATAGGATAATAATAAATCGCCTTTATTTGGGCGAGATAAAGACTAAAAGTCTCATTTAACCCATCGTCATTTTCCATACAGTTATTAATTTAAGAGAAGAGGAAAATGAGAAGAAATGTGGGAATGAAAAACCTAGGAGATTCTTAGGAAAAAATCATCCACTCCAAGAAAACATCCAATAGGAAGGATGCACAAATCTACTGATAGTAAAAGCTGAAAGATATAAAAGAGCAATACAGGAAAGAAATACTCAGAATAGATACACTTCATATGCACCTAGAAATTGTACAATGAATTAATACGTTGATTGGTAATAAATCAACAGTAAATAATTACAATAAAATAATTAGGTAACCTATATTACACAATTATACACCCATACATAATTATATATATGTATACATGTACAATATATGTAGCAGGTTTATATTCAAGTACATAGAAATACAATTACATATTGTTAGTGACCGTGCATCCCATTTTTCAAAGATGTTACGTTAAATTCACTAATGTTCACGACTAAACTTTAACTATGTGCTTCAGCTAAACCCGTAAGTCCCTTAGACTTTAGAACAGTTCATTCTGTTTGTGAATATAAAAAGCCATACGGAGAATAAAAATAGAATATCAGCTTTAATCAGATCATTTAACATATTTAGTGATCTTTCACCATACTAAATATCTTGCGAACAGTGCTGTTTGCCGGGTTGCATCGAATGCTCCATCTCATTAAACAGTACAACGCTCCGTATTTCATAACCACAACAGAATAACTTTCAAACTTTGTTTGAGGAAGAAACGAAAATTAGTTACAAAGCATCCCATAAATTCTTTCACAGAGTAGCTGCAGCCTTTGCATTGATCTCCGAAAGGTAAATCCAACCATAAAATTAAAGTTGGAATTTAAAATTTCATTTGAGGAGGCTCTCATCTTCCGGGCTTCAGAAGAATTAGTTTCCTAAATATCTTCCCGGAAAATAAAGAACGCAAAGGGAGGTAAGAAAAATAGAGGGAAAGAGAGATTATTTCAAGACGAGGGATTTCGGCAGATTTTTTGCGGGGTAGCTGTGGTATCGCAACTATTTGAAAGTGGCGCATCCTGCGCAAGAAGAACGAGAAGAGAGATTAAGGGAATGCGCTGGAGAAGAAATAGTTTGGAGAACGGAAACAAGGGGGAGGGGCTAAGAAGAGGAGAGGGGAAGTACGATATGCGAGTGCCTTAGGAAAGTGGTAGCAACTTGAGTTGAGATGAGAAAAAGAAAACAATGATGCGCTATTATTTAATGCTGAGGAAATTGCGAGTATGGTACTAATAATTCTCGAAAAATCAAAACGTAGGGTCACTCTGTCTCAATTTCCTCGGTAACACATTGAGGAAGAGGGATCCAGAAAAAAATCTTTGTTTAGGCTGAGCGGATTATTAAAATATTCAGATATACGGATTTTCGGAATTGCAGAATTAAAATATGAGGAAGCCGAGTATGAAAACATGCAGTAAGCCTTTAATTCTAGGAAAATAATAATGTATGTATAGTCTTAAATGAAGGACGTTTCTAAAATTATTCTATTATATTTCAAGCTGAAGAACATGAAAACTATATTGACAGCTTAAGTACAATATGATTGTTTTAATACCTCGAACTCCCTCATTCCTTAAAAAATCAACTGATGTTGATATATGAATGTAAATAAGATCATAATGAAAACACTGCTTAATGCAAATCACTCTCGGGGAATAAAGGCTTTTACATTTGGGTTGTTCCACCAGATATCGCTAGAATGAATTAATTATATCAAGGCTTTAACAGTATGAACATAACGTTAAAATTATGCTTTAAGGGTTTAATGATCGTAAGACATAATATGCATATCTTAGGACCAAATGTTAGAAATAGAAGATTTTTCACTGGAAGAGTTTTCACAGCAAAAGTGTTGGAGCGGAGTGTTGTAAATAGCAAAGAAATTGTTCGCAATAGACAGACAGTGTGCAATTTACTCTCAAATTCTCAAGGAAGCACCACAGGGTGCTGTGATTCAGGAGAAGGGGGCGTAATGGTGGTGGACGTCATTGTATCGTAAATTGGAGCGAAAAATGCGAGGGATGGAAAATTACGGNCCGCCTTTCGGCGTGTGGCAGGGGGACTATGCAATCACTTTGGACATTTATTTCAGTAAAATGTTAGGCAATGATGTTGGTGAATATTACCTTCTCCAATTTCTGTAGTAATAACAATCTCCGAAATAATTATCGAAAATTTTACATATCTAAAAATATTTTTGCATAAATTACGTCGATTTTCATGTCATTGTCGGTTTTACTTACTCATTACAGATTAATTATGTGAATTTAAGCCAATTTCGAATTCTAATGCCGACAATATCTGCTCTTTACAAATGTACTTGATTGTCTAATAAATAGAAAAAGAAATTCCTCAACAATAAATGCTTCAAATAGCCATTTAGTGCAAAATGTATTATTAATTGATTTCTTTGACTTAACATCATATTCTTAAGAGCACAGTTTATTTCATATTTTGAGTGGATATGTATTTGACATATATAGTGCATTACTAGTGTTTAACTGACAATGTCCTTATTTTATTGTGCTTTTCTAAACAAAAAGAAGTAATTTAGGCATTGAAAGGGAATGCATTGGCTCGCTGTAAATCTTATCGGGCGAACTAACGGTTTTTGGGTAGAACTGCATTAAATAGTACGGAAATAAATTACTTACCTCCTTTATTATCTCTTTTCCATTTATTCTGGAAGGTTCGATCAATCGATCGATCGCACCCAACAAATTCCCTTCGGAAAGAACACCCCTGCTTCAAAGGGAGCAATGAATTTTTCTCCAGATCAGAGAAATAGATGCCAGAACGAATAGATTCAAGAACTCATTTGTTCCGCGAACGATACGCGAAAATAATCGATTGAGGAAATAGAGTCATGGTGCACCCCCTGCCACACGCCGAAAGGCGGCTTGCAGGGTACAAACATAGACATAGACATATATTGGATAAATACTCAAAATGTCACAGTCCCAAAATATGGCACATTTAAATATCAATGAGAGGCTATGTCTCAAATTCACTGGTTGTTGATTTACGAATTTCCATTCTATATTCCAGATATTTGGATTTAATTATATTCCTTGATTTAAAAGGTTAAGAATACATTACAAATCTATTTAACTAACCTTTGCAACAATTTCCTATTGATTTATATTCGGATTTCGTAGATAATGCTATTGCTTTCTTTAATGGAAAATTGTGTTGTTATTTTATGTCGCTATTTTGGGATTACCTACTTTTTCTTTCTCTTGTATTTTACCGCTTATTTTATAAATTTCGATTAGGTATTGAAATGTGATTAAAGAAAGGGAAGCGGGATTGATTGAATAATAGAAGCGGATTAATATGGAACGATAGCATTTTTCTAGAAAAAAATAATCCGGGAAGAGGTTAATAGATATCTGAAAAGAAGACAATTGTCAAGCAATTCCACCGCAATCATTCTCGATGAAGTTTCTTACAAATGCCTAATACTTAGAAGAACTACATTAATTGATTGACATATATAATAAGATATTTTCATCGTCAAATAAAAGTTTTATTACATATTTATAGTACATTTATCTCTCCGTCAACCTTAAAGGTGAATTTATTTTTCCAATTCTTTCCACGCTAGTTCTTCTGATGAAACACAGCGTGACGTTTTTCGCTCGAATTGATTTGGATAAAGCCTTTTGTGAACGTTTTACCATGTTATTGTTTTCGTGATTCGAATTTACTAGAGTTTTTTATCGCTCACGCTGTGAGCAATTGTGCTGATTCAATTTGTTTCTGAACTGGATTTAGACGCGTCAATTGAAACTGACAATGAGCATTTCCAAATCAGAGGGAAATAGTTGTAAAAACAGCAAAGGGGTGTATTTGGAGTTGTAAAATACTATTCTAAAATTTTTCTACACAGCAATGATACATGATACATTATTTTCATTTTTGATTGAATTTGATTCATTATTTTTCAATAGCATAAAATATGTTGCATTAAGGTTATGTGTATGAAACTATGAATATCGGCTGACCAAATTTGATTTTTGAGAATTTTAATGAACTCTATATTTCAAGAGCTTCATAGGTAAAATTTTTCTTTGATCGCAAAGTATCGCTATTCGTTCTAACTTAAAAACATTTTGGAAATGGTTAGTTAGCTAAGTATATTTGTTTAGTGTTTTATTAAAAATTTCACTAAAATTAAATCACAACCGGTTACAGGCTTAACAACTGTTTTTAAGTAACATTTATATTTAAATAATGATATCTCAATTATCCATTATTCATTATTTGCCTCCTATGATTATCACCTAATTTTGTCATTTATGTTCTACTATATAAATATAAATTATTCTTATATAAATTTCTTACATTATTTCTTAAATAAAGTTCTCTTCCAAATCCGCCTTGTTCAAATAAGGCTTTGAAATAAATAATGCCGAAAATGAAGGACTCATTTCAACCGTCATTTTCAATTCATTAACACTTGGAATGCTGATTCAGCTGCATCTCGGCATCTGCTTGGTCCCCGAAGGCTAATCAGTGGTGGCGAGACGCTTAAAGCGCCGTGAAAACGATGAGGAGAAGATTTTTTTAGAGATCGGAAGGCTCAAAAGCGATTGATGTATAGCGGTTTAGGGTGGGATTTGTGGAATGGAACGATCGGTCGGGAGAGAGATGTACGAGGCAAAGGAAAAGGGGCATTTGGAATGCACGGCGGGCATAAGGCATCGCAGCGATTACAGAAGCTGCCGATGTGGGAAAGGTTGATTGAAATGGCCGTAAGATGACGTATCGCGAATCTTTGAATAATCCCCGTGAGGGTGGCAGAATTGCAAATGTGAAAGTCGTGGCTTGATGCCCTCAACTTTCTCTTGATATTCATTCAAAATAAATACGATTACTATAACTCAAGGAATGTTGACAGTATCGAAATACCTTTGTAGTACGAAAATCTAACATATATATAATACAACGTGTACCTACGTATGATTCAGTTACTAAGTTTGGACGCCTTTCGTTTTGATGTGCGCCAGTAGATGGCAAGCGACCTTCCTTTACGTTCTCCACTAACTGACAGATGGCGGAGGTGTATCCAATTTCCAGATAAACGTATCATATTTGTCAATATAATTGCCTGTTTCAGCTGGATTTTCAACTTGTTCGCACAGAAAGGTAATCGAGAAATGTATATTTTTGTCGGATTCAGATCACGAAAAAATGTAGATGAGACCAGAAAAGTGCAGAAACGAATACAAGATCGAGTTCAACGTACCAGGTTTGCTTGGTATTAGTACAGTGTGGTATTTTCTGCTAGTATTAATTTGCAATTCAGAATTTGGAACATCATGGAACATCATTTTTATGACTATCGAAGGTAATATCAGAACGAAACATCTTTGTAAGCTGAAGTTTCATGGTATAATAATACTCCATTATTTTATTTTAAAATGTAATGCTTAATGCACCCAGATTTACTTTAAAATACACCTCTTATAAATCCCAATGAAGAGCTGATTAATCCTTAGAAAATCACAGAAGTGAGATGTTATGAGTACGTTTGTTGGGAGCCTGTTTCATAAATATAGATGAAGTATAGTTAAAAAATACAGTGAGAAAAGTTAAGACGGCAATTTATCTCACAAATGCTGTTAATATGCAGCTTTTCTGGCTAAGATAATTCTTAAAGTGGAGAACTTTGGAAGAAAATGTAAAACAGATTACCCTAGAAATTGGGAAAATGTTTCCGGACTTCTTTACCTTTTGTCCTCATGGATTTTCATCAAAATATTGTTTTTTGATATTATATTTAAAGTTTTCAAGAAGATTACGATTTTTTTAATGATTAATTTTTAACGCGAACAGAATCGAAGATAAACCAATCCTAATAGGAAATAAAAGAGAAGAATTTCGACTATCTACATCTACATCTACATCAATACCCTACAAGCCGCCTTTCGGCGTGTGGCAGGGGGACTATGCAATCACTTTGGACATTTATTTCAGTAAAATGTTAGGCAATGATGTTGGTGAATATTACCTTCTCCAATTTCTGTAGTAATAACAATCTCCGAAATAATTATCGAAAATTTTACATATCTAAAAATATTTTTGCATAAATTACGTCGATTTTCATGTCATTGTCGGTTTTACTTACTCATTACAGATTAATTATGTGAATTTAAGCCAATTTCGAATTCTAATGCCGATAATTTTTGCTCTTTACAAATGTACTTGATTTACTAATAAATAGAAAAAGAAATTCCTCAACAATAAATGAATGTATTATTAATTGATTTCAAAATCCACTACTTCGGCCTCGACTTTGAGGTAGCTATTCATGATGATAAGAATAAGAAACACTTATACACGTTACCACAGGATAATTTAGGTCGTTTCATTAAATTATCCTGTGGTAACGTGTATAAGTGTTTCTTATTCTTTTCATCATTAATTGATTTCTTTAACTTAACATCAAATTCTTAAGAGCACAGTTTATTCCATATTTTGAGTGGATATGTGTTTGACATATATAGTGTATTACTAGTGTTTAACTGACAATGTCCTTATTTTATTGTGCTTTTCTAAACAAAAAGAAGTAATTTAGGCATTGAAAGGGAATGCATTGGCTCGCTGTAAATCTTATCGGGCGAACTAACGGTTTTTGGGTAGAACTACATTAAATAGTACGGAAATAAATTACTTACCTCCTTTATTATCTCTTTTCCATTTATTCTGGAAGGTTCGATCAATCGATCGATCGCACCCAACAAATTCCCTTCGGAAAGAACACCCCTGCTTCAAAGGAAGCAATGAATTTTTCTCCCAACATCAAAGAACGTTGCTACTATCAGTGAACTTGGATATCGTATTTTTTCAATGCTTTTTGTACCCTAACATCACGCTTTTACACTCTCTAAGCGAAATCAGGATTCTATGGGCGAAGGCAGCTTAATACACTTTGTTCTTTCCCGACTAGATTCTCACCTATTACCCTCCTTTCCACCATTCCATCTCTGGCTTAACCACGGAATGCTTCATTGAACTTCAAGCTGTAAACACTTTTTCGGTAAACGTACCCTGCGACATGAATACATATATTCCTCGTCATGACGATGGAGACCAGAACAAAGGGTGCAAATTAAAGAATTAACCTACATCCCACCTATAAAAGTGAGCGTGTTTTTGTGTTTTCATAACGCATTAGCGTGAAAAACTGTTAGGAATACAAATACGTCGCTCATTTCTTCTCGTGAGTCGGTTGAGGTGTTCATCGCAATTATTTATGGGGATTATTACATTTAATACTTCACTAAAATAGAATCCAAATCTTTACAACTGCACCATCCTTTCAAGTGTTATGGTATCAAAATAACAAATACTTACCATCTCTATACAACCTTCTTGTTTTACAATATCTCTTGGTTTTACATTACTTCCTAATTTCTTTTTTCCTTGTTGTTTTATTATTTTGTTTTATTATATTCCATTCCTTATGGATTTATATTTTCTTCTATTCTTCTTCCTTATTTTCTTCTATTCTTTCCTTATATTCCATTCCTTATGGTTTTATTATATTCCATCGCTTATTTCTCGTAATTTAAATTTAATATCTGTTCTTATCAGTGTTTTTGCATTAATGTTCATTTATATTGTGTATCTTTTCAGGCTTGTTCTTTCGTGTTCATTCTTTCTTCGTCGCTCATCTTTCCTCTCTTCTTTTTAATTCAAGTTGCAACTGTCAGTAGATTTCGTAGATCTGTCATGCTTCCCTTCTTCTGGATTATTCACTTCAAGGTTTTAATTGTTTGTTAAGCGCAGACTTAAAATTTTTAACCCATAAAATATTTTCCTGTTTTTATCGCTTTCCTTCCTGTTTAACATATAAAACTTTTTATTTAAGGCTTTAATAACTTAGAATTAGTTGTAAGAAGTGAGCAATTAGTCTGTCTCTCCCTAATATAAAGCCGTATTATTGTTACTGTCATTATTTCAAAATAGTACACTTAGAAATTCGCAACGAATATAGTCCACCGGAGGAATGAACGCTTCCGCAACGGGTTCTATTACATGATGATTTGGCTTTATGCCTCAGTTTTGTTCTTGAGTACACCCGTTGAAACGTACGAGAAACTACGAGGACCAAATGCCTTGCAGTGGCTAACACCCCTAAGCCTCGCCATCGGTCGATTAAGTTTTTGGCAACCGTAAAATGTCAATGCACGACGTCTTCGGTATTACCACGGAGAATGCGATAGTTTTGCTTCCGTTAATACATTCTAAAACTGAATAATATTACATTCATATCTACCGCATATCGTGAGTAGAATAAAATCTTTGTTAGCATGGCAACTTACTTTGCCAAATGGGTCCTGAAAGAATAAATAAGCCAAGGATTATAACTCGCAGTTTCCCTGATGTTTCTCTGACCCCTTTCGGAGTTATCCGAGAAAAACGAAAACAAGTAGATGTCAAGAAGCTTGTTAATATTCACAAAAGTCGCGATTTTATCATGTCTTACAAGAGTTGTATTTGCGGAATAAATTGGGGCAAAACAGATTCCCGTAGAACTCTCGGGTTTCATAATCCTCCCTCTTAAAGCAAGCTTGAATATGTAAGAATATGTATGGGGCTTCCACAGCTTCCTTTGCCGATTATCTCTGTTATCCGCGGAATTTGTAGTCGACTTTTGTTGAGGAATGCTTCGCTTACAAATCTGAAATGGGTTACCCTCCTTATTGACAAAAGTTTCCTTTGTGCTTACATTCGTGAAATGTTTCTCGATAACTTTTGGTGAAGTCATTCCGAAAGCCTTTCACTAAACCACGAAATTAGGCTGGATTTTTTCTATTGATAGATGAATTGCAACATATTTTTTAAATATTTTGGAAGCCATTTTAGTGGTAATTGATTGGTTTTGTTGTATATTACGGGTGCCTTTGTTTATAAAATTTTTCACTTTATTGTGTTATGAAATTCCAATTCCAAATCCCTTTCATAGGAGATAACCCTGCTCGATCAAGCTTGAAAAGAAAACATCTTCACTTGCTCCCTTAAGTCATCAGTACTGTGTCCATCCTTTCGTAAAATCAATAAGTTAAAATTGATGTTTGGGTCCAAAGGATTATTCAGATGCACAGAGTAAGAAAGGAGTCGGGTATTGGAGTAGAGGTTGTCTGTTGATAGTCGATAAACAATGAAAGACTAACTTGGAGTTGAATCTATGGTAACATTTAGCCAAACAAAATAGTATAGAGGAAAGACGCTCAGGTTAGCCCAAGGCGTTCCGACCAACGATCCGAACAAAAATCTCTCGTCAATATTTCATAATAGCATTGAATCGTAAATTAAATATTACATTATAATAGGATTTATACGTCAGAAACGTCGAAAAGGTAAATTGCAGTATAGAAAACTGAGTCGGAATGATTTAGGAAAACCTTTCACCATACATTGATGCTTGAAAGAGGTATCGGAGGTAGTAACAGATGAAACTGTTTTATTCTATACTTAATTACAAAGTATAGTAAACAAGGCACATCGAAGATAAACGCAAAACAAGACTCGGGTTTCGTTTTTATTCAAAGCGTTTTTCTCGAGTTACTTGTACACGGTACTTTTGCTGCTTGAAAGAGTAGAACAAAAGATGAGACCGGAGGCAAAGTAAAAAAAATAGATAAAAAAGGTATAAACACGGCATCACAATTTCCTCCACTAATACTACGATATATGGATCTCTGATTACGAATAAGAGAGTAAAGGAGTTGAACTAAAACATGCTGAGACTTGTTGTAGGAAATTTAAATGAGTTGATATTAATTATCGCTGAAAGGGCCCCCAAGAGGGCAAATCTAGGGTTAAGAGACAGGTGTTCGTCGTGGTTTTGAGTTGCGGTGGAAATAGAGCTCTTGAGAGGTTATTAATAAGGTTCGGGAGGCGGAAATCTGCAGCTGAAAAACGGAGAGGGCGATGCGGTATGGGTGCGGTCGGTGAATGGGTGAGGCAAATGGGATTGGATGCCTCGTAGCGGAAGGCTTACGGCTAAAGAATGCCTCTCATTCACTCCTACAATGAAATGATATGCGCAATAGGGTGACTGAAAACGATTCTAAGCAAGTGAATCAATGAGACATTGCTATCAATGAGCTTAATGGGTGATGAGTGGAGGTGCTAGGAGTGTACATTGTAAGGGTTCACATATTTGATGAATTCTTGAAAACTTCAAAAATGATTTATATCTCGTATATCAACCTTTTCAAATTAAGCCGCGTTCATTCGCATTATTCGTCAATATCGATGCGAGGAAAATTCGTTTTAGGGACTCATTCTTTCCGCCAATGATACGCGATAAAAATAAGCTAAAAAGGGAACTCGAGCCCATAGTGTTTACACTCTCTGCCACCCGCCGAAAGACGGCTTGCAGGGTATTTTTGTAGATGTAGATGTAAGTATTTATGGTTCTTTTTGTCCTTTTTTAACACTTTCTTCGGGAAACTGTTGTTTCTTTTTGGTGATTTCTGGAATGATTTCATATCAAATGAAAGCATAGGTCTCATTCTGAAGCGAGAGATTATAACGATCTGCTATCTTGTATGACGATTTCTGTTAACTAAACGAGGGTAAATACGCGTTTTAATGCCAAATTATTAATACAAAATAAAGTTTAAAAAATAAAGCAAAATAATTTAAAGCATCAATGCAAATTTAATCGATTATATGTTTATTTGCTTACTCGGCTCTAGCAACAGAATAATTGTCATGCAAGTTTATAATTTTAAACCTTTGAATCCATAGAAGAGTAAAAAAAAGTTTTTATCGAGGGACCTCTAAGGGACCATCCTTCAGAAATCTTCTGAAGGAGTGTTAACTATACACGTTTGACTAGAAGTAATATTTTAACTCATCTACCGATTCTACTTTCCTTTCAGAGGTAACATGCTTACGAGTACTCAGGGGGCAAATGGTTTACTTTATATATACGTATATATCGTATCATTCTTTCATGAATTGAGAGTGGGGATACCAACATTTAAAGTTAAGATGTTTTACAATAACTCATGCGAAAATGTTTAGGCTGATATCCCTGTCTTCTTAATAATTTTGAATTTGTAAAAGAGTCTGATGCCTTATAATAGTCTTTCATGGATTTTTATGAGTAATTCAGAAATATTTTAAAGGCACTTTTTTATAAGAGTTCGTATTATTATTTGCAACTTAGATGTACAATTATAGATGGTGAAATTTACTCAACGCACAATGGTTATCAATGAGATTTACGAGACAGACATGTATACTGTTGGAAACCGGTTAAGGGTGACCTTGCGCAAGATGGTGCGCACCCAGGAAAAATCCCAAGGAAGAATGGACTTGAAAAAAATATGACGGGACCGGGAATCAAACCCGGGTCTCCCAATTGCCGGTCGGCATGGGCATGGTCACCGAAGCCGTGACTGCGAACGATGCCGCCATGCGGACGAACTCACAACGTCCTTGCCCACAAAGTATCCCGAATGGCTTGGAGAAATCTTCTGCCGGGATAGCTCAACGGACAGAGCACCCGACCGGCAATTGGGAGACCCGGGTTCGATTCCCGGTCCCGTCAGATTTTTTTCAAGTCCATTCTTCCTTGGGATGTATACTGTTACTGTTCTATTCCCATCGTACTACAGTACCGTCGCCCTATGATTCGAGGCCCTATGAACAGTTGCATTACACAGAATAATTTTGTATTTCCATTTACGGTCATGTGCTATTCAGTGTATCTCATTCTGAGATTCCGTAATTTCTTCGGAATACCTTGAATATGGATATCATTATGAACGCTAGACAGTGCCCAGATAAAAATTAATATAAAAGTATAACAAGCAAGCAGCGTATGCATTATAATTTGCTCTTATTCATTAGATTCGTGCATTTTTGTTGTCTAAGTATTGGTCGTCTTGTAGGTGAATAAAGGTCGGTATATACTTGATGTTACAAAGCAGTGAAATCTAGAAAAATAGGTAAACATTTCTTCCAAAATGATCGTTAAAGCTCAATATCAGAGTAAATCAGAAGAATTTCCATAAATTTGAGATGTATATCCTTTACTATTTTAGTATAACAACTCCATTTTGATCAATATTAGTTTATGTGGCTTTTCTTAAGTCCTTTATGTGATTAATTAACGAGTCATATCCATTTTTCTCATTTTAAATAAATCCTTCTTTCTAAATATAGCTTATTTCTTCGCGTAAATTATTATCATATTATTATAGAAACCCACTCTTCACCCAAAACACAGCAGATATGACTTTAAATCCAACGAAATTGTCGACTCAAAATTTTAATACTTCACATTGGATTTCCGAGGAAGTATCTGTCTCGTGGGATCACCATGGAAAAAATACAAGGATGATAACAAAGAGAGGTGAAAAATTATAATCAAATCATCCAGGAGATGATTCATTGAAATTGATACTCACTGAAATCCGGAATCTTCCAGCTGTTCCGCAACTTTTCAGAGGGCACGGTGACGCTAATTGATTTACGTTACGAATTGACGAAATCGGGAGAATCTCTCAGGTGAAATGGTGCAAATACGGGTGTGAAGGATAGATGGACAGATAGACCCTTTATTGGCGAGGTTAGGCCCATGTGGGCCCCTGTTCCACATTGACGCTGAAACCTGGTCGTGACTGTAATAAAATCCTGCGGAAAAAGTACAGTCTCTTTTCCTCCAAACATAAAGTATTTCCGCAAAACATCGCCAATTTCTGTGAATTTTACTCGTCATTGGACTTCACCACATTTTTCTTCTTTGGTGAGAGAGGGTGAGAAATAAGCCTGAAAATAAAGAAAGAGAAAAAATACGTTAGGTGAGATGTATTCATAATTGTGTATTTAATTAACAGAAGGGATGAGTATCATTGGCTTACTATCGTTCATGATAAACATTTATGCCAAAGGTTCGGAAGGGAGATTCGTGCCGGGGAGGAGAGAGAAGGCTGCGAACGAATGGAGGGAGGAGGGATGCGATCGAACGAAACACCTTCGGCGTAGGAAATGCGGAGAAAGACACACGATATTTGCTCGCCCAAGGAAGGCGCCGCTATGTTTGTGTAGGGATGTGAATGCAAAGCGGTGATCAAGGGAGGACGACCTAGAGATGGGTGCAGCCTTCCCCATTTAACTCATACCCTATCTTCCACGTTGCTCGTCTCGTAGCTTTAATTTTTGTCCTTCTTCGCCCTTTCCCCATTCCTCTCTCTTCAGCTACAACAGGTTTTCCACCCAGGGGAAGCGGGTGCCGCCACCACTGATGTGGGCCAAAGCGTTGCAGATAGCGTCTTTGAACGCCAACAGTGTAAAGCGATGAGATCGCATCTGGAGGTCGAGTCACGGCAGGTTATAAAAAGTCCTTTAGTAGGGAACGAAACTGCACGGAATCCACGGCGAGCTATTTCTCCTCTGAATAGGGTCGCATTTCTCTGAATACTCCTTCTGTTATATATCCGTCAGATATCCCCTAAACATTACCTTCATAAAGCTGGCTTTCAGCGTGTGTTCAAGGCATTCAGCCGTTTTTTACGACAGAAAATTTCTATAGTTGCCCTCATCCCGTTCTTTCGTGTAAGTTAGTAAGTAAGTAAGTCTGGAGTTAAAATGATAGCCTTAAAGCATCGAAGCATCTCCACGAACAATTGCTTATTTGCCTTATCTCGCTCTTTGAGATTTTTTCTTTGAAGTATTATCTATGGAAATTATTGGGTATTGAAATGTTTTTCTCGGCCATTGAATCCAGATGTACCCTGGGGAAATGAATAGCCGCGCAACCATATGAATAGCAACTCTAAGTCTATCGGAAAAGGGTTAAGGTGATTTGGCACGTCAAGGCGTGCATCTAGAAACCTTTTATTAGAACCTTTTTTTAGAAAACTTTTACTAGAAATTTTGTTAGAACGTTTAGAACTTAGGACCTTTTCATGTCCGTTTTTCATTAAGTCTATAGTTAACTGTTTTGACAAAAAATCAAGGTCCATGAATCTATTTCGAAAACTACAATTTTCACACTTTCGGCTAGAGTAAAAGATGAGTTATTATACTATGATTATACTATACGTTGCAGAGTATACTTTTTGATGCCATTATTATTTGCCATGAGTTATTTGAATCATTTACGTTTTCGCGATCTCCTTTAAATCACAAAGAAAAGAATTTGAATTCACGATGGCGGCTTTTTCAACTGGATTTTCTAAAAAATTGGAATTCTGCGATGGTAGATTTCTAATAAAATGTAAAAGTCGTTTGACGGGTAAAATGCGTTAAGGGAAGAAAATATTAATTAAATTCACGGAGGAGGCCGGCACTTTGTGGAATCTTGATGACATCACGAGGAATTGTTGAGTAAAACACGGTTTTGAACAACAAAGAAAAATAACGTTTACAAATCTACGATGTACTAGATAATTCTTTGGCGACTAGCGGAAACTAGCCGAAAACAAATTATACACATTATGGATTAGTAAACGTAATTTTTCTTTGTTGTTCAAAGCCGTGTTTTATTCAACAATTCCTCGTGAAAAAAATATTAATCATTTATGTATCGTATACCCTGACGATGGTTAATAAAGTTAGCTGAATATGACAACTTTAAGGTTAGATGAAGTTTGAATGAAGAAGTCATCGACTAGAGTTTTTGGTTCGTATAGTCTACTTCTTTATCTCCCAATGTTCTTCTCTCTTAATGTTGGTGTTCCAGTAAGGATTTTTTTTATCTCCCAAAATTAATCAAAATTTTTTAGGTGATCACTTTTCGCTGAGGGTTGTGGAACGCTTATGAACAACACAGAGATTAGCAGAATTGTTAAAACCCTACATTTGACATTTTCATAAATACCCTGCAAGTTGGCACGGTGTTATTAGCGTCACGTTTTTCTTTTTGATCATTGAAGAAGTCAAATGGAAAGGAGGCCATAATGATTTGCTCCTTTTAGAAAGACAGTTTAATTGTTTATTTTCATACCCCTAGGAAAACCTATAGAAAATTTTAAATATAATGAAATGTAGACATTAGAGTTGATTGGCGATAGTTAAATCAGACATCCAAAATGGAGAGAAAAGTTCATCAACAAACGGTACGGGTTTTTGAAAAATGACTCGATTTAAATTAAAACCATCTCTTGCGCAAAATTTTTGTTGGTAAAGTTCCAGATAATTCATTCGTATTATTCGGTGTTTTATACTTTCTGAGATTGGATAGATCACGTACGGAAAACTGTTTAAAACTTACAGTAGCTGCTGTGAAAGGGTTCAAAAGGTAATTTTTAACCCCAAAAGTATTACACCAAGTAAGGTTGAAAGGCTTAATGGCGAGCATAATTACTGTGTAATTGCCCTATAATTGAAAGATAATCGACGATGGGAAGAGGAAAGCCACGAGCCAAAATAACAGAGGAAATCAATCTGGAAATGATGGGATCCATGTATAATAAGGACAACAGAACCGTAGGATTGCATTTTCACTTATTAGGATTTCGCAATGGCAGCACCAATATTTCTAAGTGACTAAATATGGTGACATTCAGAATGATCACCTTAGTTTATTTACGATTAAATAGTTTCAATTTATACGCATAAATGGTATTTATCTTTATACGAATCTATTACCAAACACCACAAAATATAAATGCGTTCATTATAACTAAAATATACAGTTTCTTTTCAAAACCTCATTTCCTGATTTTTCGTAAACTTGAGTTTAACCTCCTTTTTAAGGCTGGACCAAATCGTTCCAAAATATATGTACATCGCTTTATGGATTTTATTTTCATATTTTCTTAGCGCAAATTGTCGTCTAATCGATTATAATGGGAATCACCTAGAAATAAAGAGAGATGTTCTCTCGATTAACTTATTTCTTTTTGTTACGTTGTTCATGCAGTGTTGGAAAACTCCGCTTCTGCATGCAAAGTGAATATTTAAAGGGAAGAAATAAGTTTGAAATTTTAAACTCGTAAAAATACGGGATAGCTTTGTTATTTATCTATAAAATCGAAAAAGTTTCTGTTGATAAAAAATTGAAAGATAGTTAGAAATAGTTAAGAAAATGAAAGATAAACTGCGTCACAATCCCAGGTATCATACACTGAAATGAGACATTTTAACATCATGCTCGTTTGCGCATTATATTAACTGAGCTATGATTATATATGATTGGCAACGTAGAAATGATTACTCTCGCAGGTAGATTCAAAAGGGTCTACAGTTTGACAGTATTTTTAAGTAGAACTGAGGCTGGGATAACAACTCAGGATGATTTACCTGATTTTTCCGATATGTGGCTTAAGTCCTCTTTCCACCTTAAATCGAGCTGCCTATCACTTTTGCGAGATTCGACGAGAACGACGTCTATTCGAATGACCTGCTAGGAGAGGGTTGAATTTTATCCGATACGATCTTTTTATTAGATCGAGACTGCTGGGGTAGCAAGACATCACGGATGATGGGGCAGACACCTGCATGCAAGTGAGAGCAATTTAACGCCAACGACAAGAGGAAAACTGGAGGGATACTTTCTAAAATCAGCTCTACTCTACCGGTTAACTTTAGTATATAAATAGGTGCTTGTTTGAGAAATTATTTATTTCCTTCGTTAATATTCAATTTACTTTTAGAAGGTCTATCAGGAACCATTTAATGTTAATTTAAAGATAGTTTTTCACTTATCGAGACATTTTTAAAAGCAATTTTACGTATTAAAAACGTTCTACGTTGTATTTTCATTGCATTAGGTTAATGTTACCGATCAAAATTTGTAGGACATTTAACGGACATTTTTGAGCGTTTATTTACTTATAACGAACTAAATATTTAAAATATTTAAGCATAAGTCTATGATTAGGAATTGAATAGCAGTCCTATTATTCACCCTCGTAATAATTCTCAGTTATTTATGCTTCGAAAAATTTTGGCTCACATTACGTAATAACGGTAAACTCAAAGTTTTCCTCAATCAATCGATCTAGTAAAAGCTTCTTCGAACTGCACACAATTAAATATTGGTGTTTGCTAATATTAACGATAATCTTAATTAAATTGTACGTAATAATCAATGAAAATAAGATATTTCGTCTTTGAGGCATTCCGTGAATTTAAATATGAGTAGATTTTTCTTGAGCATATTTTGCGTACACTTTACATAACACATCAAATCGTTTCCGTGTGTTGATTAAATATCTTTTGAATAAAAGGAAGTATCATAGGAAATATTTAGGGTTAAACTGATTTAAGTGAAACAGGCTTTAATTCGACCCTCATGACCTGGAACCCAATATCCTGTACATGCACCGTCCAAAGCGTTGTTACGGAATAATAATCTGGAAAGTAACTTTCAAGCAAGCGTTTCATCCCTCGCGCTAACACGCTAACTCCCGGAAGCTAATGCATTTTTCAGTTAAGTAGGTATCTATACCTGTCAGAGCGTCTCAAATGCTTCTTTTCCCGGAAGTTTCTTAGCTAGTGTTTGATGTAAGTGACAACAGAAAAACCTGCTTAAGACGCTTTTCATTGGACCAACTGAAAGCCGCGTTATAATCGGTATAGGGTTTCAACTAAGATATGACGAAAGTCCTGCCCAGCCCATCTGCCGCCCGGGTGCGAACATAGTTTCCCGCCCCTTAACATTGCGATAGATATTAAATCTATACATTTCCTGATATGCAGGTACAAATTATTTCGCAAGACTTTAAAAAATCCATTATTTTATGCTTTATTCCCCAGCTTACATTGGTCGCCTAACATCAGTAAGAATTAATTGTGCATATTCCGTATGCTGACAAACTGAAAAGTCATTATGAGTTAATAGTTCACATTACTTCTCACCATAGCAGGAAGTGTCAATTAAACTCGCAAAACGACTAGCAAATTAGGAAAGACTTCGATCATATCTCCCGTAAATATATATAAAAACCTGAAAATAATTTATTCTTCGAACCAGAAAACCTTTTATTTATTTCAATTCTTCGATTAAATCATTCGCACAAATATTCCTTTCTCGTCTTGAGTTATCCTTTAATTCTTTCCTCTAATTGTTCGCCAATCTTTAATTTCACATCATAGTTATTCCCAGATGATTGTGTATATATTCATATTCGTGTGTATCATACAAAAAGCAACATATAATGTTGTTGTAATAATAATAATGCTTGGCTAGGCTTCTGTTGCCGCCCTTTAGATTCCGCCGCCAGGGTGCTATGCACCCCTTGCACCTATGGGATGGCGCGGCTCTGTATGACCACTATTTATTTCTTGCCCGTTGGAAAATAACATCGAAGGGTTTTTTGTATCTTTATTTTTAAATGAGTTCTTTGAAACGTAAAAACGAAAAGGGTTACTCTACAGTTTGCTTTAATCGCCAGAGCTGAAGATTGGATATTTAGAGAGTCTATGTAAGTATCTTGCAAGTCGCCTTTGGCGTGTGGCAGGGGATGCATGCACCATGACTCTATTTCCATAGTCGATTACTTTTGCGTATCGTTCGCCTAAAAAATGAGTTCTTAAATCGATTGTTTCTATCATCTATTTCCCCGATCTTTCTTGCCGTATCGGAATGGCCTATGTAGCATGGTGAACGCATTATATCGGCTACATCTTTTCTGAACGTGCTTTCTCTAACTTTATCCAGTAAATCGATCCCTTTTTTAAGTCTTCTAACTTCTAAAGATTCCCATCCCTCGTCCTGAAGCATCAGAGTGACGCTCACTGATTTATTGTAGCAATTCTTCACAAAACGCGTCGCCTTTCGCTGCACCTTTTCTAATTCTCGAATACAATACTTATCGGCAGGGTCCTGTACACTACTCGCAAACTCAAGATGGGGTATAATGCCGTGAGTCTATAGCTGTGTAAGATTTGATGACTTTCCGTCATATTTAGTGAGAGCCTTCATTTGCTGCTTCATTTTGGCTATTCTTAATTTAAAAGGAAGCATTTTATTGCCAGATAGACTAGAAGAGAATGAATAATGAATTGTTTAATAGCATTTGTGAGAGGCTGTCATAGAGCACAACCTCTTCGATATTACGCTGCACAGACCATACAACTACAACTTGAGTTTGCGCCGATAAACCGATGAATGTTTGATTAATTTTCTTTCCGGACAAAATTGATAAAAAAGTTCTCACTCTATCTCAGAGTGCGAATCGGCTGCGACAATAGGACGGAGATTGTTAAGCTTTGCGATATCTTTATTTTTTTCTCAAAAAATTAGCTGTCGAAAACAAGAGAATCAAAAGAAAGCGCCTTAACGGGAAAGAAAGGCAGGAGAGGAGAGCAGAGGACGATGATACAGATGATATAAACAAATTTTGGTCAATCACATGAGGCAGGCGAACGGCTTAAGAGTGCTGCAGTGTATCTAGAGTCGGGAAAATCCGCCTTATAACCTATTAGTAGAGCTTCGTAAGCAGTATTTCTACCGTGTGTTTCGTGTTAAAGGGACCGTTACGGGAGAAAAACGCATACAGTAAGACCCCGCTTAACGCTGTTTCTGTTTTGCGCTGTTTTATTGGGCTCCCCGAAAACGAACGTAGTATTGGGATTTCCAGAAACTGCGCATAATTTTGTTAGTTCGAATTAATCAGAATTTCTGAAGATGACGAACAAAATGAAGTTTCAATGGATTTTTTAAAAATAAGTTTAGCCACTATAACGGAAATTATGGATCAGTTCATGCAGAATGATTTTAATTTTGATAGAAGCTCAAAGGAGAGACGAAGTGGAATTGATACGATGTCTTTCTATAAACAGCTGCTTGCTGAACGAAACAGGAAAATGCAAACGACGTTAGATGACTTCTTTACAAAAAGTAAAGTATGTCAAATAAGGGAGAGCCTTCCTCATCACAAGCATAACTTCTTTACTCCAACCTTTTTTGATTTTCGATGAGTGCTTTAGGAACACAAATCAATATCATAAAAATATAAGCATAACATTAATATAAAAAAGAATTTTTGAACGATAGATGTCACAAAATAAAACAAAAAACATAAATTTTCTCATTGTATGTTCTGTTTCACTTATCCTTATTATGCATTTACGTACTAAGACAACCTCGTTTAACGCCGTTTCGTTTAGCGCTCGAACTTATTGGAACGTATCCCCGCGTTAAGCGGAGTTCTACTGCATTAGGTGGAATAGCATCTTTCGTGGGTGCATTTTAAGCGGGTTTTACTGCATTTAGGTTATCACCACAATACGTTTTTTTTCGAATATACACAGTGGAACCTCGGCTTACGAACCTCTACATAAAAACTTTATTCTTACTCCAGATAGATTCTAGATACGAAACGATTATACTGTAAAGAATAAATTAAAACCTGGGTTTCGAGATACGAATTTTCCAGTTGCTAATTTCGAAATAGAACGAATTAAGCTCGTAAGTCGAGGCACCACTGCATTGCCATCGGAGATACATCTTACTTATTTTTAAATTCCGATTTTAAAAAATCTTTCAGGAATGCTCATGAAATGAACAATAGATGACATCCTAACCTTTCATGGAGATAGATTAGAGTCTATACAACGGCTAGAAACAAATCTGCTGCGAAAGATGCTCGACTTATTTCAGTGCTACTAATAATAGGAAAACCGATAAAAACCTCTTTGTAATGCCCGACTGCGACGTCTTTGTTCTATAGTAGCCATAAAGAAGCGCAAACCTCAAGTACCATTTACTTTGCCGATGTTATTTTTGAGACTGTTACGTAATTCATGACACAAATTCTGGGAAACAAAAGATGGCGAAAAAAATAATATTATAATTATTAAAGAATTCAAA
>KZ308136.1:2471358-2508633 GCA_000376725.2 Ladona fulva | reverse complement strand
TTGAAAATTTACTCTGGATCTACCTTGTTTTGTATCCGTTATGATTTATTTATTTGCGTATTTCCGCCATATCTATTATGTAAATTAAGTTTTCATTTTAGCGATATTTTCCTCGACCGTCGAACCCAGAGTTTTTAAACTCTCTATTAAATTAACCCAATTAAGGTTTTTTAAGTATCCTATTTTTTACATATATTTCTGTTTTGGAAGCTGGTATCCTTGAATAACAAAGATGTTACATAATAATAATGACAATAATGATACGATATTATTAGGGAGAAATTACTTATGGAGCTTCTTGCAGAATTACCATGAGAATTATTCTTGCGTACTGAATAGTTTGCTAATTTATTACTTGTTTAATCTTAAGGATGAATCTAGACTTTCATTAGCGGATATACAATTGTCAGCGTACGTACATATTCCAGTTAAAAATAAAGATAATAACCAAGAATGCGAATTAAAGGTTGTCCGAGTTATAAGAACCTCAGTCGGCTGTATGGTTGATAAAGATTTTAAATAAGTACATATAAAATTACAAAAGTGGCTCTTCGGCTGAAAAGAGACAACCTAGACAACCTACGTTTGCGTCAGTTATCAAGAAAATGTAAACGAAAAATTTTGAGTAGCATTCCTTCAACTCACTTCGTGTAATAAAGATATTTCGCCATTCAAACCAAAATTATATTTCACCTCTCGTTTCATATTTATATCTCATGCTTTACTAAACGTATTCAAGTGTCAGAAAAATCTGTTAGGCGAAAAATGGCCCCACAGGATAATTTTTAGTTCGCCAAACGTGCTACTCAAAACACTCACAAAACCAGACGTAATACTTAAAAAATATCCATTTCCATTCTTTGCCCTCTCTCATTTTTTGATTTCTTGAGTCTTTTATCCTTCTAAAGTGGAATATCCAAAGAGAAAATCCGTCCTTCGAGCCTAACTTAATTTTTTTTTTGTCATCCGTTCAAGGGAAAAAATTGCACCGCTGCATTTTGGGCTTGCTTGGGAAATAGCAATGTAGAGGCGTGTAGGTGAAATGAGAAGAGAGGAAAGGGGGAGGAATGAGTAGCGAAAAGAGGAGGAAGGGGTACAGAATAAAGTTGCGATAAGTGAAATGGAGAGGGGAAAAGGGAAGCGAGTAGACGGAAGGGAGTGAGTTAAGGAGTCAACAAGGGCTTTACGGATCGATCTATCGAGAGCAGACATGGCGGTAGGGCACAAGATCACTACAGTCTGACGGAATGCACAAAGAAACTCCTTTTCTGCATACCTGACCTACATGTGTGGAGAATATTTCATATTTCGTGGTAGCATATTGTATGCCAGTAATTTATTTCGCAGCCATTCTCCGCTGAGCAAAAGGCGAGCAAGCTTCACATCCACTACTATTGAGGTGGAGGATTCCTTTGATCTGATGATTAGGGAAAAAATCTTTGCTATTCTTTAAGAAGCAACACCTCTAGACAAGCGAGTTTCAACTTTAATATAAATGCTCTCTTTTTCAAATACGGTATAATATATGAGATAAATTCATTTAACATTTTAAAACTTTCATAGTCTTTGCTAATCGTGACGTCTTTGTAACCTCTTTGTATCAGTGGGATTGATTCTGAAGCGTTTGATACTTTCATCAGTTTAATTAACATCAATAACGGAGTAATTAGACACATTTGGCAGCATCAACTTCATTCTTAAGGGTATTTTATTACTTTAACCAGCTTAAATTATGTCTAGCTTTATAGCAAAAATTAAGAATTGAGTAAATACTTTTGCTAGGACAAGATGCAATGAAAGGTAAACTAAGTATCTTAAGAATTTTCCAGTATGAATTGTTCCAATTTTGTAGTGACTCATTTAAGATACTTCAACCCGACTCTAAGCATTTCAAGGTGGTAAATGCAATAAAGTAAATAGAAATTCAGCGTATTAATTCAAGGTTCTTCTGGAAACGAATCGCTTGAGGATGTCAATCCTTGAACTTGCGATGATTGTGGATTGTTCTGTTCAGGATTAAGCACGTTTTTGACTTTTATACAGTAATTCTTGTTTTTCATAGTCCACCACACACTGTTATTTATGGTATATTGCTCTTGGCAAGAATATATCTCTAGAGAACGGATTCTTCCACATTATCACAAGTGGTGATTGGTGCATTTTTCTCCAACTCTTAAAAAATAGTTCCCTATGAATTAGGAATTTCTTAGTATGTATGGTAGGGACTTCATGGGACCCGTGGCCACCACAACAGCCAGGGAAGGCTATCAGGAACCATAAAGAATCTTGCATAATAAGTAATATTGACACGTCATGTACATACATGCTATCTCAAGATTTTAGCATATTCATGTGTAAATTACTACTATTTAACAGCGTTGATTTAAAGATACTGTAGTTGATTAGCAATGTTATTCATGTACTGATTCTGCTGTTGTATATTTAATGATTTGTATTTGTTTACGCAGAAATTTGTTTGGGACATTAAATGGTATGAGGTATTTCTTAGATAGATGTAAGCTAACGTCAACACAAGGCGGAAACGTATGATAAATAAATAAAATACACGGTTCCTTCAAAATGTTTCTAAATCCTGCTGTCATTTTACTGTTCAACGAATTTGCAGCAAACTGTATGAGGATATTGCTGGTTTAAGAGGGTTAAATGATGTTACTTAAACACTCAATTCTTAATTTTTGCTATAAAGCTAAACATAATTTAAGCTGGTTAAAGTAATAAAATACCCTTAAGAATGAAGTTGATGCTGCCAAATGTGTCTAATTACTCCGTTATTGATGTTAATTAAACTGATGAAAGTATCAAACGCTTCAGAATCACTGCTCTTTTTATGAGAACTAAAAGATAAGAACGGGACCACCCCATGTACTTGCTAAGTCCTACTTAGATGTCTTTGCCGCCTTATGGGAATTATTTCACGACACTCTTCTTAAGTTCACAACTATTTTGTATCAGTGTCGGTGGTAATAGTTCATCCAAGTTTCACACCTACACGAAAATGTCTTCGACGGTGCCGTCGTAACACCTATTTATGTGCATATATCAGTAACTTTGTTGCGCGGGAAAGATGAAGGATTAAATCTGTATGACTTTGAGAGGAGGGTAAACGGATGACGTGACGGTAGCGTGCGGGGATCTTTCAGTTTTCAGAAATTGAAGCCGGGAAAAGTAAAGGACGCCTCGAAGAGAATATAAATATACGGAAAGAAAATCCTCGGGATTTGCCAGCACCCGCGCCGTTCCCATTTAGCTTAGGAAAGGCGCCTTCATTAAGGAGATGACGTTCAGAGAAGAACGAGAGGTTCGCGATCCGTTGCTGCACATTTCGTAGGAACGAAACTCCTTGTGTTTTAATTGGAAATTCTTTGAAAATCTTTTCCTATCTCAGTGTTCTTTTTACACGAACTTAAACCCTCTACAGGCAAGTTTATACCTCGAAAGATAGATATTTTCTAAAAACTTCTTAGCCACCGACGGGAACAACTCTATGGATAATGAATTAAAGTGAGTTATGAATGAAGCATCTAATGCTTCGAATAAATATCGAGATGAAGACAGAAGAATCATATGCTCTCCGTGCAGTTTCATCAGTTGATCGATTTCTGAATAATATTCATTCTGCAAATTACATATCTAAACAGCATGATAAAAGGATTGCACAGGTAAAATAATATTAAGCGAATATGCCCAGGAAAAATTCAGTGAAATGATTAATTTGAATGAACATTCAATTCAATCGAATATTTTCAACGGTTTGAAGGTGCAGCGGAAAATATTTTTGGTAGAAGTTTATATTTAACGAAGCTGAAATTTTTTTCAGTTTCCATTTTAAAAGTAAATTGAAATAGGGCTTTGTGTACAGCTTCTTTTTTAATAAAAATATTAAACGGAATACCAGGAAATAGATAAATCTGCTTGTCTTTTCTTTATCTTTAACAGAATGAACACATTCTACCGGTAAAATTAAGAGTAGTAAAAATTCACAACATTTGGGTTATTAGACTCCACCCGGTTACTTAATACATATATCTATTTCAAAGAGACTATTAAAGTGCTTCAGATGACCACTGGCAATTATATTAAGACATAAAGCTTACTTTAACCAAAGACGACTCTCAATGTAGATTTTGCAGGAGTTTCTTCGTCAGTTTGCGCTCACATCAACATAAAGATATGCACGAAAGCTTCAAAAGTTTCTGAAGTTAGACTTCTGAAAATTCAACAACCGATCTATAAATGAAGACGGTAACTCAAACAATTGATAAAAAGAAATCGGTACAAGGCAGACATATTTAGAGTTGTGAAATAAGTGAAGTAGATGGAACCGGAATCCTATAAATAAATTGGACCATAGACAACAATATACTATTTGCAACTATATTCTCTTTTTATTCGAAGAATCCAATGTCCTACTGAAAGAAAAGAAAGTTGCAACACTGCTGTTGATGAATTAGAGGTTTTAAAATACTCTGTAAGTCGTATGTCGGCAGACGGAACTCACGCTTAGAAACGAACGGAAAGCTTCGGATACCCGCTTTCTGGGAGAATCATTATGCGCATTTCAGAGACAATGCCTACATTATCAAGGGCTCCACAATAGGAAAAAATTATGTTTTAGGAAAAAGCAATAGGAAGCTTTTTTCCTATTGTAGAGTCCTTGATAACGGAGGCATTGTCTCTGAAATGCGCATAGTGATTCTCCCAGAAAGCGGTTATCCAAAGCTTTCCGTTCGTTTCTAAACGTGAGTTCCGTCTGCCGACATACGGCTTACGGAGTACTTTAAGACATCTAACAAGGTCTTACTGCTTTGGGAGAAGCCTGAGGTATTTTTAAACAGGATGGGTTCCCGTGTTAAATTCCCAAAACAATGTAAAACGGTAATTGCAGGAATGTCTACATGAGTTGATCCTTAGTTTAAGCTAGTTTTGCGAACAAGCAATAAGCTAGCGAAGAGAACAAAAAGATTTGCCGAAAGGTTGAAATTGATTACCTCATCTGATGGTCGAGTTACTTTGTAGTATAACTTATTTCACTTACCCGCCTTCGTATCGATGGTAATTTTTTCGTTTGATAACTTTATTGTAAAAAAGGGAGGGTTGGCCATAGTTTCCGCCTTTCTCCGGTTTTGGTGGAGTTTTCTTTTTATCAGATAGAATGTAATTTATTTAACTCTGGCCATACCTTGATGTATTTTGTTTTTAAATTTTTTTAGATATGTTGACGATATTTTCTGTATATGGATAGAAACCTGGAGATACCTGAACCTCTTTTTTGTTCTATTAAATTCCATTCATCCTTCCCTCTAATTTACCTATGAGTTAGAAATCCACCATATCTTGAATTTCCTTGACCTTTTCAGAAGACTAACTCATAATACCTTAGATTTTACCAACTACCGTAAGCCAACCAACATTTCCTGCTTTCTCTTCTAACCATCACCATTCCTATAAATATGATGCCTTCCACTCCCTTCTCTATCATTCCCTAACACCCCTCTTTCACCCTCAAATTTTGAAAAAGATCATAATCCTTTACTTAGAGCAAGAAAATGGTTTCTCCTCAGATTGAATTATCCGCATATTGGATAAAAAACTTTAAAATATTGGCAGAAAAATTATATACTCTTCTCAAATTGTCTGAACTTCTCCTTTTTGGCGCAAACTAAGCTGTTCGGAAATATAAGTTATAAAATTTCAAAACTTTTACCCTTTTAATACCTTTTTACACTTTTAGAGCCCTGTGCAACCGGCTTTTTATAGTAAATTTTGTGTGAAGTATTTCCTATAAGGTAAGGATCCCGGTGACCCTTTGTTAAAATCAGGGATGTATGTACCAACTGACCCGTGACGACTGAAATTCAATTTACATATACGAGTATCAAACGGAAGGCATTTAAAAAAAGGCGAAAGAACATACTAAATTATTTGAAATCGGTTCATATCAGTCCCACTTTGCTGAGTACAAATTGGTTTCAAATTACTATTCTAACTTTGCACCTGAAGTCTAAAGATGGCCAGTCGACTCAGTATTTTTTTTTTAACTTAAAAAAGAACATGTTTTTCCTTCTTCCTTTCCTCCTTCCGTGCTATTGCAGTTCTCCTTTGTCGTTCCTTTGAGTTCCCTCTACTTTTAGTGTTTCTTCTACTTAATGGTTTTCCGTGAATCATACGCTTTAACCTCTACATGACCCTATCGTTCCCTCCCACCCCTTCTTCTGGTCTTAAATGTGCGTGTTTGTGGCTTCTTCTTCGCTGGCTAATGACGCTTATGCGGCGAAACTGGTCGTGCTTTTTTTAGTTTATGTGTGTGTTATTTTAGCATAGTGTTTCTTTGTATTAAATTAGGATCTTGTTTCCTAGAGAAAAGTGGTTCCTTTTTTTACTTTGCTAATTGAAAACTGAAGACGGTAAAACACTTTTAACCGTGCATTGATGTCATTTAAAATTGCATAAATACTGTTCTTTGGGGTATGAAAAGTTTCAAAAGAAAATCACTTTAAATAAAAAGAGTGACTTAGCTTTGGGCGAAAATATAAAAAGTCACAAACTAGTATGAATTGCATCACCTTAGGGAATCCAATTCCATCGTTGAGATAGAAGTTTACCAGTTTTAGGTTTTAAATTACTCCTTTTAATTTTTCCCTCCCAAAAAAATCAGTGAAACCATTTTCCTACCACTGAGGTCTTCCACCGAGGAAAAGATGCAATAAATGACGTTTAATGGCTTCGTTGAAAAGGATTACCTTCTGTTTGAGTATTTGTCATCCTTTCTTTCAAGAAAAATCAGTAAATATGTTTTCTATGTCAGTCTATCGACTCAAACAAATTTTATCTGGGGTTTGGGGTACTTAATTCACATTTTAAATTATCGTCTCTAAAATATAGTGGCAATTTTCGAGTTAAACCTTTGATTGTGAAATGAAGCTTCCTATTGTTTTCATACGATTATCCATGGCTAAAAATAATCAAGAATATTATTTGGAGATATTTATAAAATTTTACTTTAAATCTGTACTCCAATTGAACAAGTATTACTCAATAAATATCTAATAATTAGAGAAAAATGTTGTCGGAATGTTATGTAGAACTCATTTACAAATATGAATAAAATTTTCTTTTTATTTTCGGTAAATTATATAATGTGACATAGGTGCGATCTCGTAACAAATCTAGGAGCTATATGAGCGATAAAGAATGAAAATGTTTAGTAAACCTTTAGTCACGTTTATCTACTCCAAGATATTGCAATTTACTTGAAATAACTCAAAATCTTAAGCATAAAAACGGTTATTTACGAAGCAAAATATATAAGTACTTTATAGTTATTGAGCTGCCACTACTCTCATTCCGACATGCTACCTTTTATATCATTTCTAATACACAAAAAGTAAAGTGTTGTTTAAAATTATCTTTGGATCCTTGGCCGCAATCTTACTAGATGATGGAAATAACATCAGGAAACTAAAGAAGAAATATAGAAAGTTTATTCCATAGCATCAGCTTTAAAACGAAAAGAAAGAGTTTGATTTCATCAAAGAATGACTGCCTGGAAATAGTTATCTAGTTTATTCATAAATATTTTATCTGTTTCATTTTCAGGGTGATTGTAGCTCCATCTAGTTTAAATTGTTACGTTTATTCCGATATTTAAGAACTTCCGCCCACGCTTTCCGAATATGGGAGAGGAATTCATTTTCTAATATTTTGTCAGGCGTCTCACAATCAATTTGTGAAACCCATCTTCCATTTAGATATTTTCATTTTCCCTGCAGGACAATCGCAATTTATTACAAGGAACGTGACCCCGAAGAATTCATCATCCAGTCGTTGGATGTCAAAGCTACGGATTTTGGCGTTTTGATAAATCGGATTTATTCTGTGAGATTGAACCGGCGGTGAAGTTACAATTTAGTTAATACTCGATTAAATAAATTCCCTTCAAAATTGTATCTGGATTACATGCATACGTCGATCTAAATTAAATTTAGATTATTTAAAGTCTCTAATCATTATCCACTACGAATAGAGTATGCGATCATTACTAAGATGAATAATGGCGCTCTCTAAAGTATTAAATTACTTTAATTTGTTTCTAATGCAAATGGTAATAGTACTTTTAAATTTGAAATATTCAAGACATGTAATTATTAAGACTAAATATGTAAGTATATTGGTTGTTTTGGAAACTGAAGGAATCGGACAAATGTCCACCAAATTCAAAAGAAATATCCAAAGTAGTAATTTGTTGAGAGACAGTTGATGGGATAATGCACATTCTAAGACTGCTTTACTCTACTGATTATGCAATTTCAAGACTAGTTTAAGAAAATATGTTTTAATTATTGAGACATTAGAGTGATCTTTTACTATATTTTATCTTCCTATTAACTTAAGAATAGATTTGGTTGATGTTAATGCAGGCATTCATTGTCTTGGAATTCTATGAAAAATGTCTTACTTACCTTTTAGACATAAAAACGTCTTTCACGTCGTGATGAAAAGAATAAGAAACACTTTTACACGTTACCACAGGATAAATTTAATGAAACCTAGGTCGTTTCATTAAATTTATCCTGTGGTAACGTGTAAACGTGTTTCTTATTCTTTTCATCATGAATAGCTACCACAAAGTTGAGGCCGAAGTAGTGGATTTTGTCTTTCACGTCGTTGTATAAATTCATTGCATCCTCAATATTCTACAAATTCTATATGCTGCAAAACTGCAACGAAGTCTCTGAGAACAAATTTACTCGGTCCTCGCTGAGGATAAATTTACTCGGTCCCTCCGTGTAAGTCTAGCTTGACAAACCATACGCTTTCCTACCATCGCCCCAGGATTCGAGTTAGTTTTTTGTTGTCACTTCGCAAACAGACATCCGTGATCTTCACCGTGGCTGTGTCCTTTATCTCGCCCCCGATAACTTCCAATATCTGCAGTGTGAACTCCCCTCGTCAGCAATCACAAAGAGAGCGAGATGGAGAGGGATAAAAAAAATGGATTTTTTCGCGCGAATAATGGGAAGAAAAAATGTAAATCCAAATGTCTACCGCGGCTAAAAGAGAAGCCCTGGTATGGGAATTGCCAATCACCCCGGAGTGTTTCGAAACGGAGAAGGAAAAGAGCAAAAAATAACGAGCGGCAGTACATAAACATCTACAATCCAATACACCACCACGTGTGGTGGTGAGATGAAAGAAAATCGATCGATGTGAGAGTAAACCACCGAAAAGGAAAGGCGGCAGAAAGTGAAACCGTTGGTGTTTGTGGATGGAGAGGGAGGGGAGGGAAAAATAGATGAGTGGCGATGGGCGGCGAAACAAATGAACGGAGTGAAGTAGAAAAAGCGTCGCGGGAGAAGCTGATCCATTTGCAAAGGTCGGCGGTTATAAAAACGTAATCTCCGGGAGATCCTAAGGGAAGTTCGAGCAGTAGGACTTGAGGATGGAATAGAAGAGAATAAATAAGCGCAGCTATTAATCCGGGATTCCCCGCGAATGATACACGTGTGACAGATGTAGTGGCCAAAGGCGTCGCTTAGCGTGCGACCCATCTTCCAGAATCCATTAATCACTATCAGAGGGCACAATGCTTCCTGCACGGCCCCATTCCCTGCACACGCTTCCCTCTCGTGTTCCGACACATTCTTTCTTCCAGTGCTTCCACCGTGACATGGCAATAACGGTGACGTCACCTGTAAACGCTCCACAGTGTCAACTATAAATTCAGCCAAGTCCGCTTGATATCACTGCTTATCGAGGGGGAGATGAAAACGCGAGTGCGGGTCCATTAAATAAAATTTCCTAAGGTAAATGCTATCGCTGAATTGCGCGGCCCTTAAATAGTAACTTGTCTACGCTTAGTCAAACTTCCGATAAAATTAATGTCATTTTATTCCGGCTAGACTTCGTGATAGGTTTCCATGACGATGAAAATAGTAAGACACAGCTTTTACCCGTACCATGGTTTTGATGATGACGCAACGCGCCGAAGCCATGGTCGCAAAATAATCTCCTGTGGTGCGGGAAAAAGCTGTGTTTTACTATTATCATCCTCCGTTGATTTTTGAATCCGTGAGTAATTTCGTTTGCGTATAAGAGACCTTCTTAATCTCTCGCTATTTTATTCACAAGCGAAATTCAAGATTAATTTTAGTTTGAGCACTACCTCGCCGAATAAAGGTACATAGTATCCAACCAAACCCCCGGTATTTTAATCCTCTTTCATTTCCTAGTCCACTCTTCGTGATTCACAAATAGTAATTAATTAATTGTACTCAGTAATTATGTTTACTGTATTTACGTTCATGATTGTAGTACTGTTAATAGTGTCTTTTCGCACTTATAGGCGCAATAATCGTACTCAAGACCGCTTCCACCAAAGCCGATCGCACGGCCCACTTATCCGGGAGCCCCGAAACCTTCATGATCCTGTTTTCTGGGCGTTTCTCTGCATTTTGTCCTTACCCGTCCTTCTATTTTCCCTTCAGGTATTTCGTATCCTACACCATCCATTCTCGCAAATGTCTCATACATATAAGACCTCATCTGATTTGTATCTCTAATATGACTCTTTGCTTCAAGGCATGTCAACCCTCCGACAACATTCATTTCCGTGGTATGCTGATGCTGCTGAAAGCAAAACTTCAAACTGTCGCGGAGAATTCGACCGAACATAACCTATGGAGTCCCCGGTGCACCTCAAATAATACCACCGGCATCAAATATTATTTTTTAAACTCCTTCCGATACGAGGACATTCCAATAGAATTTCGAATAAAGGCATTCCCACAAAGGACTGCACATTGGATTCCGAAATCCAGGTCGATGCGTGATCGAAACATCGCATGGGTGGGATATTAAAAATCCTTCAATCGCTCACACGTTAGCGCTGACAGGTTTCCAAAAGACTTTGTGGAGCATGTATCGAATGGCATGCAGCCCTATTTGACAAAGGCCTTATGCTAAAATTTTAAATATTCGATTTTATTTTAATCAGTTCTGATCTTTGTTGTTCGTACGATTTTTAAATGGAGTTAACAGAAACTAACATGTCACCTTCACTAAGCCCGTTATATCGTAAAATAGGCTCTACGATGGCGTAAAAATGGAAGCATTGTATATACAAGTAGTGTCATTTCATTTTCATAAAAAATACTTATATAATATCTAGTTATTATAGAATAAATGAAAAAGTTAATTGCAGACACTACACAATAGGTAATTTCGAATTAGTTAGTAACGAATGCGAATTATATTATTTGTTAGTCCAATGCTATGTTGAAAATTTGCAAAAATTCTTTATCTACATGTAAATCAATTAAACTACGCTAATGATTGAAAATAACTTTTATAATGCTAAATTTAGCTTCATGTAGTTACAACTGAATTTCTTTGGGATGATATTTTCCAGTCTTGCAGAAAAGTTTATGTTAATTTTGTCTTGGTTGATGAGTGTTTTTGGTGATTAAAAATTTACTTTTTCGAAGTTTTGTTTCATCTCTACTAGCGTAACTACGGGGAACCTTTTTATCAACTTGAGATGTATATTAGTAGCTAAAGTATAAAAAATAAAGCGATAAATATACCGTCATTTGAATCCGAATTCAGAGCTCTTCTTTAATAATATCCACACGCATTCCTAAAGCCCAAGAAAGTATTTGGTTGCCGACAGATATTTAATGAATAGATGATTTACGAACGGAAACTTTTGTTTCTCCATATTTTATGCCCCTCTTAATTATGGATGTGGAACGCAAAATCCAGCCCGGCGAAGTTAACGCTTCGGAAGTAATTCATGTGCAAAAGCTTTCAGCGTTATGAAATAAGAATATCTAGGAGCCGAGTATTGGATTAACAGGAAAGAATAAAATTGCCTTCATTTGCTCGTTCTCTGCTCCTAATATGGGAGCAATCTCTTCAATCATATCAAAAGTGCGTCCCATTCATTATTTTATGGTCTCCCATATTTGTATGCAGAAAAAATGGCTAGCTGTGTCGAAAATCTTAATTTGCTTATATAACCCGAACGTAAAGGCGACAAACAAAAGTTCCTTTGTTCTACGGATATTTTCGAATACCATTGAACTGTTCATACTGATTTCCCCTACTATCGCAAGTGATGAATGATGAGCAGTACATCTTTTATTAACTTTTCCCCACAGTCGGAATATCGGCCTAACGAATATCCGCGCGGCAATTGAGCGCATAAGTCACTGAGAAGCCATGATACGTAACGATCCATTCCCGGGACATAAAGCGTTCTCGTTTTTCCAAACCGCGTCGCAGTCGGATGAATCCTCCGAGAAAATGCCTCCCGTTTTTCCTGGAGGAACCCTAGCGCTTCGTTCCTTAAGATTCTCCGGAGCACATTTCAACTCGCGGATGGAAGGGGTTAGGGAAGTAAGAATTTTCCGCCCTAAATTTCTAGCGCCGTTCCCTTCGCTTTTCCCGTCGAAGGAATGAAAAAGGTCCTTCTGCATCCTCGTTTCAGGAGCTAACCGTGTTCGACACAAGCTTTCCTTTTTCCTACGTGGGCATATCTACCGATGGCGAATTCCTCGGATTACTATTTTATTTCCCCTTCTCCAACGTCGTTCCTTCCATCGTCTTCGCCCACTACTCCTTCGGCCCTTTGGCCCGCAAGGTGATGCCGCCTGCAGATACACGCAGATTCCGTGTCACCTTTTCTCAATTGGTGTCCCTGCCGTCTCTTCTGACCCGCAGTTCTACTCTCACGTCCCATGTTTCCATTCCATATTTTTCGTCATCCATTCCACAGGCCTCCCTCGGCTAAGAATCGTCTCATAGAACTAGCTCTCATTCGCTCACTCTTTTTCAAACCCTCTTTTTCATTCGATCTACACATGTCGTACAAATAAAATGACATCTGCAATTATTAATTCTCACTTGTGGTGATGAGGATGTCCTTTGTTGAATTGTTAACTCATTGAAAAAACTTCTTTTTACAATTCCTGATTCAATATTTATGTTTTTTTTCAGGAAAGCAATTTAATAATAGCTGGAAACAGCATTTGATCGAATAAGGTTGCCTCTACCTTTAAAGGAACGAAAGAGTTATTTCTTTAATTTGAGAGCCCATCCTTTATTCGTTCGACCGCTTTTCAATTCGATTTTGGTAATTAATCAGCCGAAATTGAGGAATCAACAACTAGTTGTAAAAGTATATTAAAGAACAACAAAACTAAAACGAATGAGTAGTGGAGAAAAATTTGCAATATTACAGAAGTCTAAAATTTAGGTATCATGGGTGGAATATTCTCTTTTTTGGAAACGTACATACAAATTAAACAACCACGTTTTCGTTATCAGCATAAAACTTTTCTTCTTCTAAAGTTGTAGCCGCTTCAAGGTTCTTCACATTAAAGAAACCTAAAGTCCTTTAAAATTAACAAATATACAATACGATAAATAGCTTTTAATAAAAACAGAGACAGAATAGAAATTAATGGTGACACATAGAAAGTGACTCATGCCATTCATAAATTCCTATATTATTTTCACCATCCATTTTAATTATTCGATTTATCTCACATTTACAATGAAAATGTTTATTTGATGGATCCTCCGTAGCACACTGTGTCCCATCATATCGTAAGAAATTGAAGGAGACATCGTCGTAGCTTAGAGGTCAGAGCACCTGCCCGGAAAGTGGGGGACATAGGTTCGATTCCCGGCAACGACATGGTAAAGTTCTACAAAAATATAAATAATAATTAATAATAATGTATGTGCGACTTTAGCATATTTCTTTTAACTATTAATTTTATGGAATTTCTCAAATTACAGCTAATTCCATCGATTTTTTAATAGTTCTTCGTTTCAGTATCGGAAATGTAGAGGACTGCGTACTCAGTGAGTATAATTAAGATTCGCCGTAAGTAGATTTCCTCTATCTCACCGTCTGTAGGGAATAAATATTTCATTTTTTCATTAAGGAGCGAGCGCATGATTCGAATAGGTTCAATTTCATTGCAATGGAGTCTTCTCTTCGTCCTTCCATTATGCCGAGCTCTTCCTTCTCATTCCAATTCTTCCCCTTCTCCCATATACTCATGTCCACTGTTTTCCCTGTCTTACGAGCCATTTCGACCCACCTCACCCTTTTTCCTTTTCCGCTACATCGCCTTGCTTCCATCTCCGACCCCTTTCCCTTTGGCGTTCATCTCTTCTCAAGCGTACGACTCGTGCACACGTTTCTCCAAATCCTGCTTAAAATCCTCTCTCTCTCTCTGACTCCACCAAATCTTCCACCCTTACCCTCTTATTCTCTCATCACCTGCACTGCGGACATGCTATCCTTTCGCTTTTAATGACCCCTAATCTTTTTCGTCATCGAAATTCCCTCCCCTTCTCTCTCTCTAAGCCGTACACGATTCCAGCTGCTAATTTAATGTCCCACCATCTTTATCTCCGGCGGTTCAGTACTCTTATTGCCGTCATTCCGTGCATCGGCTTCTACGCCACGTCTCGCAATTAGCAATCCAGCAGAACTCGTCATATCTCCTAATTATTTTTCATCTATCTCATCACTTAAAACCCCAATTTATGGTAAATGCTGTTTTAGCTTGGTAGATATTCGGCTTTAATTTCGATTATTTCTATTTTACTTATTTTATTATTACTATTTTACTCTTACAGCGAGGTTAGGTTGAATTATTTTTTCTTCCACTTAACCTCTGGTGATATTACATACCATTGATGATAATATTACACTACTAACCAAAAATAATTGACTACAATTAATTTAAATATAGAAAAATAAATCGATACATCTAAACATCTAAACAATCCGGCAAAAACAGATACAAGAAAATTGGTGCAAACAGTAGATACAAATTAATAGGCAGATAAGTTAGTAAATAAAAACTAATACATAGAACTAGATAGAGATACATATAAAAACATAAATATTTGGATTGTCTTCTCAACTTAACGTTTATGGAGAAAAATCCACGATGCGGAAAAACACCCGCATAAGAAGGGGTGTTTTTATATTTCTTTTCTGACGTTTTTAATTTCTTAATTCTAATCCCTTCATATAATTATATATTTCAGTCGCTAGTATTCTCAGTCTTTTATTACACAGCAAGAGAATGAGGCTATTAACACTTCCTTCATTCTCTGTAAGTATAGAACCACTTTCTTTGAGATAATAATGCAGCAATTTGATAAAATATCTTATAGTAACCTTGGATACTCGAGCAGACAGCGAAACAATATATCACTTTAAATAAAAACATATTTAGAGCCATATCAAACCAAGAAACATGTTATGTATGAGTTTAATGAAGGAATAAAATTATTGAAATTATTGCACTTTTTGAGGGGCTCTTGTAAAACTTAAGCTATCTTTATAAATTAATTAATAAACATTGAGTAAATAAATATGATCACGGTAATTATTGTATTGTAGCGACCTGTACCTCAGCATCCATTAGAATTTGGGTAACAGAAACGCTTTTTATTGCATATTGTATTCCAACGCTTAATAAACGTTAGTTAGGCCCCATCTGGAATATGCGGCGAGTATATGAGACCCCGCGGATGAAACGAACTCTCGCGAACTCGAGAAAGTGCAGCGTAAGGCGATACGTTTCGTTAAAAAGTGCTACGATAGAGAAGCAAGCGTAACGCAAATGCTCTCAGACGAAGGTTGGGAATCCTTAAAGAAAGGAGATTAGAAGCTAGGCTGCGATTGTTAGATAAATTCAGAGGAAATACATTTTCGGAAGACGTAATTGGTATTATGCGACCCCCCCCTGCTACTTTGGTCGATCCGACAGTGAGCGTAAAATAAGAGAAATAGACGCGAGGACAAGTCGTTTTAGGGACTCTTTTTTCCGTGAACTATACGCGATAATAAAAAATTAAAGAAGCAATTCCACTCTTGGTGTTTACACCCCCTGCCATACGCCGGAAGGCAGCTTGCAGGTTATTTATGTAGATGTAGATGTAGAAATGTAACCGCTTTTCATGACGTTCATGATTTCAAATCATTTGGTAAACCCTCGCAAGTTTTTCTCCGTTGAACTGAAATACATTTTATCTGGAGTTAAATGTTAGATAAAATGGAATGTATGACATAGTAGGAATGATTTCAACTATAAATATCGAAATTGAACTCGCGATAATTTAGAAGTCGGTTTATATGTTACCTAAATTTATAACCAATAAATTGCAAGTAATTAAGGCGTGCTTGTATTAGGAAGTCTTCCGATAATCTCAGATTTAAGTTCTTGGCCTTATTGATCGCCTTTGTTTCTTCCTAATGAATTTCTTTCCTCGCATCGTTTCATCTTCTTGTCCACCAATTCCCTCTGATGTTTCGCCTTTCTCTCGACTTTCCTTTTCCCCTTCTCGGACACCGTTTTGATGTATAGCAGTCCCTCTCCACTTTCTCCCGTTTTCGTCCAATCTCAACTGTTTAAATCTTCCGTTTGATCCAGACTCCGTGACCCCCCTGCGGATCGGTAATATCCATTTCAGCTCCAATTTCTCCCTCGCCGAGATCATTCCGACGCTTTCTCTGCTCTTTCCTTTCGTGCTCAGTCCTTCCCGCTCCTAAATAAGAACTCATCTGCTCCGTCAGCCCACTTCCGGAACCACACCCCGAGCCTCGAGTGCACAGAGTGCCGCCGAGGGACTTTGTCGCTACTGCGATGGAGTGGGAGAGGGTCCGGGCAGATTCAGCGGAAGGGAGGGAGCCGTGCGGGAAATAGACTAAAAAGAAAAGGTGGCGCTACTCCGATCTGAATTTCCATGGACGCGATGTACGCGATGGCCATATATTGAACCGCGACCAGACATTCTCATTCGATGCCATTCATGCAGTTTATTCAAAGGAGCAGAGAAAGAAGTTCTCGCTGTCAAGTGGAACTTCGTGTGTGGAAAGGAGAGACGGATTAGAATAGCAACAACGGAGTTTCGATTGCGCAAAGCTCTCTTTACCAGATCTCAACATTCATTCGAACGTTATCGCGGCGGTTAAAGGATAGAAAGAATACTTATGTTGGAGAGAAAAGAGAGCATCGAAGCTAAATATTCAATGGTTTCTCTAAGATATGAGTTAGATGAACCCTATGAGAGTCAGCAATCAAGGTTATAATCTCGTTATTTCCTCTTGTCGGACAGAGACCAGCGCAATTCATCCCTCCTCACAACATCTCTGGGTTTCTTTGAATTATAAGGAGAATGTGCTCAATTAGCGGGACATAAGTAAGTATATTTAGAACAATTGCATGGAGAGTAATCCCTTTATAAATTACGACACTAATTATTTCGGAACGTATCTAAATCCTAACAAAAATATCTTTTGGGCGTTTGCAAAATAAGTCAGTGCAATACATACGGAATGGGACCCATAGCTTTTCCCACTTCCGGTCTTTCTGAATATTACCGAAAGCGTTGCAAAGTAAGGGCATCTTTGGTCTCTGCATCTGGATTAAAACAGTTGAAATAAATCTTTGGGCATTAGAGTTTAGAAAGAAGTTTCAAGTAAACCAACCATTGATGATTTCCACCCAGTGAATTTTCTCCTTAGCTGTGCTTGCAAAGTTATTGTTCTCGATACGTATTTCGGCAACTACGTTGCCATCTTCAGGAGAGAAAAGAACAGAGTGTGGCGAGGGGTGGTGTTTTGTTGCCTTTCCTGGTGCATGTATATGTATATATATGGATTTATATATGTATATGTATCAATAAGGAAAAGCAAAACAGAATAAGGTATTGTTCCCATGTCATTCTTCATAATGTGCTTCCTGTTTCTGTGAACGAAAAGGCTTTCGTATGCGTCAATTTTTGAGTTCTTTTGTGTTTATTTTTAAGTTTTCTCTGTTAATTTTGTGGTCGTTTTCTTGATTTTTTTTGTGATGCGCTCGATACTGTTTAATCTGAGCAATTTTTTCTTTGAGTGTGGTCTCTTATGTTTCTTCTTGCCTATCCATAACAGACTTCGAAATCTTGATATGATATTTCGTAGATGCCGGCTTTCCTTTACGTTGGAATTGCGTATTCAGTGTTGTTATTTAATAGGATCTCAAGTTTTATTGCTATTGAACAGTTTTGGAGTGATGTATAACTGGAAAAATATGGCTTTAAGTTTATTCTACATGCATATGTGATTAACATGCATATATTATTAATACTCTTAAGCCCACATTTTCCAAATTACGATATTGACATCACAAATACGGCCCTGAATATTTTCGAACATATCTATATTCTTAAAAAAAATTTCTTTTGATTACTTCCACAATTAGTTAACCTACTACATACCGCACGAGACCCGTAGACGTTTCTACTTCTGGTCGTCCTGAACATTTGCGTAGGCCAGGCAGAGTTGGCGCAACTTTGGTAACTTCGTCTGGATTGAAGTCGCCAAAGCAAATATTAGGTTCAGTCAATAGGGTCAGATACCGCCAAGAATGTCGTCTTAGTAAAATTAGTTTGGAAATAGCCATAGTCTTGAGGCCTCGCACATAAATATTAAAGTTATAGCACAGTCTTTCAATAGCACTTATGCAAATAATCCTCAAGAATAATGCGAAATAATGAGATTTTATTGCCTCCCCTTTCTCTATCACATTTCCGAAGAAAAGGAAATAGAACGGTCCATGAAAGAAAAGAAATTGGTCGAAAGCAGCGATTTGAGAATGGTTTCAAACTATGTCTCATTGCCTCGCTCCGTCTTCGTCAATGGTCTAACACCAAATGAAACTCTTTCTAAGACTAGCGTGTAAGCAAGCATAGTTACGTTTGCTAAGGTCTTGTTAATTCATTTTTTTATTTTACGGCACTACGTATTCCTGTCCCGAATTGATTTCCTTATATTAATTTTCTTAGCTAACAACGTAATTCCTAGATCGGTAGTCGAATTTTTATCGGTTTAACTTCAGAACTTTTGTATATTTTCTTCATGTAGCTTAGATGTGAGTAAAAAGTGATCGAACTACATTATATTAATGTATCACCTTTCATGTACGTCATTTTTCTTGTAATACACGGCTAATTAGCGAAAATCAGGAATATCGCGCGTCTCAAACACTAAAGCATTCTTTTCGTAAGAATTCCCATAAAATTTAGGGCGGGGTCAATTTTACCCAAATTTCGTTGGGTTTTTACGACCTTGAAAATGAGACTAAAAGTTTGGAAAAATTATCGATGATTATTGCAACCTTATTTCAAGCTAATATTATCTTTTTCGTCGGTTAGAAATTTCATCTTTATAGATTAATATTCAACTCGTCAGCGCAAAAACAGAATTTGCATCCACGTATATAACCGAAACATTGTAACATTCAGCGTGTACCTATGAATCTTTGAGTGTAGTTTGTTTAGGCTCCATAGCATCGGTTAAATGTAGCAGTACTTTGTTATTTATGCAATGGGATACTTGTAGCAGAAATCATACATTCCTTTTGTTTCCTTTATTGTGAGAAAGCTGAAGGATGAGCTAATGATGGTTGGATCTTTAACGTCTCCAAGAATAACTGGCGAAAGGTGAGGAGGGGGAAGTGCCTTTATAGGGATGAGGTGAGTTGTGAGGTAGTGTAACATCGCTTTTCTTATAGAGGCAGTGGTAGAACATGCCCACGCAAGTGCAGCCAGCGAATAACATCATTCGTCGTTAAACAGCAATAGTCATACTTTAGTACTTTCATCATAACGCAGCCATAAACAGAGCTGAAATGAAGAAATATTCCAATTTATTTTTTCACTTACGAAAAATGGATAACTTACCATACTTTAATATATATCAGGACATCGTCCAAAGCTGATATACTCAGCAAGCGCATGAAAGAGTAAGTTCATTTTTCGCAAAATTTTAATTATTGATGAAAAAGAATCTGCCAAAAAATTAACTTTAAAGTTGACTTTGGCATTTAATATCGTTGAGGGTCCATTCAGTATTCGTGTAATTGCGAAATACATCTTTTCGAAAACATTTCAAATAAACGGAAATCAGTCTTAAAATATAAAATTAACAACATTTAAAACGAGTTATGTTAGACCAAAGGGTATATTTTTCACGTCTCGCTTATATTTTTAATATCAATGCGATTTCGCTCAGAATTACTTTCTTTTGGTTGCTTACTCAGACAGCCGTCACCATGTTTCTTTAGGTTGAGACAATCCCTAAATTGCAAACCTTATTTATTTACAATCCCTAAATTTTATTCTCTACTAGCTGAAGTGCCCATTGATTCTCAACGGGGAGAATAGAAATCGGATTAAATATAGTATATCCATTTGTACATAAGAGAAAATAACATTTCCCATCTTAGTTTAGTCCAATGGGACAGGTTATCGAAAACAAAAATCTTCTAATCAAAGTCCGAAGCCAAAATCTACAATCAATGATAAGAATGCGAATCTTTATGGGATTTCCTTCTTATGAAACTTGTTTGAAGTAAATGTACAAGTTTGCAAGATTCTGTAGGAAATGTGTCCCTTTCCATTATAACTTAATTGAAACTTGTATTGTGATATTGTAATATGCGATGGAGTTATATTTTAAAACGATCATAGATGTCTTCTTGGGATACCGTCATTTTATATCTGCCATTATGTGCATAGCGCCTGAGTGACTGCATGCTACATTTCCTACAAGTAATGGCGTGGCCAATCATTCGGGAGTTGACTACATTAAATTTAAGTCAGTGGCTTCCAAAGTGGGCGGCACAGCCCCATGGGGGGGAAAGTGAGTTAGTTTAGTGGAGTGGACAGAAGTAAGGGGATGGCCCTTGATTTCGCGCTCTGACCTAACAGTAACCACATGCTAGGGTTCAGTTCACAATCTATCCATTTATTCTCTTAAAACGGGTATAATGGAACACGGCGTTCACTGGTTTTAGAAAAATAGAAGGGACGGAGAAAAATGTTAGGGAAGTCTCTGCAGGGTATTCAGGCTTACCATTACAACAACAACCAGTGGTTGTTGTGGTGGTAAGCCTGAATAGCCAACTTCGATCTGAAAAAGCCTACGAATGAAGGGGATACGTCGCCACAGTAACAACTACTGGAAATCCAGAAAGGCCATGAATGGCCGTTGAAAGCTACGAACCAACAATTTATGGGAAGGAAACAAAAGAGTGTGGTTCGTGGAAAAGCTTCATAAAAAATGAATCTATGACTTTCTAAAAACACAAGGAAATGATTTCCTTATGACACAAGGGAAATACTTTTCGGAGATGACTGTGGTCTTCATTCACACCATCGGTACTGCGAATTCATCCACAACAATTTATGTTTGAATAATTTGAGTGTTAATTTCAATGGAGAAATTGAAAAAGTCTGCCGCAGCCGGGAATCGAACCCGGGTCTTTCACTTTCCGGGCGGGTGCTCTGTACTCTAAGCTACCGCGACAGAACACAGTTCTGTCAGAGGACTGAGCACCCACCCGGAAAGTGGAAGACCCGGGTTCGATTCCCGGCCGCGGCAGACTTTTTCTCTTTCAATTTCTTCATCTAAATTCAAGCATTTAAACCATGCGTTTCTTTTCGCTTATGTAAATTTCAAAAAGAATCAGATCATCTGAGACTTAAATTTCGTACTTTTAGGTAAACTAAATATTAGCGAGTTACTTTTCCTAAATCTCAAATATCTTAATTTTACGCAGCAAACCATTATCACTTCAGTTGCGATTATCGACGTCCCTTAATCCCTTGCTGTTCTTCATCTTTACCACCCACAAACATTTAATTTTAGATTGGTATACAAGAAACCAAATGTTTGTAGTCCAATTTAATCAAACGTTTCTTCCATTTAAACTCTACCTTGACCTATGAAGTGCAGAAAATAATCTTTAAACTGATCGGTTACGCTATCTTACAAATATAATTCTTTTCCTTCGAAGACATGGAGTTGTTTTCGTTTTCTTGTTCTAATCTTCTTAAAGATTATTTTGTTAGCAATTCTCTCATTATCAGTAGCAAACAAATTTGACCATTAAACCCTATTTTATGAGAGTAAATGAAAAATTAGCGCTCCTTTTTTACTGGAGTTACGTCATCTTTTTCTCCATAAAATTCTGAACCGTTGACTTTTTTATAATATTTTTATATATATAGCCTTAACGCTACTGTCGAACCTGAAATCTCCTGAGAAAACTGGCTTATATACGTTGGACCATCTCTAAGTCTGAGACTAACGCTACTTCATGTGGATCCCAAATTGTGCAGCAGTATTCGAGACTAAACCTCTAATTCGAGACTAAACCTCTAATTCGAGACTAAGCCAAATGAGGGAAAAGTACGCAATTTCTTAGACTCTTGATGGACATCCCCTCAGGGTTCTACTTGTCAATCTCTGAATTGTATCTCTGTAATTGTATTGAATAGCATCTCGAATATGTTCTGCTAACGACAAACTACTGCTGAGTGTAAATCATACGTATTTATTGTGACTCACGAATTCTAATGAATATCCTGAAATGTGGCATTGCACGCTAATAATGTTAGTGGAACGCGTGAAAGACATAGCAACGCATTTATTTATATTCTAATCAAGCAGCCAATCCTTGCACCAACGTTAGAGTAGATCGCTAAAAAATGGGCAACAACAATGATTTTCGAGCAACTGATTGTTTGTGTAAATTTTTCTCGGGTTAACACCCAGATAAGTTCAGGTGACCATGAAGTCGCCAACGTTTCAATGGCTAACTCTGCCATCTTCTTCGCCTTAAACGTTGGCAACTTCATGGTCACCTGAACTTACCTGGGTGTTAACCCGAGAAAAATTTACACAAACTATCCACCAGGAAAACATCAATTCTTTATATTCAACTGATTGTCGGTTGCCTAGGTATATAGGTTGCCTTGAAAATCAATATGCAATATCAAATTAAACGAAAAATAAAACTTAAAAGAAAAGTGCGGATAATGTCAGCGCCAGCGCTGGACTACGGGAAAATACCAAATTTCCCAGGTAAATTTCCTAGGCAAGCATTTAGTAAGAATCGTTCCCTTTTAAATGAGTAAAATACGAACGAGCAAGAATTTTGAGGCGGACACGTCTAAGCAGGCAATCCCTAATTATATTAACTCCAACAAAATAAATAAATTTCGATATGTTTCGAACAGCATAATTTATATAAGGATAATAAATATAGCATTTTACTTCCTTCCTCAAAATTTGGGATAGAGATAAATCGCACGTACTGCAGCCGATGTTTGGCTCGGCCCGAAAAAGAATCAGTTACTAGATAAATTGGAGGACGAGACCTGAAAATACGTTTCATCGGAGAATCATAGCGCTCGCAACTTCTTAATTTGATCAACAAGCACTGGCAACCACCAAGGATTATTTCCTCCTATTCCTGCTTCCAATCCACATGTAATTTGTCCATATTATTTCATTCTTTTTCTCTTCTATATCCTTTCTGCAGAAATTAGTAGATGCACTACACGATAAAAGGAAGGAATTTCGGAATGAAAATATACGTAAGAAAGAATAAAGAAAAGAAACATAAGAAAACGTAAGAAAGAATAAAGCTAAGTGAACGACCAGAATAGATGGTGAAAAACTAGAACGGGTAGATAATTTCTCTTAGTTGGGAAGTGTTCTCTCTTGAGATGGGAGGTGTACAGATGAGGTTCGAAAAAGAGTAGCATTAGCTAAAGAAGCTGTCGTGAATCAAAGGGAACATGTTACTAAAGGTCTCGATAAATGAATCTGGAAAATATTGGTGAAATCCTTGGAAAGGAGTGTTTTGCTGTATTCTTGTGAAACGTTCCTTACGAAAGGAGGCATCAAATGATTAGAGGTCTTCCAGATGTGGGTATGGCGTAAAATGGAAAGAGTAATTTGTTGTTATGCAAAGTACCTCAGAAATGATAATATGCACAGCTTCCTCTTTGTTGTAAAAATGTACGTCCAGAGAAGATGTTGAGCAGTAAGACGAAAAATCACGATGGTGAATACAATAAATCTGATTTAGATTGGAAACAAAATTATCGCTTAAAGCATTTTGTTTGCTAACAGAATATACCTCTATGTTTTAGTTTATATTATTTTTACAGCAGCTTAAACGTTTGACGAGTTCATGTACAATTTACATTGCGCTTAGAATGTCTTTTAATGGTGATCACTTTATACTGTGATTTTGTATCGATTTATTACTATTCTTCCGAATTATCATTCTCTTATTCGAAGTTAAATTAAAATTGAGCAATCATCATCATCCTCGTCAATTATCAAATTTTCCCAAGCATTCATGGAGAATCCAGTTAACTATAGTAAAAAATAACTCGGAGAAATGTTTGTAACTTGCATAGAGTAACTTGCATGTTTGCACTTTTGTATAGAGAAAGAAAGTAGGCAAAAATTAATGTTGAAAATGCCATTCAATAGTAAAAGTTATTCCGAACAGAATGGTGTGATTAAATCAATATTAAATACGATCGTAAACGAAAAAAAATAAGAAAGAGATAGATTAAGGAAAATCGGGAATTAGTTGCGGTTTTCTTTGAAACTATGTATTTGGGTCTACCTCTCAAGAAACACTTTTCTTGATATCAATATCTGCCTCTTTCCATCCACTTTCCACCTATGTTATCAATTTCTCATTTAAAAATTTATGAGACAAGCGACTTGGGAAATCTATGGAAATGCGGAGTTTTCGACAAAATGCATTGAGAAATGTAGTCTCCAGCTACTCTTTGTATTTCTGTAAGAAAAAAATCTTCTAGTAAGAAAGCTTCTGAGAAAATATTGAATTTATCTTCTGTATAAGTCAAAATCCTCTTGGTTCATTGATCATGTCAAAAAATGAATTCATATTTCGGAGGTAACGAAGACCTCCGTGCGCGCGCCAATGACTCGATCGGCTAAAGCTGTTACAAAGCGATTCTTCTATTTTTCGTAAAAATTTAGTAAACTTATCATTTTTGGTATAGCTATGTTTAAATAATCATAATTTAATTAGTTTTGAAATCGTGTTAGATCCCCGAAAGAGCTTGTTTTTTTTACAATCCAAATAAAATAGATTTGGAAACAGGAGAACGGAATTACGTATAATAGGCTATTGGGTGAGTTCTTACTCAAAAGATTTTTCTTCTATCAGTTTAGGTTACGAAAACGATCGTTTCGAGGAGTTCGTTCTTATCGGGAGAAGCCCACTATAATATTTATTTTCACTTCCAACTTTGTGTATCCGTTCCACCGAAATGAAATATCTACTTTAATCTATGGAATATGCATCTTTATTGCCATACAAATTGTTTTGTATAACAAAGGGAACCTCTGTGAACTGAGATCTTCGAACTAAGCTGGTCTAGGATATGCCGTACGACAGACTAACCCAAAAATCTCACTGCCAGAAGTCGGATAATAACCGTACAGGACTGTTCGTAAGTTAACTGGGATCAGTAACATTTGAAGTTATCTCGAGTATAAAATGTTATAACTACAACGTATATTCAGAGAATTTTACTACTCATTAACGACTTAAAACTCATTAGTTAGGTTTCTCGAGATTTTCTCAGTATCTCAGTGCTGAAATTCATGCATGAAAGTGCGATGAATCGAACCTTTCCATGCGACATGACAGCGACAGCGATTCCAGTAAAGCGAATATATTTAATTTTAAAGCCGGGTTCACACAATGCGTGAACCATGATCTAGAGCTACGCTTTCACCCGTTCTTGGATTGCACACTTAAGACCCTTTACGTGGGCTTGATGACGTCGGAGATAATTTTACGAAGCGTCGACATCAACATATAGTTGACATTCGACGGAAAAAACATCGAATTTTAATGAAATTTATCGGATTTGGAAGTTTTCTACTTCACATGAATATGATTGTGTTTTTAATTTTCATTCATTTTGTATTAATATATATTGAATTGCTTTGCATCAAACAATTTGGTTTCAAGTCAGTCAAATTTCAATATAAATAAATCATGAAAAATGTGTACCTATAGGTTTAACTGGGAGAAAACTTGGAAATGAGATTTTTAAATCACTGAGAATGATTTGTAACTCCGAGTGAGCCTTTGTCTTCTCAAAGATGAAAACTGAGGGCTGAAATGCATGCCAAGTATTCAGAAAGCGTGACAAGAATGTTTTGTGAATGTGCAAAAACTCTAGCATTACGTTTGTTGTGCTTACAAAATTGCGGCAACCCGGTGGAAATCGCCATCTTCTATGACTGTCAAAAAAATATCCGAGATCATACTGTGGTATACTCTTAGAAGTTACTACAGCTTAAACCTTGTTTAACTGTCAACTGAAACCGAAATTAAATTATTTATTAGTTGATTTTGTTTGAAAAGGAGAATAAATTGTACCTAGAAAGCTTGTGAATGGTAATGGAATAGGATAACAAAAGTTTCAAATTGGTCACGAATGATTTATTATCTTCATTCTATTTCATTTCCTAGTTGAAACCCTAAATGCTAGGTTTCTCCAAATAGTTAGCGGAAACCCAAATTGTTCGTAATAATGACGATAGTAATGTTAACTCAGAAATTTCAACAGCTAAAATATGTTTTGGTTAGTGCGCTTATGGAGCGTTATTGCGTTTCTTAACAACGAAATGGAGAAACAAATTATTCTAAGCTGTTGGTAATGAGCGTCACGAAAAATACATACAACGGAAGTGAAAAGGGAAATGGTTAAAGGTGACTTCTTACATAAAGGCCTGCACACACCCACAACTCCCAAGGAAAAACAGACGTGAAAAAGTCTGCTTAACTGAATGGTTAAAGCAACCGTCCGGCAAGTGGGTCATTCGGGTTCGTGTCCCGAACCTGCCAGACTTTTTTATGTCATGTTCTTCTATGAGAAATCTAAAAGTTGACGAGACTTGGGTTCTAATCCTTGTCTTTCATTTTCCCAATTACTTTTGCTCCAATTATAGCCCATCTGCTCAAACGAGCTATGGCCCGTTCTGCGGAAGACTCAGGATCGAGTTCCCCCTTCGTCAAACGTTTTCACCTTCGGGTAAAAGTGTTTAAGTGACTTTGCACGATTATGCTTCGTTTATCCTATTGGTATCACCGATATTCTTTGGAACCCTAATTTAAAACTTCAAATAAAATTCAAGTCGATCATAAAATACTGAAACTGAACTTAGTATTTTGATTACTTAACAAAACATTAATCTTTCGATGGTCCATAGTAAGCAAACACAAATACGGCATTAATAATTTGAAATATGCACATTTTTTCAGTTATCTTATCTATTATTGAGTCAAATATTGCGAAAATCAATTCCAAATTCTTCGCATTCTAACCATCACGCTTCTTTTTCACAAAAACAATAACGTAACTACACTCATTGAACTATATATACTTGTCATGAAACTTCCTTGATACCAGATTGAAACAGAAATAAGATAAAAAAGTAAAAGCATGAATATTTGAAAAAAATATAATATTATTTTATAAATGCTAGTTTATAGAAGTACTCATTCCAATGCCGAAAAATGTTAAAGCGTTAAAAAAAGGATGCAATCAATATGTATGTAGATTTCTCGTATAATCACCTGTCATGATATTCCCTGCAACATTGTACATGCGACTATATGCGAAATGACCTAAGCTGCCGAAGTACTCTTAACAATACTACTACAACAAGTTCTACTAGATAAATATTTACTAAAAATCCATTTTAATTGAAAAGAGTAATCTAATTCGGTAGATTACGATTTTGTCCTTTTATTTACATGCAAAAAAAAAGAATTTATAGATTGTAAATCGTTATTCTCGGTCTCTCTTTTCCCAAAAGAGTAGTGTCTGAAGGAAATGAAGCGGAAGCTGTCACTGTCCTTTGAGCTTTCCTAGCGCACGTTAACGCAAGTGGTGCACAAAAATAAATCCGCTTGACACGATGGGATTCGCCCATTGGGAGTTTTTGGCAGCCGATGGACAGCGAGATTTAGGGTTGGTCAGGGCGATTCGATGCCCGCGCGTAACTGCCGTACACGAGTCAAGTAAAACATGCCTTACTTGGCTTGATCATTGACTGCATAATCGGAAAGCGGGGAGAGGTGTTTCGTGTATCGAATACCGTCGGTAGAAGAGCTTAAACTGGGACTCTATTCGCGAATCAACGAACTCTAGTCATTAAAACAAACATTACCATGTTAAAATACAAGGGAAATAACTCTTTCGATAAATAATTACGTCGCGGGATAAATACATTTCAAATCGAATTATATCCTAAAATATTAGCAATTTTTTTCTTATTTCTATTTTCTATAGCTGAAGTATTTAAATTGATATAAGATTTCAATCAGGTATTTATACTCATAATTAATCAGTTTAAGTTTTCGCTTTAGTTTATTGACATTTAGATACAAAAGTAACTCCGCAACTATTTTTTAATTTTTGACCATTGTTTTCAAAGGCAATTTCAAGAACTACCAGGCTGATTGTGTATACATACTATATATACTAACTTAAGAAGCATCGATCACAATGTGTCTTAATTTATGGGTGTAATGGAGTGTGCTATTAAAGATATCTTCTTCCTTTGAATCAATAATCAGTCATAGACCTCAAAACAAACGGCTGAAACATTCACTATTATTTCCATAATTTAAAAGTTTATTTTGTTTTTTCTTCCCTATCAAAATTCCTTTATCTACGTTGCAGTAGATGTATTCCGAAATGTGGTCTCGCGTATCTCTCAATCCTGATTCTGAACCATTGTGGCTTAATTTGTTTCTCTCATAGTCACTTCCGTGTTTGATCACTCGATAGAAACAACAGACTCGCATACGCCACCGAACTGAAAACGCACATGTCACGATGTATCAAGGTTTTTGTGACCATAAATCTGAATACTGTTTAACAAGCATGGGTTTAAATCGCTGAATTGTGTGATTTGACTTCAGGATATGGTAGTGATTTGACTTCATGACCATGCAAGACAAATGGCTCACTCAAAAAGATCTTTCCATTTTAAATTCGAGCATTCACGCAAAAATAACAGATTGTGACTCATTAAAAAAAGTGCATCAATACCGCATTACTCCGAATCCTATCTCTGAAAACTTACGTCCTCGCATCTTCTTTATCTACTCTTAATTATATTTGATTGAACTATTGTCATTATCGTTTCTTATAATAACAAAATTATTATTACTGAACGAATTTTTACAATAATCACTGGGATTATTTACTGAATGTAAGGTTATCCACTCTTCAGGAGTGATTATATAAACAAACTATTTCGAAATAACGGGAAAAAAATTGCTGGTAAGCGTTTGAATTGAATTATCATATATTATACGCGAGTATCCCCTGTAATCGTATCAATCAAAACTCGATTATTCAGATTAATTAGTGAAATAACATTGATGTATTCATGAATTAACATGTTATCGATGAAAACAATCGGAAACTAAAATCCTGATGCGTCGACTGTACAAGCGACAAAAATGCCCTCAGTAAATTAACTGAGGAATTAACAGCTTTCTTTCCCTCGCAACGATCTAATACCATACGACAGTCGCCGAAGACACATTTCAGCTATCACCTGCAATTGCTAGTAACTCCTAGGGAAATGTGATTAATAGCATAGGATCTTCAATTAATACAATTGTGATTTGGAAAATGAAAGTGTGCTTTTGTAAAATGTGAAAATCATTTGAAAAGTGGTGCGAAACTTGAATTACAAAAACGATTTTTGTTCATTCTTAACATTTCACAGCTAAATTATGCGACATATGTAAGGAAATTTCTCCTCATCATGGGAATATTCTCATCCTCTCATGTCCATTACATTAGCATGTCATTTATATGTCTTTCCTGTGTAATTAGAAGGCGGTGATAGCCATGGCAAATACTTTTAAGTAGTGGAACAAACTTCAAACTCCAAGAAGCCTTCTTGGAAGGTGAAATTTGCTTAGGGAGTGCATTGTGAGTAATATATCGTACAATTTTCGATGTTTTTATGGAGTTTGTTTCGTTACGTATTAACTGCATCATCATTGGTCGATTCTGTTCCGCTTTGTTTCGTCCTTCAGTTTTTAAACCATTCATCTATGCCTTCGCCAACTAATTGCCTTTAAGATGCAACATTTTATTTAACTACCCAAATATATTTATCTTTATTTTATCTGCTATTTTTTATCCCTCTTGCTTGGATGTTTGCCCTCAGTTTTTTGCTCATCGTGGTACAAAAAACGTAACCGAGAGCATAGCTTTTGCCCCGAAATGACAGAATGATTACTTCTCAAATAAAAACTAATGCGAATACCAGAACGTGACCGATCTTTTCCCTCTGTGGCTGGCGTACTCCCAAACAGTGTCATGCACATGGCTTCCTTACCGTAAGAATTACAACGTAAGAGAAGCAACCAAAACTTGGCCCAATGTCAGATTGAGTCTCTCTGTAAATAGCCATTACCGGAGTGAGAGACGAATTTGCTACCCTTTAGAGTCCTCTCCGCCACGCCAGCGATTCAAATACACTTCTCCCATAGGAGTTCCATCCATCACACGGCCCCTTTATACCCATTTTCGGTTATGCAACCGCCAGGAATTATGCTCTTTATCTCTTCGTCTCCTATACGTGGATCTCTGATAATTAATTACACTCTGAGCAGTTACCCTAATCTTCAGTCTCTCTTCTCTCCGTGACGTCATCATTCATTCCTTTGAATTTTCTACCAACGCTGCTGTTTTTATTTCTTGAAATCTAATAATCAAGTAAAAGAGACATCTCCAAAGCGTCGGTCCCGAGTTCCAATTCTGGTTAAGGCACGGTTGCTAAAAAAAGTATTAACTGTAATAGTGGCTTCATTAGAATAAAATTTTCAGTGATAACTGAAGATGATGCTACGCATCGAAACCTGGGTCGCGTTAGTTAAAATTTCTTGTGGATAGTGTAATATAAATAATATTTATAACCAGTTATTTTATAATGAAATTTCAGAAAACGAAGGCCGAAATCATCCAATGTAAAAATCTCAAAAAATATCCTTAGATTGTTTTGATACGCCTAATGCCCTTCATGCTTAAAACGTCAACCATCAATACCAAACTGTGGAAACTTTTATAGAGCAAAATGTTTCTAAAGTATTTTCGTAGTAATTTTTTCAAGATAATTTCAAATAACCTTCGATAGGTTTTCTTTACGTAATACCTACGATGTAAAAATCAATGACGAGTTAGCCGAATTTTCGTTTAAAAGAGAGAAACCTCTTATATTAAGAAACCCCCGATAATTTCACTTTGTAAACCGCTTCAATGAGCCTTTGTGCCTTATCACTTTTTTATGCTGAGTTTTCAGATGAGTACATATCACTGTCAAATTTTTCTTCATGTTATCTCTGTAAGTAAATAATAAATCCAGCCTAATGTATTGTAATAATATTTTACTATAATGAAAATTCGAAAAAACTTTAAAAAACTAAAGAAACTTGCTTTTTGCATCCACATACATCGGATTAAAGAATGTAATGCTTTAAATGCAATTTGGCCATAAGTATTTTCATCTTATTTATAATGGTGAGATTCAAACTTTTAGCTACCAGAGAACTGCTAATGGATCAGCAGCTTGAAATATCTTCATCATATATTCATAACATAGTTCTTAGGTAACATTTTCTTATTTTATTGTGATACGAAGATAACCAAAACATCATGGATCATAGATGTCAAATTTTAAAATTTCATTTAACCTGCAATAAGCAGGATTGGAAGTACAGTTTTATTACTCAGAAAAAATAGCTAATTTACACAAATTTCAATGATTTAATTAGAAAGCACAGTTTCTTTCAAAAGTCACGCTTACTTTCCTTTAATCTGACGATAAAATATAAGGAATATATACCTCCGATTCTTATCATTCAATACTTTATTAAAGAATTAATAGTTTTGCACTATTCCTCCCTACTTATTACAGTCCTTATTAATTCTCTTGTACCTCGGAGATGATTCTGATATTTTCCAATTCTTCAGTGGTTCGCATTCAAACTTAACCTCTCTGATTCCATTAATGGATATTCTGATATTTTCTACAATCCATGTGTGCACTAAATATACCCACGTAACACTTCTTTTTATTCTTTCTTATCCTTTACATGCAAATCTTGATAAGTGGAAAACACCACCAAAACACAACAGGAGGCGATCTCAGGAATTAAGCATTGCTCAGAAATATCCATCGAGGAGGACGAGCAAGTTAAAGGGAGTATCGTTTCTCGTCTCTGAATATCTTTCCCTCCACCATAATGCCAACCTTCTTCTCTTTCGTGCCCCGAGGAATTTAACACAGCCATGGGTTACAAAACCCAATGCAACGACTTCATAAGGCTATCAGTCCCGACTTCACACCTTCCTCTGTTGTTCTTAATCCCCATCCTTATCATGTTTAACATCTCTCCAACTCAGTGTCGTTCGTTCTGCTGGCAGGTACACATGTTCCTTATTAACATGGACTACGACGATCCTTCCGCAGAACCCTTGTTCTCTCAATCTGTACCTCCGACGCCCCACCCCACTATGCGCTTATGACTTTATCTGTCATATTAACGAATTCTAGTTTAAATTGAGTTCTTAATCAGTCTATCCATCCTGGCCTTCGTCCCTTCTCACCCTCTTATTACATCCTTTCCATCTTAGTGCTTTCCTTCCGCTGGCAGTTCTCACGTATTTCTCTCGTTACCCCTTGTTTCCCTTTTTTCGGATTGGTTAGGAAATGAGATTTTCTAACCCGCCGCTCTGTCCCAATAGATGTGTTCCGTAACAATTTTTTTTTTATTTTCTCCCTGAGTCACGTCTATTGTTGGCCTACTTTTCCCTCTGCTTCACACGATCCTTTTCCATTTCTCTTTTCCATTCACATTACTTTTCTGCATAGCCGTACTTACATCTACATTTATTCTCAAAACTGAGCATACTGAAAACATTTTCACCACGATAGTGAGAAAAATCGGTGCTGCTTCATTTTTCATAGATTAACTCAATTTCTATCCTTTTTACTAATTTATGATCTGCATCAAATTAATTGAGATATCTCTCAGCTCAATGGTACATACGTTAGTTGAAATTTTGAATGTTGTGGTCTTATTCAATGAAAATAGATAAGAGGATAGCTAACTATTCCTTATTTTCCAGTACGGTGATGTTACTTATCTCTTTAGCCGTTAGCAAAATAAAGGAAATACAAATAAATCCTTATGTTACATCTGTTAGAGAAAAAGAGTTTCTTAAGCAAATGTCTCGACAGTCTTTCGATCTTACCGTTTCGGCTGTAAGTATGAGTTGAAAGTTTAAATGGACTTTAGAGGCTTTCTCTGAATTATTTTTATAAGATAATTAGGGGATGGAAAGTTTAAGTATGCTGTTATCCCTAAGATTTCCGATCAAATATGTACTTACTTATTTTTGTTCAACTTTGGTTTCAGGAGTTTACTCCACTTCAACTGCCGGTATTTTCACAAAAAAGTCTTCTTGATCAAAGATTGGATTATTTTTACCCTGAAACCAATTCCTTTTATCAAGATTTTATTTCCTAAATGTAATCAATACCATTGCATAATATCTATCATTAGATGTGATTAAATGTAATAAAGCTCTCTCGACCTTTTTACCTAAACCTAAATTAATAGGTTGTTCGTTCATTAGTAAATTCATTCGTCATTTCTTATTACCTTTAGACTTTTGCGCATTAAAACACTAACAATAGCTTGTGCTCTTTTGATTTCAATTTTTGTGCGTCAAACCAAATTTAGGGCAAACAGTTGAAACTTCGAAGAAATTCAAGAGCAGGGTTTATTATTTAAATTTGGATATTAAAATAATACATTCCCTTGTATGATGTCCAATGTTGTAGACAGTTTGAGCGGTAATTCTTCCATAATTGTTATAATCAATAGATGAGAGTGGAGCGGCGAGAGGAAATAAGCGTACTTGCCTTTTCTCGAAAAAATCACCTGAATTTGCGGCGTCTTTACAGCGAAGATTTAAGGAGAGAGATTACAAAAATCTCCCATTATAGTAAAATACGCTCAAATTTATTCAACACGGAGGTGAAAATTGGGAAAAAGGGCCGAATCCCGCCCAAGCTCAAGTGTGGGTCGGAATCGAATCAATGACGAGGGGCGCATCGCCTGGGCAATCCCATTTTCGCCTTCTCTCCACAGCAACCTATGTACTTAGTATTCCAATGGCATTCCTCGGCCCTTAAAAACCGCAAATTCAATATATGGACGCAAGCAACCTTTAGGAAATTCTTTATGAGAGGGAATGATGAGTTCTCATGACGCATGTATAGATATCGTTGCTGGAAATAGTTCGCTCGCAAATGGTATGAAACGATACTTCAAATGCCTTACACGAAGGGATCGATTAAAAAAATTCACCAGCAGAGACGCAAATATTCAGCCCACGATCCAGTTTTTGAACATTAATGAATTTCACATTCCATTCATTTTTACATCCATTTTTATCAGTCATATGATCGCATCCATGATATGTTTTCTGAAATTTTGGTTGGCTGGTTATATCACCATGAGATTAAAAACCATTAAGCAAGCATTTTTAAAAAAATTTAAAAGAAACAGTCCTGCATCAAAGCCGTAATTGATTATTTTTTCTATTTGGTATAGTATGTCCTATTTGAAAAAATAAGATTTCCTATAAATGGATATGGTTCTGTTAAATCATTCTTTGGCGCCATTTACCTTTACTAGATACAAATGTTATAAGTTCCCAACCAGCTTAAAAGGAGAGAAGTTTTACGTATAATCTTTAAGCCACATCAAAAAGTGCCAAACAAAAATCATACTGTTTCGAAAATAAAAATTTTTACCAGTAGTTCTTTCTCCTATTTCATTTAGCTCTCTTTATTTTGAAACGAAATGAATAGAAGTGAGCGAGATTGATAATGTATTTTACATTAAAATAATTACCAGCAAACCTCGTCTAGTTAGGAAATGCTAGAATTAATAGAACCTTCCTATTCAACGAGGTAATGAACCCAGATTACTCGCAGATCTGTTATGACGTATGCTGGTGATAATCGATTACATTCGTCTCTATATCGGAGGTTGCTAATTGGATTTTAACGGAAATCGCACTAGCGCGGATTACTTCCATTATTTCCTTCACCATTCCATGAATACGAATCAATGCATAAATGCTAGGGAACAACACAATATTCCATTGATCTTTCCTTAATTAAGCGACCTCTCCTTAATCTTCCATGCATACTATACGAAAAATTGCGCAAAAAAATTAATTTTCGTATGCCTTTTGTTATTAAAACATCGTGAAAATTGCCATTTTTTTCATTTCAGCACACTTCGTTCGTACATTCTACATTACCATATACTTCCTTCCATGTTTTTTTACACCTTCACCATCATCTTAAATTCACTAGCTCTATGTTCACATACCTGATTATCGGTTCGAAAATGTCCTCCCTTTATTGTCATAAAAATGCATAAAAATAGTTTAGTAGAGTCCATCTAAATCTATAGCCTAAATCCTTAGCGATCATACTCTTACTTCCAAATAATTTTGGTGATAATGAGAGTTTTGGAAGTGAAAATAATGGTTTTAATTTCTTCTTTTATCAAATAGAGGCAAAATTCTTCTTTTTTGTCATTACTCAATGATTACTCTAGAATTATATAAAAGGATGATAAATAATAAAAATTTCTTGCATTATTCATTGGTCAAGTCCTTATAGAAATTAATATTTGTTGAAAGAAAGGAAGGAAGACTTTAAGGAAGACGCAACGTGTCGAAACCTAGGTCGTTTTTTTCTTTAAAAATCCTGTGGTAACCAGTTTAAGTCGTTCCTTATCCCTTTCGTCATGAATAGCTACCACAAAGTCGAGGCCAAAGTAGTGGATTTTGTTAAATATTTGTTTTTATTGCTGAGAAAAATTACACAAAACGAAGGAATGCATGAAAGTCGTCAAATTGAGTTATTCTCCACTTCGAATCCAATGAAAATTGTTATTTTTGCGTTAAAAATAGTAATCGGGCTCGGAATAAAGTTTAGGTAACAACATTTATTAAATCATTCTTTCAGCTATTTCTTTTTTAATCTTATAGCTATTACAGCAGTCACCATTTATCTTCACCTCTCCCATTTATGGATTAAAATTTCATCTGCGAGGCTGTTATTCATTTTACATGGTAGAGTTCGTAAGATCGTTTAATCCTCTATTTTACCGCTCCATCCCCACCTTACCACATCTTCGTTGAGGATTATTCAAAGACCACCTCTTTAAGGAAGACCCGCGAAGAGCAATTTCGGATATTAATTACGGCCACAAATTTATCTGACCCGGTTCTTTGAAGCTATTAATTTATGATAGAAAATATTTTCGAATTTATTATGTGCGTATAGGCATATACAAAGAAAATAAGAATATGCGATTATCTTAAACTCAAGAACAGTAATATGTCCATGTTAATTTACCTTGTTGAATTGTTCACTCAAAAACTGTTAAATTTTTGTTTTATTCTCCGATGTAGAATAAATGCAGTAAATTATTTGGAAAAGGAATGTACTTATTTTTAATTTATATCTAGAAAATACATAAATTTCAGAATATAAAAATATTTCAGATAACGTTTTCAGCAAGTGATTTTGAGGTGAATATATTTCTATTCCATCCTTTGTTTATTATAGTAGAAGTACCTATCCATCTAACAATAGTTCGCGAAAAAAATTATCATTCCTTTACTTCATTCATCGAAAATGTGGAGATAATTGTTTGGTTCTTAATTCCGTACGGATACAGTTACATTGTAGCTAGAGGTATCTCTACTACCTAAGACAATTTATAGCCCTATAAATCCTTTAAGAGTATATTTTTTTCCGTTTTTTGTTAGGAATTGGAGGCGAGTTGCCGCGTTTTACATTCGCACTGGTCGGAGTTACGATTATGATTTTGGCAACTGCGCCAGCGAATTTCTAATTATCAGATTCATGTTTACCACATAACAGAAGAAGACAAAAGTAATGAATTTTCTTAACTACGTTTTTCTTGAGGATGCTCATAACATTTAAATATCTAAAAAAATACCACACATAAAATTTAGTATCAGATGATCGATTTTTCTTTTAATAATGACCAAAATTCTACATTAGTGTTGCCATTGCCTTCGAGTGTGTCTCAAGGAAAATATTTTTAATTCACTTTAAACTAGTCATTAGTTTTTCGCTACACAAATCGGAAGTTAGTATTAAATTAAACCTATTATGATCTTTCAAAAGCGCAATCATTACAGACCCTCTAAAATAAATAAATAAATATAAAT
>KZ308136.1:2458083-2471343 GCA_000376725.2 Ladona fulva | reverse complement strand
ATATTGATTAGATACATTTTATTTCTTGTTTACCTAAATTATTTGAATAATCTCGACCTTTGGTGCTAAGATATTATACCACCCATCCATATCTCCACGTTTAACGTTCTCAGTTTGTGTAAAATCGTGAACAAATGATGTGCTACACCATAATTTGAGGCTATAAAAGATTTTACTGACACCTAAAGTCTTCTAACCTTACTTAGAAGATCTCTCCTCCTTATGAAAAATATGATCAGCAACCTTTTTGTTGCAAAGTATTTGTCTCTGAATCAATAAGTAAAATTTCCAGAAAAATCGCATGTCAAGCTGTCCTTTTTATTATCTCTATATCACCCGAATATTACATCGCAATAGCAATTTCTTGCTAGATGAAGAAACCCTAATGATCGCACGACTGTTAAAATGCATCAATATGCACATTTGAGTACGAATTCTCCCGGAAAGAATTCTTGCGACTCCTAGCATCATTGCCTGTATGACAAAGCACTTTCGAGGACTAAGGCAGCGGTATATACATATATATTGCCTCAAGAGAAGACGTGTGGTGTGATTGTTCTTGCGTTATGAGTCTCCGAGTCCATACAGTCCCTTTGTCGGGCGGCCGCAACACTCCGCCACCCAGAGAGCAGCATGTGGTGGAAGGAGTCGCTTTCGATTTACCTTCTTTGACGCTAGATGGAAGACACGGTCAAGGGCAGATGAAGCATTCACTTAGGCGAGTTTTCTCTTAGCCAACAACACTCCCTTAAATAAATATTGATATGAGGAACGATATAATTGCGTTTTAATTATGATAGTCATTATTGAATATATCGCACCAGATGGAAAAAAATGTTCCGTTTATTCATTTATGATTAACAATTTAGCAATAGATGAAATTTTAATGAATTCAGTATTGGTTTTATTAGTAGAAAGGTTCATAGAAAACATTTAAGGAAGATGTGTCAAAAAGAACTTTTCATTTCCCTCGGCATTTCCACGGATAACCTCAACGGTTCTTAACGTCCATAGCGGCAATTTGAATTGATATCTAACTCATCTAAAGTTAGTCGTGACTTTATTTATCATTTTTAATCTCTACCAATGACAAAATTATAAAATTAACGCTGCATCTTCACTTCTTTTTGTTTATCTCATGCTTTCAGTCAGCGGCTTTGGAAATGTTTAAAGAAGCTATATAGTATCTTAAACAATGTTTCATCCTACACGAATTAAATAGTTAAGTCACACTTGACATATAACGTTGAAATGGAAACTATATTAGTTACCTAAAATCGTATGCTTTTATTATTCATGTTAAACATGTCTTTTTAATAACTAAGTCTTGCTTCTGCAAGGTCTGTAAGGTTCTTACGGAAGGAAACTTATTCACGTATGGATTCTTTTAAATTTATATATAACATTTACTTTATCTTAAAGTGCCTAAAGGAGAATTTATTCGAAAAAGATGAATATAGTCAAACCTGGATAAGCGAGAGTTCAAGATACTGACAGTGTTTTCCATTTATAGAGGTATAGATAAATGTGTAGAGGTGGCAATTTATCATACCTAGCCACGGGGAAATCCTTTCTAGTTACGTTAACAATCTTCTTCCTAATCATTTTCTGCTCTGTTGGGGCGGATGTCATTTTATTCTTCGACAAACGTTTTGATACTACGATTCTTTTATTATTTGACTCCAACTAGGATATATTTCAAATATTTTTATTTTTATTTTAGTTAACTCTTCGGCTTCCCTTATGATGTAATGTCTCATTCTTAATTTATTTTTCGCATTATCATGCGCCAGTTTCTGCTTAAAGCCCTTATTTACTTATCTCCATTTACAGTTCCATGTGGTGGCCTTGGGGGACTACTGAATTCGAATGCGCCTCAGTGTATTTGTCGGGAATAGTAATTTTAAATTTTTGTTTCGGACAACGTATAAGAATTATTACTCACATCTCCATTTAAGTTTATGAGGAAAAATAGTGAATAAAGTCCACTTGACCGGTTGCCACAGTCAACTACATCCGTTAACCGGAGAGAAGTAACCATATTCCATTTACCCAGGCCTAGCACTACTTCTCTCATTTTCAGAGGTATAGAAAATAACAGGGATGGAAACAGGATGCCCGGGGAATCGAGAAATAATATTTAGTATTTAATTATCAAAACACGTTGTGTTACGCTTACCTAAAGAAATCCATCAGCTTCGTTTGTTGTTTCGTTATGGTATTTTGAAAATGTTATTCGAGCTCATTAATTTTAAGGAAAGGTGTAATAACTTTGCACGGTAAAGCCGTGCGGCTGAATCCCAAGGAATAACAAGTGTGAAAAACAGCGACAGAACTGGGACTCGAACCCAGGTCTCCCACTTTCTCCCTCATTAATTTTATCAGGAATTCCGCCAGTAATCGACACTCATCAACTAATTTGTCTTCGTGCACACAAATAACCTGTGAGCAATCAGCCAAAACACATGCAATAAGTTTAATTTTCTAAAAGACACATTCGTTTACGGAGTTGTAAGATGTGGTGGTATCTCTTAGAAAGGCTCCAATGTAATAATGAATCTGTCTTAGAAAAAATGAAATAATGAGTAACCTTGTGGCGTAGCCTTCCACGAGGTTACGCCTTACCATATTCAATATACTGTATTAGAAAGTTTTCTACTTTCATACTAACAGAGGTTTTCAGGGGTGGAAATGACGGGACCTGGCTATTAATCTCAAAATACAGAGTTTCTTATCCAAGTCCCGAATATCTAGGCTCGACATTGTCATAAAGAAAGTCAGTTTCCAAATTTTGCAACTCAAAGTTTTCATTAGTTATGGGATATATTCCTAAACTACTTTCTGATATTGGCAAATATCGATATTCCAATTCTGAGGATGCTTTCCTAAAGTTGTTAAAAAAATCATTAGCCGATTAGAAGGATTATCTAAATAATCTGGATTCTAACTAAATTTACTACCTTAATGTCGTTCGGGAAAAAGTCATCCTAAGAGGAGTTTATTTCAACAGATATTTTGCTAACAATACGCCTAAAGATTTAAGATTCTTCGTTTTGGGAGTAGAGAAGTTACACATGTATTTTAACGATTTCTCTTGTGATTAAACCGTCTTTCTGGACAGCCATGATACCAATCCATGAAATAGAATAATCTCGATGCTGATTCAGGTTTTCTTTGAAACCAAGAAATTTGAATTCGAAAGCACGCAATTGTTGCCGTATCTTTTCTCTCCACCGCACGATCTGTGTTCTTTTCGGCAGCACCTTCCGCTTTCTCAGCAGCGCCGCTCCTCGAAAGTATGAACTAGGAATATCCTGGATACCCTGGATATGACACGTATCACAGAGCGGGAAACTACTTCTTTACAAATTTCCGTCCAAGAATCAACCCTCAGATGATCATTCATTCGAAAAAAATAACTTTACGTTCCATTAGAGAAATTCTTAATTTTCTTGTACTTGTGTTTTTTGATTAAAGAAATGTTAAACTTACATTAGGCTTTCACCAATTTCTACGGCAATAAATCTATTTAAAGAGATTTTTTATACATAAATTATAGAATAATGGAAAATATTATTCATACTAGTAAACGCCCCCATCAAGCATGAGGGAACTTAATTTAGTTTTAAAATATATCTATTATCGTATATATCTAGTTCTCCGAAGCCAGAAACAGTCCGTCGTAAGATCATAATAACTCAATATATTTCTTACCATTATTTATTCTATTTATTCTATTGTCATCTATTTTCAAGTCATGAAAGCCTACTTTAATTCCTTATAAAAATTATAATAACTGATTATACCCGTGCACTTATATGGTATAATTCGTGAAATCAACATTCAACAATGTCCTTAGTCGTCAAAGGGATGGGTTGTTTATTTCCCAAGAATTTTACAAATTTTCCGTGTTTTATCAAAATCCTCGAAAGTTCGGATCTTTTATCAATATTTTACGACTAAAATAAGAATATATCATCATTTTCCTTTCTCGTGACACTTGTCTCAATTGTTTCTAATTTAATTTTTTTAAAAGAAACAATTATATTCGTTGATAATTTTGTTAAGAGAATTCTGACGCAATTTTTTTCCTTTCGAAGAAATTTACTATACAGTTTTTACTATGCAGTTTTTACTTGCATAAAGCTGCTACTTTTCGCATCACGTTTGAACACGAGCTAAATCGTTTGATAATACGATAAAATGCGATCTTCGTCGTTTGTAATTTCTCTATGTATTACTTAATAGTAGTAGTATTGTTAAAAGTGCTTCGACAACTTAGGTCATTTCGCACGTAGGCCCCCACCGGGAATCGAACCCGGGACCGCTTTCGTCGAAGGCGAACGCGTTGCCCACTTGGCTATCTGGAAGCCCCTATATGTATTACCTAGTCATTCGAAAATGCTCTCACATTGCTATCAATGTCGACGCTCAGGCCATTGATAAAAACCAGGAACACTTATTACGATGCCTTTAGGAACGCCTGTGGTACGTAACTTTGACTTTGTCCGTAATTACGCCATCTAGTACTACTTGTTGACCCAGTCCAATACTTCCTTTGAATATATGTTAATTTGAACTTGTAAACTAATTTGTGGTGATGGACTATGTCAAAAGCGTTCTTGAAATTAAAGAAAACAGTGTCCAATTGTTTTTACAGTAATATTAGATGTTTTAAAACACTCTGAAAGCAGCATATCGGTAGATGGAACTCGCGTTTGAAAAACAAACGGGAAGTTCAGGGTTTCCGATGGCTAGGTAATTACAAGAAATCGGCAATCCGGAACTTCCCGTTTATTCTCAAAACGAGATTTACACCTGCCGACGCACGGCTTATGGAGTGTTTTTAAACCTCTAATTCATTAAGAGCCGTGTTCAAATTTCCTTTCATTACAGACTTTAAGATATGCTCGAATAACGCAAGTTGAGTTTGACCTGATCGGGCTTGTCGAAAATCGGGCAGGTTGTTACTGAGAAATACTGAGATGATTGATGTTTAAGAATTTTATGAGTGAACTAATAACGGCACCCATTACTTTACCGGACAGCGAAGTCAATAAGATGTCTACAATTTCCTGGGTCCTCCTTTAACCCGCTTTTATCAACAGGCGTAACATTCGCTAACTTTCAATCTGTTGGGACACTGGGACCTTCGTTCATTGACTTAGAAAATGTAATTATCAGATATGAGGGGACGCTTTCAACCGGTTCTTTCAACACACTAGCCGGAATATCTTCCAGACCTGGCGATTTTAAGTTTTACGTTAGAGTTTTGATACAGTCTTCGGTAAAGCATACACTTGTATTAATCTTTGGGAAGTTATTTTTGCTACTATCGGGCGTAAATACTCTGAGACAAAAGTCTTTCAGGATGTTTACTTTCCTCTTTGCATCGCAAGTTCTATAGTTCTCCATTAACAAGCTTTCCTTGTTTCTCTCTAATATAAGACCAGAAAGCTTTAGGATCATCCTCTTAGCACTCCCCAGGAAATTTCCGTTTCGAATTGCAGTGGGCGTTTCGCATAACATATTAGGTCGGATTTTACTTTCTTGTGTCTCTGTAGTAATAACGCTCTTCTCAGACTAGAATCAAGCTGATCTTTTCCCATTAAGGCCTTAACTGTTCAGTGGAAAAATCTGTTTGCGAAGAGCCTTTCTGACCTCTATATCATATCATCTGGGTTCACAATCATGTTAAGAGTTTTTCGAATGTGTATGGAAGTCTATGTATTTATGCACAATCTCAACGAAAATTTTCCGAGTTTCTTAGGCGGACATTTTAAGTATGCTTGACTTTAATTAATTGAAATTGGTATTCAGTTTTTTGTCAAAGCCCTCGAAAATCGCTTTGGAATAGAGATGAATTTTTAGCGTGTTTAATTTCGTATCGACGTCTATGAATAGGCCTTTTGGTCGCCAAGCTCTTCGTCATTCGGAATAGGCTCTAAAATATCAATAGTGTTTCCTGGTGGTCACCCATCCAAGTACCAACCGAGCCCGGCGATGCTTAGCTTCGATGCTTGGACGAGAGATGTTTTACGGTGGTATGGCCGTTGGCACCGCAATGCGGAAAGAGGAACTGAAAGTTAAAATAACCTAATTTTTCAATTAAACCTAACCTTGGGATCAATTAAAACATCAGTTAATTGTCAAGTAGTTATGCATTTAAATTAAAATAACTGAAAAATCTATTACTATAAAACACAGAACTTAGAAAGAAATGACTTTACTTTATAGTAAAGAACGTATGTCCCATATCTTTGATGTGGGGTCCCCCCACATCAAAGATACGGGGCCAATGTACGAGGATACATAACTGCAAATTAATTCTGCGACTTTTCGAGGTGGGCCAGAGCGCCTTTTCGATAGAGACAACAGGCCTTTCGTAGGAGTCCCCGGGACTCCTCATTGGCGTTTCTGAATCCCTTATATAATAAAACCCTCTGATATGGAATACCATACTCAATAAAAGTATCTGTAAGAAAAAGGAAAACGGCTATGGTAAGACATTAGAGTTCGAGAAAGGCTCCAAAAAGCCGTTGTAGCATACTAACCGTTGTAAAATTCCAACTAGCAGGGGTTAGGGTTCTCAGTGGTCGCGCTTTGAGAGTAATGTTCTAAATACGTATTTCGGCAACTACGTTGCCATCTTCGGGAGAGAAGGATAACTGAGTGTGGTGGGGGCGGGAAGGGGTATTTATGTCTTTTGTGGTGTGACGTCAATGAGGGAGAACAAAACGAAATAAGGTTCCATGTCATTATTCATAATGTGCCAGCAATTTTTGTGTGTGAAGAGGCTTTCGTATGCATAAAGATTGGAGGTTCTCTGTACTGATTTTTTGAGATTTAAGCTTTCTCTCTTCATTTTGTGGTTATTTTCTTGAATGTGTTTTGCGACGCTTTATCTGTTTATTTGATTATGTTTAAAGTGAGCCATGTGATCTTTAAATCTGGTTTCTATTTTTCTTTTTGTTTATCCATGATAAACTTTGTCGCAATCTTGACATTACATTTGGTAGATGCCGGATTTACAAGATTTTGGATTTGGGTCTTTAAGATTTTGGAAGAAGATTTTATAGTTTGTTGCTATTGGAAAAAATGCAGTGAAATTGAATTTGGAAAATACTGGTTTAAGTTTAATGCTGATTTCCGGTGCGAAAGGTAATTCTATGAATTTTTGTTTTTTATTATCTAATGATTTTCAGGTCGGGCGTTGATTCAAATTGAGTTTGTGTTTGTGTTTTCTCAGTATGTTAATCACTACACATGTGTTGCATATACCATTCAGCAACGGGCTCAATTGGGCCGTGGAATGAATCAGCATGAATATGATCTCACGGAAATTAACAGGAGCGCCCAGTAAAGGATGTACTAATGAGTTAACCATGTTCCGTCTGCTTAGATCACTCTCTCTTAGAAAATAACAACCTAAAACGTTACCCGCTCCTCTTCTGGTGTCCGATTTAAGAATGACACTATCACTCGTTTCTATCCACTAATAATTGAACATAATGTAGCGATACCTAAGATAGCAAAGAACTTTCCATTTACTAATGTTGCCATTCTGTCAACACTTTCTTATCCACAAAATAAATACCTAGGGCTTTGATGATACTAATCATGGCACATTAAGAAAACAGAAAGGATGTAATAGTAAAATTCGGAAGAAAATGAGATTAATGCAATTATATCAAGCATGCGCGACAGGTCGGGAAACAGGGAGAGTAAAGCTTCATATCATTAGAAAAACGTGTATGATGTATAATGTGTTTAAAGCAAAAAAACACTGTTTGCGAATATAATTTTCCCGTAGACCGTACTTTGATGAACATATTCTAAGGTACAGTATGCAGATAACGATCAATAGTTCTTTTGGAAGGGGGCAACATTTCATTGCCTAATTTTCCCCGACCTAATGAAATAACCTCATCATCCACAAAAAATTAATATCTGGAAAAACTGAAATTAATTCAATAATGAGCGAAAGAAATGCACCTTTTTTCTAGTATTAAAAACGCTTGTTCTCAATCCGAGAAAATGATTTCATTCTGTACTTGTTATTCAAACTCGATGGTTCAGTTGATTTAATGGTACGATAAAGTTTTCAGTGGAATTATTTACCATATGTTACCGTACCTGTGCATATTATAAAATGAGATGAACTTGAAAAATGCGAAACTTCAGTGCTGGACATAGGCCGTATTTTCCTGATATGTACATACTAACGTCCGATGATTCAGATGTCCTAGTTATTTCTTCCGTGTGTTTCTGGTGACACAGGCAAATTAGTGTCACGGAAGAGAAACAGTTTGCGATCAATATCCGCTATTTGAGGAACAAGCAGTCGGAAATACTTTCTGGATGATTCAATTCTAGGCGATGTCCACGGTACGGTCTGAGTGAAAATGCTATGTGGAAACATGGTGGAATTCTAAAAGTATGAATAATACTTAGTCTGCGGTAACGAGTATCATGGTTATTCCGAATATTTTGTCTTGGAAACCTGCATGATACAAAAAGCTTATTCTTTTATCGCTTTTAGCTTAGGCTTTCACCATAAGTGGTGAAATATTCCGATCAGACAATATCTATTAAGATATCTCATAATCACAATGGTTGTCATGCGACACCTCCTCATTCTGCCCTCATAATTCTGAATACCATCCCTATTATTGCACTCTGAAAAAATGTATCATATTTCAGAGACAATTTGCGAAAATTTAACTAAAGACCGTAAACCTCATGAGTCAAATCCAAATATAGATAACTTTATTGAACTGATTCATTCGAGAGTTCATTCAGGTGTTCTACCTTTCGATAGGTCCATGTGCCCTAACATTCCCCATTCAAAGCCCTTTCCTTCGTTACCTGGTAACACACTCCACCCTTTATGTCATCTAACATCTTTTGCCCCTGCCTTCCCCTCTGTCGTTTCCTTTGCATTTTACCCTCAATTACATTTTTCAGCAATCCCTCTCCCCTCAATATTTGACCCACCCATTTCTTCTGTAGGCGCTTAATTACTTTAATTAAAACCCACTCCTTCCCAACCATCCCCAGCACTGTTATGTTTGTTTTTCTATCCATCCAAATTACCTTCTCCATTCTACGCCACACCCACATCTCAAATGCATCCAATCTTTTGATGTCCTCTTTTCGTAAGATCTATGTTTCACACCCATACAGCAAAACACTCCGTGTCAAGGATTTTACCAATCTTTTCCTGATTCCTTTATCGAGATCCTTAGACACCATTTCTCTTCGCTTCACAAAACCTTCCTTGGCCAATGCTACTCTTTTTTGAACCTCATCTCTTCGCCTCCCATTCCATGATAGAACACCACCGAAGTACGAGAATTCACCTGTTCTAGTTTTTTCCCAGCTACCCTGACCGTTAACTAAGCCTTCTTTCCCTTGGTAAATCTCATTACTTTAGTTTTACTTGCGTTTATTTTCATTCTATATTCCTATGCATCATCGTTTAGTGCACTCACTAGTATTTGTTTTAAATTTTCGGAATCCCACACAATAGCTTTATCATCTGGATATCTTACTGACTTCACCATTTCCGCGCCAACTTTCACTTCCTTACTTATGTTTTCCCAAGCTTCATTCACCATTTCCTCTGCATGTATATTAAAAAGCGATAGCGATAATGGGCATCCTTGTCTTACCCTCCCTCCTCCCTAACTGTGCCCATTTCTATTCCCGATCTGTTATTCTAACTCGCGCTGTTTGATTTAAGTACAAATTTTGCACCAAACGCCTATCTTTCCAGTCCTACCCAATTTTCTTCAAAATTGCCATCAGTTTTGGCCATTGGACTCTATCGAAAGCCTTTTCAAAATCGACAAAACATGCACATACATCCTTTTTAAATTCCAGGCTTAGTTCTACTAGTACCCTCATTACCTCGATTGCATCCCTCGTTCCTTCCCCTTTCTTAAAACCGGATGGAGATGTATTCAAAATTATTTCTTGTCCTGGGAGCTAGATGTTGGAATGATCTCTTACACCCCGTAGAAATTTATCATTATATCACTCTCTTCCTCTCCGCATAACGTTCTTCGAAAGATTGTATTAAGTGGATGGAGAGTGTTTTTTTCTTCTAACTTTTCCCACGCTAATGAAAATAAAAGCTATTCGTTTAGTGTAACATAGATGAAGGAGTTTTTAACTATGTAATCTTGTATAAGATGTCACTCATTTTTTCAATTGTTGGCAATGATTTTTTGAGAATTTCTTACTAAGATGTCCTTAATAAAATCTATGAAACAAAGCAAGAGGACGTTACAACTCGATTTTAAACTCTTTTTTCCCCTTACCAAATACTTCTGATGCATTGCTTCTTGACACAATAATACACTTTCCCTCTCGCCATTTCCCGGTCTGTGTAAAACGAAAGAGAAAACTATTTACATGAATTTGTTACTGTCTAATGCCCATTGGTATTTACCTTTCCCTTTCCGTTGTTTTCACTTTAGAGTTGTTGAAAGAAAGAAAGAAAGCAAGCTGGGAATGGGTAAATAGTTCCGTTAGATCCGATATGTGGCCCCAACGACCTTCAATTGTTTTCCCTTCAGTTTCGATGTTCAGGGCTGACTTTTCCTTGTGTCTTTATCGAGCTACGAATTTGTATTTATTTTTTATTTTGTTTTGATCTCTTAATTTAGAATAATATGGAAACATTAAACATCGATTAATGCATTTTTCTCTTTTCACAGTTGCAATTTCGCATCTTATAATATAAAGAAACTCGTAGATTTAATACCGGTAAAAGATTCCGCATATTCTCATAATAGAGTTTCCGCCCATATCTTTTAAATAAATTACGCCCTGGACTCTCTGAAGGACAGGAAATGGACGATTCTTTGGAATGGACGTTTCTCCATATCGCAGACGTTGTCTTCGTAATTATAATTTTACTTTACAATGAGTCGATTTTATTTAGGTAAGCTTTTTTCTTCACGCCGAACTTTCTCTGAAACCAATTATGCATTTAATTATTTTAAGCTTTAGCTACTTTCCTGCATATTTTGAGTACATCTTACTTTTATTTGTGCTATTTATTCATACATTTAATTCTGTCTCTATTAGACAAGGGTATAAATAGCATATATTTATAAATTATTCTTGATATGATTATCATGTTCATTAAAGTGATGACGGAGAACTATAAGCAGTTACTGATACATAATATTTCGCTACAATTCGTTGCTTTCATCTTTTAATTCACAAATACGCAATAAAAATACAATATACAGAAAAATTACCGTCAAACGCTTACCTCTGTTTTACCAAGCCCCTCAATTGAAGCAGTTGAATATATACTAAACTTGTTTACAGTTAATTTATACAAAATATGAAACCATTCTATCTATTCTATACCGAAAATTTAAGCCAAATACGTACCTCGGCTCCTCCAATCCTCCCGGAAGAAGCCTGCAAAATCTCGAATAGAGACAACAGGTAACCTTACACGACCTAAGCCTCAGTGTGCGCTTTTACCACGAGGAACTGGGTAATGGATTGGAAGAGATGAACATTGAATTACCTCCACTTAATTTTATGGCCCACACAATACGCCGTTGGATTTTAATGGAAGGAAATCTACATATTGCAAGGTAACACGAGATTAGTTGGAACTTTGGGGTATAATTGTCCAATTGGGCATAACCTCGCCGATAAAGTGTTGGCCTATCTAACTGAAATATAATTGAATGACGATATTGCTGATTGTTGAAATTGTTTGAAATCAAGTAAATATAATGTCTCTATTTTGGGGAAATTGAGACTTGAATGCCCCCATTTGAATAAATACAACAGCTTAAGAACAAACCAGATAGGGGGGGGTGAAGGAGAGTTACAAAGTAAGGGGGCCAATTAGTTATTCATAATAGGTCGTTAAGTGGAGGGGGAGGGGGTAATGAACGGAAAAGGCTGGTAAACAATGTAGAAGGATTCTCGGTGAAAAGGAATTCATTGGCAAGGGAAAAGGAATGGTGGAGATGGTGGAGTATTTGAAATTTTTCTAGTATATCTATTTTGTACGTATTACGGCAGGAGTGGAGGATTACAGGTGAAAATTCGGACTGGTGATTTTCAACTAAAAGGTGTTCAGCAAAATGAGATCTATGAGGGGCGTTGTTAAGGAAAGCTCTATGGTGTTCATTGCATCTGGTAAAAATATTCCTACTACTCTGGCCAATATAACTAATTTCACAGTCTTTACAAGGGATTCTATAAATTCCAGGCTTAAACAGGGGGTCAATTTTATCTTTATTATTACATAGTAAAGACCTGAGTGTTTTGCTGCTTTGGTATGCTAGGCGGAAATCATTCTTGGGAAATATATTACATATTTTGTAAGATAGGTCGCCAATAAAATTTAATTTGTGCCATTTCGGAGGGATTGAGTCGGTAGGGGGAGTGAATATCGAATGGATAGCAGTTTTTCTCAGTTTTCTGGCAAGTATTTTATTAACCAAGGAAGAGGGGTAACCGTTATTAATTGCAATCGTTTTTATTGTATTAAGTTCTTTTTCGTAGTTGTCGGGTGACATAGGTATTTTAATGAGTCTGTAAAGGAGGGAATGAAAGGCTGCAAGTTTCTGTTTGTAATGGTGGTTAGAAGAAGCTGGTATTACAAGATCCGTGTGAGTTGGTTTTCTATATATGGAAAATTGGATTTGGTTGTCGGAGATAAGTATGTTTAGGTCTAAAAAATTGATCGAGTGATCTACTTCAAATTCACAGGTGAATTTAAGGGAAGGATGAACTGAGTTTAACAAACGAAGTAGTTCGGTAATTTGTCTTTGGGACCCTTTCCAGATGCAAAGAATGTCGTCAACGTAGCGATGCCAGGTAACAATATTAGATAGCAAGGGAGATTTGCTATTAAAAAATTTGGATTCAACATGGTCCAGGAAAATGTCAGCAAGAATAGGGGAAAGTGGGGAGCCCATAGCAAGTCCGTTAGTTTGACAGTAAAAAGAACCATTAAACTGAAAATAATTTTGGTCAACACACACTTTAAGCAAACTGATTAATTCACTGATATATGTTTTTTCTATGAAATTGTCCTCCATGGTTTTCTTCATGATATTTAAAGTTTCATCCACTGGAACGTTAGTAAAAAGGTCTTGAATGTCGAAAGATAACAGTTTGCAATTGGGTGGTAGTTTGATGGATTTGAGTTTGTCAGTCAATTGGACAGAGTTTTCAACGGTATATTTGGCAGAAAATAACCCTATATCATTT
>KZ308136.1:2397253-2444984 GCA_000376725.2 Ladona fulva | reverse complement strand
TGAAAAGAAATGTTTTTTTGGTTGTTTTTACTAGATGAAATGTTGAATTTGCCGCGTTGAACCCCCACCTCCCCTCCCCCACTTGACCTCTCCATAGCGACCACCTCCTATAACGACCGATTTTGAGATACCCTGTGGGTGGTCGTTATAGGGAGGTTCGACTGTATATATATATATAGGGTCGTTTTACAACTGCCATTGTTTTCCCGCACTCAGCTTCCATTTCACTCTATCGTAGCATTCCTCTTCCCTCATTTCCCTTGCTGCCATAGCTTCCCAAATTCCCTGTCTTCCAATTCCTTCTTGGTCTTCCTCTTTTTAACTTTCCTGGAGGTGTCCATTTCAATATTTGTTTATTTGTTTGGGCCATCTGGTATCATCCATTTTGTAGACATGGCCAAAACATGTGAGTAGTTTCCTCTGTATCTCGTCATATATATCCCTTTCCATTTCCATCATTGTTTCACTTTTTACTATCATTATACTATCATACTACTATTTTAAAACTATCATTGGCTAAAAAAACTCAGCAAGTAGAATATTGTACGTCATAAAAGGCTAACATGCAGAAAATCATAATTAGGAACAATTTACCTTATAAAATATACAAGAGATATTGAGTCATTTAGTACATTTATGCATTGTTTGACACCTGATTGTCGAGGTTAGGGTCAATGGGCCTCGCCCTAACAACATATGTAAAACTAAAAAAATAATTTCTAATTAAGGAACTTAAGCAGAGAAAATCTTCTTTAAAACTGTAAATGATATGAGTGTGTGAAACATTGAACATTTAGTACACATTTTTAGGAGAAAAATTATGCAATGGAATTTGATCAATGCAAAAGTGGGCCTCGATCAGACACATTGTACCTTACATATATATATATATACACACACACACACACTCCAAATATATTTAACATTAACTTTGTCACACCCACTTGAGGTACGGGCGTACAAACGAAATAAATCATAAGCATAGGAAGTGCATTCGATAAATGTAAGATAAAAATTCTCTTAAAAAGCCACTTCGCCTATATTTCTCGCTTTTCTAGATTAGAGAGGTAAGGTGCTGATTAGCATCAGAATTACACAAAAGAAAATACTTAAATCGACAGGAAACGAAAATCATTTGATAGTACTGCTAACACGTCACAATAACCCTCTTATGTTACTGGGAATTCCAGCAGATTAAGATCCGACTACATGCCAATTATTTATTACACAAGTTAACGCCCCCGTCAAGCGTAACAGAACAATATTTAATTTAAAAACATATCTAATGGAAACCTTCGCAGTAATAAAAACATATCTATTATCGTATATATTTGGCTCTTCTAAGCCAGAAAGTTTCCGTCTTAAGGCTGTAATAACTCAATATATTTATTACTGGTATATGGTTTATTTGACCCTGGATAAATTTCGAATTAATTTGCTATGAATTAAATTACTGTAGTGAATTGTAGCAGAATTCCGAAAAACTAAATACTCGATTTCAATGAACGTTTTGTTTTTATCATGTAAATCAAATGTATATCATTAAAGTTAAATTTTAAAACCTGTAGAATCACTGTCAAGTAAACCTGGGTCATAAAGAGACCTAATCTCCAGGTTATTTATCCCCCGCTTTTCTAAGTCTGTCATGCACTTGTTAACGTGACCGTGAAGAGAGTTCGTTGTTGTGAACTGAATTGAAATTGTGGTCAAGGAAATGATACTCTCCGAAATTACATTTAGAACGTGCGTGCCTGTCCACGTCACTATCTGCAACACGCCACCCGTTATTCCTTGCTGATAAAAACTTCTTTACTAATGAAATTAAAATGGAGATCTGTATCTTAAGCCAGCAATTATCCGAATTCCATTCGATTGTATCGTATTTTTGTAATTTGCTGAATTTTTTTTTTTAGAATTTGTGAAAACGATTCTGAGCTTCGCCCGCCGGGTTGTATGCTTATAGATTCTGCAAGATGAAGTCTCCCCGTATAACACAACCTCACGCACCGGTATTTATTAGGAATGCAGATGAATGGAGAAGCATCCTCCCTTATTAGCCTCTAAAGACCTAGAATTAACCATAATTATCATGTATCGTCCATCAAAATTGCAGACATCCGGTGAATGCGGTGAATGCTTCCAAGATATGATTTCATTCCCTCTAGTTATGGCATGGCAGCCGAAGCTCATTTAACAGGCAAGAATTCTGCCATCAGAAAGTTTTGAACAAGCTCTCTAGTCCTCCTAAATATTTAACTCGCTCACTGCGGATGCCTCCATTTCCAATGCATGTATCACTCCAACGGTGTAGTGATCCGCAGTGAGCGTCTCAAAAAAATATGTTTCAATCTCATAAAATTTTATTCGTACTCGTAGGTAAAGTTGTTATAACTTATCGAATACCTTACTCAATTTCACTCTGAAATTATTCGACTTATACTGTTTCGGATAAAACTTTATTTTTCTCGCATACTTAATTAGTATGTTATTCTGTTTGGGTGTAATATTATTTCGGCGAGATACTAAGCTTAGTTTACGTATATTTACGAGTGAGGACACTGAAACTGTTGTAAATACATGATTTTCCAAAATAAATTCCAGTATAGCTAGTGAACAGTATATTAATGATGTTTACCTACATAATTCAATAATATAAATAAAGAAAATAATATGATAAAATAATATAATATGAAAAAGAAAATAATTATATAGATACAATTTTATAAACCTCATTCGGTAAATGTGAATTACGATTTTTAAAACTTATGTTCTCCGACATTGAAGAATTCTCAGAGATATATAATACAAATTATAGCTACAAATCAATTGGAATGGTTTAAAGTATTAACCAAGATTCTACGAGCGTTTCCTTTGGCATTATCTACTGAGTTTGGGATTTTGTTGAACCAATTCAGCTTTTAGCAGTTAACATACAAAGTAAAAGTAAAGTAGAGCAAAATGTTGAGATAGAGAAAGAAATTATTTTTTAACCAAAAATTATTAGAAAAGAACTGCATCGTACACAAAGCTATTATCCGCACTGATTGATTAATAGCTTGAAATTAGCAAAAAACTATGTTTGTTAATGATTTCCTAACTTCTAATAATTTAAATTCAGAGTCTCAGTGTCCTTGTGGCTATCTCATTCTTTCAAAGAGAAAATTAGCGTTAATACTTATTTTTCCCGAATAATATTGCTAATGCTAAAATAGAAGATAGAAAATAGACTTAAGTCAATTGTTCGATCAATTCAGCATACAATTAGCTGATTCGAAGACGTTAATGACGAAGTAATGATGAATTGAGCGCAGTACCATTGGAAAAATTTCGCTTCGTCTCCCCTAAATACCATAGTTATTACTCACGGAAATGTTCCCATTAAGAATCTAATGAACGTCTAATTACTTTGAATGATTCATGAAAAAGAGTACCACTCAAAATATGCACTGATCGTTTCTTGGTAGAAGGGAATATTAGGTCAAACGAAGTTTAGTAGCTTCTGAGAAATGCATCATTAATGAGCGCTCAATTTCCGTCAATAGGAGCTTAGGGTTTTGTGCATATACGCCCACCTTATTAACAAAACACTATCAGTAAAATTAAAATAGGTTCGGAAAATATTTAAATCGATTCCTTCTTGCAGATTTTATGCCTGTGTTTAACCTGTTACTGTGCAACAAGAAGGGTGCTTATAAATAGTAATAGAAGGTTTTTTTGTTGAAGAATTCGTCTTTCAGCAACTTTGTTTCATAAACTGCGTTCTCGGGTGCCTTTTGTACAAAATTTCCCTTTCAATCGGAAATTTTAAATTTAATTTCTTTGCATGAATGAATCAATGTAAATGGCGCCAATGCGAGTTATCTTATGGAAACGCGCCTTAGCATGACGCTCCAGATCACTTACATTCATATCATTACTATGAACACTTCTTTGGACGTCTTCATTTTAAGTTCTGTTAGATAAACAAGGAAATGGGTAAGATGACCATTGTTTGTTATCCTTAAGGGGGGGTTCTCCTTACACCACTTTGTATGGTCGGTGCCTCTGAGAGGCCATGGCTGTGAACGATGCCGCTGAGTCGGACGAACTCACGCGCCCATTACCTACAAAGTCTCCCAAACGGCATGGAGAAATGTTCTGGTGGAATAGCTCAATGGATAGAGCAACCGACCGGCAATTGGGAGACCCGGGTTCGTGTCCCGGTTCCATCAGACTTTTTTCATCAGACCGTTTCTCCTTGGGAATTCTGTTAGATAGACACAATTCCCGAAATAGACCATTATCACCGCTAATAAGCCAATAATACGCTTAATGAATACCCGTTTAATGTTTTACCTCCAAAGAACAGTGAGGATATTGCTTTCTAGATTTGCGACTCAATCAGATAACCTGTTTATTTACATTTTTACGTTAACATACTTACCTATAAATCAGTGGCGTTGTATCCACTTTGAGTTAAGCACTCCAGTGGCCTCGTTCATTCCCATTACTCATCGCTTTCTTATACTTACGTAATACATCTTTCTGATTTGTGGCATCTTTTCATGCATTCTCTCTTATTCTTGAAACTTTTTTACACCTCGTTTAGTCTATCACATTCTTCTCCTGCCATCCACGTTTCTCTACCATACGACAAGGTGGGAGCAAGCACACTTCTGCTTAGTGTTTCACTTCCTCACAGTTTCGACAGATACTCACGTGTGACACAGTGTAGTTCAATAATTAATTTTACTGAACTAAAATTTAATAATAATCAATTTTTGAGTGCTTTTACGATTTGTATTCTGATTCCTGAAGCCAATCTAAAGAGATTTTTTTCTTAAAACACTCATTTCAGAATATTTATCTAATGAAATCCTCTCCGTTAAACCATTATTAACTTTCGGGTATAAGTAATTTGTTCACTTGAATTTGCTATGAAAATGCCTCCGTGTTAACCTTAGCTACAGCCAAATTCAATCACGGATATTCCCAGAGAAATTCATCAAGTTAATGTAGCAATAACTGGAACGCAACGGCTGAGTTACTTTATTAATGTATTATATTATATTAATCACCTTTTGAAGCCATAGCTTAGTCATACTCCATCTTAAGAATTGAAACAGAAGAACTTTGAAATGTTTTACAAAACAAAGCTTTTATTTGAGCAACTAGTTTAGACTCATAGGGTCATCAGCAGAATCTAAATGTAAAGATTTTTTTGTGAAAGGTCAGTTTCAGTAACAGTTTTCTTATTCAATTCTCACTTTATACATTTTCCCACAACTACTATCACACATTTTTCATGTATGGAGTATAAATCAATACTAGACTTAGTACCAGTGTTAGAATGTAGATAAAATGTGGAATGTAGAAAGCAGAATTTCACTAATATTCACTTTAGAGCCTAGTATTATAATTTATAGTTTGAGTAACTGAGAATCATACAGAGGATACCCTCTATATATGATGGGTTAGCATGGAGATTAACCTTTTCAGTGCTATGAGCGCATATATGCGTTCGGGCGTATCAGTGCCACTAGCGCTATAGACGCATATCTGCGGTCGGGTCCGGCGGTACCCTCAGCGCTATGAACGCATGTATGCGTTTCCGTCTTTCTCGTTCCGTGCTCAACACGCATTTAGTCGTATATCCTTGGGGACTTTGTAGTGGTTTTAGGGATGTCTCGCTAGATGGAGCAAGCTCTTATTTTTCTTCTAGACTTGCGGAAGATGAATTTATGGCCTTCCGAAGACCTTTCCGACCGCTCTGTTTTAGACCGATCGGTCTCTTTCGGTTTTTCCCAAAACATGCATACCAAAGGGGCAATAAAGTGCACGTGCGTCTATAACGGTATTATTTCCTTTCCTCTAACCTCTCAATATGTCTTTTTGGAGGTCCTATAGGAATTCTCTTGCCATTACTTGGTGTATTCTTGACCGGTGAACACGCGCTTGCTTTTTTACTTTTCGTACTTGATAGTTTGCAGTCGTTCATAAGTTGAAATGAAACGAAGTAAAGTATCGGATAAGGAAGTGCTTGAAATGTTAACAAAAAGTGATAGTGAAGAGATTTCGTCTGAGGAAGATGCGACTTTTGAGACACTTCATTCTCAGACCGCCGATGACCCACAACCATCAACTTCGCGGGCATCGAACATGCCTGTATCTGCTTTGGTCGAGTTAGACTCCGAAGACGAAGATGATGATGGAGATGAAGNAAAAAATAGAGAAAAAATATAAAGATACTAGTGCGTGATATGCAACGGAAAATCTCATCTCATAGAAAATTCAACCCTGAAACAAATTACTAAACTCACGTCATATATCGCGGACGTCACGGAGTATATACTCACTTACTAGGGTAGTTTTATTACAACCAACATATTATAAATTTCAAAGTAATCATATAATCACATTTCAAAACACATGAGTAATTATTTATTATAAAACATTACGGTACTGAATTTCACTGCCGCTTAGAGAGAAAAATAACGATTATGAAAGCGCTTTATTATGAAAAATAATAGAATTTTGAAATGCGCGTTATCATTGCATTTATCACGGAGAAGATTTTTTAATGCGTGTTATCTAGCAGGTGCGTGTTATTTATCCGCAAATAAGGTGATAATGGGCGTTTGACGAACATTAGTTAATGTACAGTTTGCATTGTAATATCAAACCTAAGTGTAGTTAAAAATGTTCATCCATGATAGTAATTCTCACATTCTCACCCGAATGATACGAGACGTTACATTACATTACATTCGGGCATTATGAAATGCGCCTTCTTGAGATGATTTATTCAGCATATCATCCACTGAGGTGGCGTAAAGTCGTGCATAATTCTTGATCTCCGGGAATATAAATCGCCTATGATATATTTGGCAATCATTTTTCAATTTGCTGAGAGAGATATTAGCAGTAGCGACATAAATGGGAACTCCTTTCCATGCCCTCCATATGGTTAGATTGATGACCTAATGAAACTCAAAAGCCGTTCATTAGACGTCAATGGCTGATTGACTTAATGTTGCCATTTGTCTTCCATTTCTTATTCTACCTGATTCAAAATTAAGAACCCACACTTCCGTCATTCATGACCCAGTTTTAGTACATAAGCTGTTTTTGTCAAATCCATTGAATTATATGCATTTATGATAAAATGCTCTTCCGAACGGTAAAGAAGATGACTGTCGATTACAGTGTCAACTGTGAATACATTTTAAAATGATCGTCTTATTCACTATGGTAAATATTATTCGAATACTGCCATACATAACTCAGAATTAGGTAGTTGGTTATAAAATAACTTCAAGGATATTGAATTTTCATGCTTTTAAGTCGTTTGACATAAAATTTAGGGTATATACTTAAAGTAGTTATAAATTTTCAAACTATTGACAGTTCTTTCTTTTTTTCAAAAAATTTTGAATCGCATATCTAATTATTATATCATAGTGATAGCCGTGCACTGAACATATGTACTCGTAGATGTACGTAAATTCAGTAAAAAAATTGGTGCATGTAAGCCAATTTATATCAGACTGTATAACAGGGGATGAATTTGGTTGGGTTACTTTTTTATATATCAGTATGTCTTAAGTTATGTCAGAAGCTACCACTTGCAGTCTGAAATGAAACCCTTGACTTAATTAATTACGGTGTTGTTTCTTAATCGCACTATGCCTACGGGTATAGAGTAGGCTTTGATTTTATTAGATTTTACTTAAATTAGTATGAATGCCTCATTATTTTCAATTTGAAACGTTTCCAGTTTTCGATAACTTTTCTCCCATAAAGTTAAATCATAATAATGCAGTATTAGCCAAATTTCGAAAACATTTCACTACCACCTTAGTTACTGTCTGTATATATAAAATACTGTATTTATATAAAAGTTAAAACATTATTATCAGAACATTCTTCGTCAGATTGTGGATTTTTAGTGTAGTATATGTGGCAAAAAAATAGTTTTTTTCCGAAGTTATGAACAGAAGTTTTAAACTATACGACAATCGTTATTCATTAAAATATATAATTCATCGAGAATAACAAAAAGCTATCGGAAATTATACCACCTGAAGGTGTAAGAAAAGGAACCTGAAGATGGTAAAACAAGGCACTGTAATGGAAATAATTTCAGAATTACAAGTTCAATAGCTAACGGTAATTAACTGAAGGGAATAGCTTTAACTTTTTGGCGATAACGTAATCCCTATAGTTGAAAGATATTCGCTAACTCAAAATAAGTTTCTGAAGCGAGAATCTTCATACAGTCCTCAAAGTAAGGTAGTTGAAATGAAAGATGTAAGCGGCATCGTGGATTCCGCAGACTCACAAAAGCAGAGAGATTACGAAGTCAGAATATACTAATCCCATTTCGTTTATTGTTGAGGAAAAGAACGATTCCTTTTCAAGGAATGCTTCCGGTTGACTCATTCGAAGCCTCTGTTTAAACTTGAAAGTTGAGAATTAACTAGAGCTGTAGTCAATTCTGAAGTGTGAGATCGCTGAGAGAATTTTCGAATAAAAGAGATATGTGGGAGGTAAAATTGGCGTATAGATGGAATTCCAAGGAAGTTCACTAAGATCGAGGATAAGCTCTCAAAATGGTTTTGAATGCAGGAGACCTTTCTCTGTGGACCTTTGACGTCACGCAGGTGAAAATTAGTCTTTCCCTGTCAAAACAATGAACCCTTCGCTTCCCCTCCCACTGTCCCCTCTTCTCGATCCTGTACTTCCTGAAATTTCCCCCAGGTCTCGGTATTCCCCGTCTCACTTAATTTGCTCCCTTTGCCTCGAAACCATTAAACACCCTTCGCTTCCCGTCAAAGAGGTATTAGAAAGCACATCTAAAGTTGTCATTTTGGAATATCTTCGCTGATTTTTTAATTCCAAATCCAACTTTGTTTCCTCTTTCCCACTCAATCTCCATTGGCTGGAGGGAGGGAAACAAAACTTTAAATTCTCATTTTAGGTACGCGCTCTCGTGAAAACCTAATCTGGTATGCCGTTGCCCTTTTAAAGTCGAATGACGCCACTTTTGGTATTACATTAGTGTTGATTTCAACGTTATTGAATAGAAGATGTTTATAATTGTTCATAAGATCCGAAGAAACGGAAGATCAAATAAAAAAGTTTCGTGGTCTTAAAGGTGTGAGAAATCGACCGAATATTTCAGTAGTTCTGCTACATTAGGTATTGCGTGGTATTCTTTTACTTCTTTTTCTGCTTGCTCTTAGAATTTGTAAGTTTAATTTATAAACTCAATTTTTGCTTCAAATATGCGTGGAGAATCCTGTGGGACATTATTCCCTTGATTTTATGAAAACAAACTATTGCTTGCCTGAGAATTTAATAAATAATATAATGAAATTGAATAACATAAAAGCAATTTTGAATTACACAACATAGCATTATCATTTCTTGATTAAAATTACGAGTCAACATGAAACGAGGGTCTTTGTGGTGAATTCTTCTTATTTGTCGAAACAGAAACAAGAATAATGCAAGGTGGTAGAACATCTGCTACAGGTAAACTATTAAACTTTTATAAAACTCCATTTTAACGTTAATTATTACCACAAAGTTACTCCTGATTCTGTGTCGTTTATTAAACTTTTATTTTATTTTGTTTAGTTGGTTTTAATTACGTGCGGTTTTCTCGCTATACTTGATAAAAGATCTAATTGAACTTTATATTACTGTACATGATTAACAACACTAAAAATTGATATTTTAGCTAATTTAATGGTTTTATTGTTTTCTTGTGATTATGCTGTGGTCTTTTGTTATTTTTATATATCTGTAACTATGGACTACTCCTATGTTGATCACGTGTAATTTCTGAAGCCTTCTGATTTCTGAAATTGTTGTGAACATTTGTCAAATTACCCAAATTCACGACAGTTAAAGGAGATTTTGGGTCGCTGGTTAAAAGAAGCAGTGTATAATATGATCGCTTAAATGCAGCCTGTCCCATCCTCAACTTGATGCGATTCAAAAGATTACTTAATGGTAGGTCATTAATGGTAGTCACAAAGGATTGTCTTTAGGAAGCTGGTATTTCTAAGTAACGGAGCAAATAGTAGGTATCATCTCCCTTGGAAACCTCCCTGAAAGCGATGGCGTAGTAAAAGCTCTTGCTTTTAAGTAGTGAATTCAGGTCATCGTGGATATAATTTACTGACCGCATCAACGAAACCAACAAAAACAAATGAGAAAAGGATTTTTCCGTTACTTAGGATCCCCAAAAACGTTTCAATGGAAAGTAATGGATCAAACACAGCAATGTGTTAATTACGACTGAAGAGCTTAGAGATTCAGACAAATTCCTTGAAGAGTTGAAAATTATGATAAAGAAGATATGCAATATAAGTTTTATTTTCAGTTTTATTCAAGTAATTCCACCTAACGTCAAATTTAATTGTTTCGTCTCACATTATAAAAATCAAAGAAGGAAGAAACGATTTCCTAGCTTTTTTCTCAAAAGCTTGTTTAAATAAAGCGAGTTTACTTAATATGAATAAGAAATATCCACTGAGAATATCTGGAATATCAATCCGAATTTCATTGCTAATCATGAGAATAAGTTGTGTCAGATTCACAAAGCCTTAGAAGCAACTTATTTTTAAAATGAGGAAAATTCTTTTTCGAATAAACAGTGGATAGAATCTCATGTTCAAATAACTACTCTTTATTTTCTATGTTTACAACTATCACCGCTGGTAGCTATAAATAAAAAGGACCAACCTTTTAGCTATTTTGAAAGGACATTTAATCGGATGATTTGTTATATGAATTCCACATTTTTTTAAGTGAGGGCCTTCCGTGCAAAATAGTACAATAAGATTGAAAAATTACTTAAAAGTTACGTCAGTGATGGGTTTAAGATTTTATTGATAAAAAAATTATAATTAACCAACAGAATTTTGATTAACGTATTTTGAAGATTCGCATTTTCAATTGAATAATCAAGAATTTTTGAGAACTTCTTCGCGGTTCCGAGTGCAAAATATGTTTATCACGTTGCACTTCTGGAGCGCAATACCTTAGGTTTGATCATTCTGAATACACGATATCTTGGAAACAACTTGTACCCCATTTATTTCGATGAGCTTCAAGTTAATATTTCATCGAAGCAGTAATCGCCGACGTATAAAATTCAAATTAGATCAACTATGCTGAAGAATTTAGGCATAATGTGCTCCTAAGAACAAGGAGATAGATACAAAAAATATCGAAGAAAAAATTGTTATGGCAGCCATTTTGAATTATAATTGAAATACTTCTTTGATGAGATTATCTTCCGTTTTCAATTATTTGTTATAATATTTGAGCATTTTGCTTTGTCTTGGTAACGAAAATTAACGTAAATGAAAGTGCTTTAAAATTAACTAAAATATGAAATGTTGGGTAAAATGATATGTATGATGTAAATAATTCGCTACCTCTCTGTCATCTATAACACTTATTTAAAATAATAATTATTATTACAGGTTAAATAATAGGTTTTTACGTGGGCGAAATTGAGACTAAAAGTTACCCCTTCTATCTAACCGATCGCCATATTTCATACAGTTATTTATTTGAAAAGATAATACAAAAGGAAAATGTGGATAAAAAGCTTAAGAGATTCATAGGGAAAATGTATCCAAAATAACACAAAAGATTAAGTAATTCAAAGGCAATTAGATTTTCATATATATAAAAAATAACATATATAAATCGAAATACATTTAATCATAACATTTAATGAGATGCATAAACTCCTCTGTCGCTGAATATCTGTGAGAATATTTATTATTGAATTCCAAGACAACTTAATAGCATTGCTGTTACAATCTACTAACACTGGTGTTATTCAAGTTTGATGACTTAAAACTAAATACTATTATTCTACTCATGTACCTAAAACAAACTAAGAGAACATGATGCGATTGAAAAAGGGTGAGATAATATTTACTCTATTGGGTCAAAGCGAAGTTCCGTGGATGCAGAATCCAATTTATGATGGAATAAATCTTCTGTTTACTTCGTACCACATTTCAATCAACGAATCGAGGACAAAGGTATCACAAAACCAATAGCCAAGTTTTCTGTCCATCGAATTTGAAGTTTTTCCCTAGAAGGGCAAATCTGATTTTTTTAAAGACAACATTGCCTTTAAACTTCTCATGCTTATGATTTGTCTCATTTCTTTACAGAAGCATTTGCATGAATCGTTCGTTTTCCTTTTATGTTGAAGGTGACGTTCTAAAGCAATCAAGGTTATGGATTTTGACAATGATACATCCAAGAAAAGGAGGAATTTTATCCATTGAGGAAAATGAGTTCTATAATTAATTTTTAGTGATACAACCTGTGTTTTCAGACAATCAGATATTGAATTTGTTGCAAAGAACGATGAGCCTATCACCAAAATGTGAACTTTTTGCACTTAATTGTTAACAATACGTTTAATACCGGATCGTCTGAATTACGCTACCTGTTTGATGAAATGAAATAGTCTAAAACATAAAAATATATTTTTAGTATTCTTGGATAATATGAATAAATAAAGAGTTAAAAAATTAATTAAGAAGATAATAGTTTTAAAACGTTTTAACATCTTACTTGGTTCAAGTGCCGATAGAATGTTGCAATAAGATACTGAGTTGGATATGTAATTCACACACTCACAACTGGAAAGTTAGTCGTCCTCTATCACCAAACAATTGTTTCATTATGCTAATGTAAGTATCACAGGGAAATTATTTTGAGGTTGCTAACTACACATAATACGAATGTTTACAATAAGTAAAATTAAAATTTTAACGGGCAACTGGCCCGTTGCCATTCATATTTCTTTCTCAATCAAATTTCACTGGATCCAGGTAGAAATAAAGCATCACAAAATTGCCAATTAGTGATTTTTATCATGGCAGTTTTCATTTCCCATTTTAAGATCTCTTAAGAGATGGTTTATAATGTATGAGTGGGCGGTAAGAGAGGGAAAGAATTATGAAGAAAGAGGAGAGGTAGGTAGTTTAAAGAATAATGGAACTAATCTTAATAGAAGGGCCTCAACAACTGTGGTCATTTCGCAGGTCTTTTTAGGTCTCCACCAGGAATCGAACTCGGGACCACTTCCAAATAATGAACATTCTAACCCCTTGGATAACCGGAAGCCCCTATTTAAATCATGAAAGCGAATGTATTGAAAGATGTATGGATGTATCTGAAATAAGATAAATACGGATGGATAAGAGAGTATAGCGTTACTTTGTCAATGGAGGAGGCCTTTAATTAGGCAGGCCCAAAAGAGAATAATTTGAATTTTGTGTACATAAATACATACGTACATACATACAAACCTGTCCTAGACATCTAGTTTTGTTCCTTTCAGTTAGTTCTATGCGCTGAAAATGAGTGCAACTTTTTCCTTCAAATTCAAATATAACCCTTAATAGTTTAACAAGAAACTAAATATGTGAAACACACAATTGAGAAGAAAATAAAGCCGTTTGAAGATAAATTGTCATTTGAACCGAGAAATTAGGTCTTCTAAGGTTTCAAAATATTGGGTTTCTATTTTTCATCAACGCATTTTACAGCACGATGATTATTTTTACAACTATCACCGCTGGTAGCTATAAATAAAAAGGACCAACCTTTTAGCTATTTTGAAAGGACATTTAATCGGATGATTTGTTATATGAATTCCACATTTTTTTAAGTGAGGGCCTTCCGTGCAAAATAGTACAATAAGATTGAAAAATTACTTAAAAGTTACGTCAGTGATGGGTTTAAGATTTTATTGATAAAAAAATTATAACTAACCAACAGAATTTTGATTAACGTATTTTGAAGATTCGCATTTTCAATTGAATAATCAAGAATTTTTGAGAACTTCTTCGCGGTTCCGAGTGCAAAATATGTTTATCACGTTGCACTTCTGGAGCGCAATACCTTAGGTTTGATCATTCTGAATACACGATATCTTGGAAACAACTTGTACCCCATTTATTTCGATGAGCTTCAAGTTAATATTTCATCGAAGCAGTAATCGCCGACGTATAAAATTCAAATTAGATCAACTATGCTGAAGAATTTAGGCATAATGTGCTCCTAAGAACAAGGAGATAGATACAAAAAATATCGAAGAAAAAATTGTTATGGCAGCCATTTTGAATTATAATTGAAATACTTCTTTGATGAGATTATCTTCCGTTTNAGATAAAAATTGTCAAGGATTTTTTTTCATGATTCATTAAGATATCTAAGATTGCAAACCCTTTCAAGAATAATTATTCACTGAGATAAGATTTCTAGAATATTCTGGACCTTCTCACAATTATTTGGAGATTCTCTTTTATAATCACAAGCGTTTTTCCGAAAAATACCATACAACGCTACAAAAAGCTGTATCATCTGGTTCAATTATGAGAAGGGACATTCATCGCTAACGAATGAAAGGCCAACCAAAGGTAATATCTTATTCTAATTTGCTCAAATTTGAATTCATATTCCTTATTATCCAATATTATCTCCAATAACGTAGGATCTCACGTCGCCTATGTCAAGTTGTATTTTAACGAAGACTATGATTAAAGTTTTCAGCATCCTGATTTCGGTAACAAGATATCATTAAATCGGTTTCATAACAAGGTAATCATTACTGTATTCATGTCGCTGCAAAATTTTATAATCCTGTCTAATTCAAAGATCGTAAGATCAGAGAAAGATCCCCCACTATCTATTTAGGCAGTGTTTTCTTTTTAAGTAGAGGATTTACAAAATGATTCTTAATTTCACAGTATAAAGAAGTATGTAAAATTATTTCAACCAAATTAATTTAACGTTTTGATTATTCAACCAAATTAATTAACGTATTGCTTACTATGAGATACGCTGAAAATAAAAAAATAGTTATTGATTTACATATTCAGTGATTGAAAAATTAGTCAAAAGTTGGTTTAATGAAAAATTCATTAAATATATAGCATGAAAAAATTATGATTGCTTCTCTTTGAGTTGAAAAATCGAAGGTTTTTGCGGTTGAATATTTGCCAGATACTATATTACGTTACAGGAGCAAGGGATAGTTTTACCATTGAAAGTAAAACTAATCAAAATTGAAAAATCACAGAAATTTCGGAAATTTTTATCATTATAATACCATAGATGGACTGATCATTATTTCTTTTTAACATGATTTTATAACGATAACTCTGCGAAGATTATCAAGCAGATATTGGTAATTTTCCTCGTAGAGTAATGACTTCTTTGCAAGCACTTTTATGAGACGGAGTTAATAGTTTCTCCATTAGCGAATGCGATCCTTCTATTGCGGAGATACTTTACACAGAACTGTATGGCCCACGAATTGCTCTCTCAAAATTTTAAGGCCGTACCTATCTTTCTTTGACACTACGGTATGAGATCATCATAAGCTGTCCTTAGCACAGTGCATGAAATTGAGACTGGTGAACTTTTACTGCATTAAATACACTTTTCTTTTAAAAAAGTTTTTATTTAAAAAAATTCTAAATATGTACCTGTTAAATACATGGTAGGTCTGATGGAATAGTTTAAAATTTGGAGAGAATATGCTGTGAAATTAGTCAGGTTATGCTTGAAGAAAACGTCTGAAAACGTTACACTATTCATTTAGCATGTATATCAACATTCTACGTAAAAGAAATCAACAATAAAATGGTATATTAGTTTCAATGTGCAACTAGAATCGATAGGAAGAATGATTTTACCCGATATTAACTGTAAAAATCTTCATTTACCGTATAACTATAGGTTTAAAATAAATACTACAAAATTTATTTAAATATACATGTATGTAAATACTACGTATGTATACACTGTTATGTTATGTTATGTAAATGCTAAAAAATTTAATTCTGAATCAAAATAAGTGAAATTCTTCTGAATTACTAGCATTAACATGTAGCACTTAGCAAAATCAGATGCAACCTCAAGAATGCTCTCTTCTATAGATTTAAAGACGGTAACACTATCTTATAGCCGTACTAGAATAACTTAATTATCATGTTTTTCGTGCTAATGTTTTTTAATGACTCTATCATTTGATCAAATTGTATATTTCGTCGTAAATGGCAATATTAAAAAATAATCACAAGAGTCAGCATGATCGTGATAATTTTATTAATGAATTAAGAAAACCTGGTAATTTTTCCCTATGCGGCATACTCGTTATTATGCAGAGCGCTAATCTCTCGTTATTATGTGCTAGTTATTGGAAATATATATGTTAGACGTCATGAATTATCGACAAAGAGAAAAGAATTTACTCCGCTGAATGTAGACCTTAATTGTGAGAAATGCAACCAAAAGAAGGTTTGATTTACAAGATGTAGGGTAATTAAGGTTGATGGCAATCATGGGTTATACGGAAATGGTTATAACGTGAAGGAATCAATGGAAACAGCATTGGGTAGGCTTGAGCACGAAGATAATGCCCACACGACGCAAGGAGACGCCCTTTTCATCTTTAGGGCATTAAGTCTTTGCGTGAGTGGTAAAAATCCCCTTACTGCGAAAAGTATGGGGAATGTTTCGTGCCAGACGTCTATGACGTGGGATGAATTACTTCTTTCTTAAACGATGTCGTTTAAATCCTTGGCAGATAAAAAAAGTCGATTGATTTTTTTCTCCATTTTCTATTGTTTACACTCGTATAATTGAATACACATATCCATCTTAAAGTTAACGAATAAAAATGCATACATGTACTACTGAGCAGGATTCTTAGACATTTCATTCTCATTTCCTTTGTCTCTTTTGTGTTGATAATACATCATCACTATTCAATTACGGCACAGTAGAATTATTTAATTCTTTTCCATTTTCATAGAGTTAAGAAATACCTCAAAGAAGATAGCGATGAATCACGCAAATGAAGTGTGAGGAGTAAATGAATGCTGCGAGTAGATAATCCAATATCTCTGGGAAGACCTGCGTGATTATCTCTGAAAATAGGTTTTCAGAGAATTGAATCCTGAAACATGTTTCAAAAGCGTATTATGCAAAAAAAATTGCGACAAGTGGATCAATCAAAATTCTAAAGGTTGATAAAAAATAATTCCTTCGCACGACAACAGTCGGTGTGAGCCGCGTTTCCCCATAATCTCCTCCAACGCAAAATCAGTTTTTCAGGGATTTAACTGTCATTCAATGGTCATCGGGCCCAGAGGTTTTCCGCGGAAATTTTTTCCAATAACGAAAAGCGAAATCCCCGGAGCAGAGGATGCAGATAATTAGTAATGAAATCACGCCGAATTCGCTTTCTTTCATTCACGCCTCCGCAATCTAACACTCCGCTTTCCTTCTCGCCTTTTCTCCTTCCATTATGTCCAAAAATCTAGCCCACTTTCGCTCTCTTTCTTTCCTCTCACTTTTTTGGCACCTTTCTCCATTCCACGACTGTCCTACTCTCCGGTCCACTCTAAGCGGACAGAGTGACACTTTCGTCTCGTATCTGGTTATGCCACCGCTAAAGAGGGACACAGAGAATCTTGATGAGAGACGGCACGTTATGGTTAGGAGGCAGTAAAAGAATCCCCGCTTCCTCTCAATATCCCGCAGTTTCTCTCCCTAACTAATTGATTCCCGTTCTTGACTATCCCCGGCCTGAAAAAAGGAAACAGCGAGGAAAGTTTAACAAGGCGGAGCACAAACAACACGCGAGAGATAGGGTTAATTACGCCTGAATGCGGAACGTCATTTAACAAGGAATTACAACACTTTTTGTTTATTGGGTAAGCAGGAAAAAGTCCACCAATATGATGGCCTGGATTAGGTTGCTCTAAACAACATTGTGATACGTTAACTGGATGAAAATCTTCAAAAACACGCACAAATTTCTAATTAGATGAAAATCCTCAGGAGGAGGTGTGTATTTCGATCGTTAGAATCAGAAATTTAAGGAATTAAGATTCGCGTTTACTCAAACGCGAATATGTACACTATTCTGATCAAAGAAAAATTATCATATTAGTAATGACTTCGTAGTAATGATAATAATTAAATATGGATTTTTTAATTATATTTCATAACTTGTAAAACGTTTACAAACTCAAAAGCAGTTAGTTGTCATTAATGTTGGTTTTATGTCCTTTGAATTCTACATAAATCAGTTATGAGGGAACACGTATCCAATAAACATGCTGTCGCTTCAAAATAACAGAGAAATTCGCCGATCGAATTGAATCACATCCTATACATAAGCTACTGCCGTAGGTGCCTCATTGAAAACATTTTATTTCGAAGAAGTCCGAGAAAATCACAAGGAGGTTTTGTGAGGAAATTTCAAGGGTCACGTGTGTTGATGACCTCTGGTAGTTTATATTCAACTACCTATTGTATTATTATTATTTATATTTAACTACCTACTATATTATCTAACTATTAATGCTATTTAAATATACGGAATAAATAGAGTACAACCTTGTAAATCGTTGCTCTTAACAGAATTTAACGTTAATTACTCATCGAGTTACCGAGAATTCTCAGCCAAATAACATTTTTCTGCGAGCTTTAAAGAAGAATATCTGACATTTAATCCTCGGCTGTCATGAAATATGTCTTATGACATTCTCTATAAAATTCAACTGCATACCTCTATGCCAAGAAATTTCATGTAGTTTGGGCATAATTCTTTATTGTAATTACTAACCGTTTGAAGTCGTTATTATTTCCTTTTAAATTCCTTTGCCGTGCCGCATTTTATAAATATAATCAGTCAAGATACACTTTTCAATGATATTTCATTCTTTTACAGAATTATTTTTGGATGATTAGCGTTGTAATTTTATCATTTGCCATTTCAAGTTATTTTGTAAGCGTTGTAATTTTCGTGTGATGACCTTTATCTAATAAGGATAATCATTTCAAAATGCTCCTCGTTTAAGGTGAGCACAAACTTTTAAATGTTCAAATTTAAAATAAATAAATGCTGCTTATCAAATCGATCCTAAAACCCCAGTTCATACTCATTCAACCAAATCCAAGTACTGTGATACTAGAAAAACTAACTCGAGATTTTTTCGTTTCATTACAATTTGAAAATTGTACGTTAATTCTTTGTCTTGTATATTTTAGAACCATAAGACGTCACAGAAGAATGTATTCAATGATGAAATGCACTGGTCTAAGCAGAAGAGTTATTTTCCCCCTCGTTAATATATTTACATTTCTTTAAATATTTATTACAAATCCTGAATCTACGAGTAATGTAGGAGTACATCAAAATTCGTAAAACATTTTCCATATTACTTTGAATTTAAAAAATTAATCGGTTCTAGTATGATTTGCAGGAAACACAATTATAAACGAGGGTTGTACGCATGTCGCTTTTGTTCCCCTTAGTGTTGCGAAGGTTAATCATTTAGCACTTTGGAAGGCTCGTCCTTTCCTGCATTTTTCCAGCCATAATATAGTGGTTAAGTTCCAAAACAACCGAACGTGAGCTTAAATAATTAGAATTATATTCATTAATTTATAACATTGTCGTTACTAGCGAATAAACTATTTTACATGTGATAAAAGTTATATATTTGAAAAGTATGTTCTTTAAAATGTTCTACAAAGAAGAGGTACATCCGGTATCGTTAGATTCTGCCAATGTCAGGCTCTAGCATCAAATTTTGTAAAAAGATAACTGAAACCGACGGTGTGTTTCTCGTTTTTGAAAAACATGGTGGTGTTCTTTTATACATCAGTTTTGTTGAGGACGTTCTCGTGGTCAAGCATCCTTTAATTGATTTCGTGAGCATTACTTTCATCTCACGAAATGCATAAATCTCTCATATTACAAAGTTTTGCTCCCAAATGGCAATAGATATCCTGTCTCTAGGGCTCATTATGTTCTTGAAGAAGAAATAACGCATTTTTAGCGAACAAAAACTATATAGAATTTTTCTGTGAGTTAATTTGAATGCTCTATGTTTATCTCCGTTACATCACCTAAATGAAAGGAAAATAAAGGGTTGCAGGGTAAAAAATCTAATTGTCTAAATCTAAAATATTCAAGCAAGTTAAAGATGACGATTCGGTGGCCGTTATTCACAATAGTTTTCCATTAATTAGCACCGTATAATTCTAGTAACGAGAGAAGGCTATAAATCATTCGGATTGTTAACGTAGAATCAAATACATAATTTCTATTTTTTTTTATTTCAATATATTTCTATCCCTTGATAAAAACCACGGTAATTCCAGTAATGCTTCAGCCTTCTTATCGTTTATTTTGTGACTCCTCGAAAGATCTGCAAAATATGCATATAAAGCTGCGATTCCTTCCTGCCCGAAAAAAACTACCTGTGAGGCGTCTATCATTTAAGTTTCCAGAGTGGAAGTGGAAGTCGGAGGCGGAAAAATATGAGAAAATGGTTGCACGTTTTTCTTCTGGTAATCGCTTTCTTAAAATAAAGCACTGATGAAGCAATGCTTCTCCTGGAGCTAATATTATTCTTCCAAACAAAATTTAGCTCCAAATTTTTTCAACCATTCTTTTTATCACTTGAAATTAATATCTTGATGATCTCCAATTATTTTTTACCCTTTTCGAGATATTTTCGAAACAGAATGAAGAAAATCGACAAAACCGATAGCATGACCTTTGCAAAAAACCAGACCTTATCTTCTTGAGAAAAAAACTCGTTGCAGTCCATTGTACTGACGGTTCTTACTGGATTAGCTAGAGACTGCATTACCGTGGTCATAGATCCCATTCACAGTACGATCACGTAATGGATCGATAATTATAATTAAATTTATCCGCGCATCAACGCTATCCACTATCTTCGTAGATTCTCATACAATTGCGTTTTCTGTCTGCTATGAACAAACGTGGAACCTGCCTCACACAAACCTTTTTAATGCGCAATTCTCCTTAATACGCTTAATGCAAATTCTACAAATGTTTCAGAGTTCCCATGGTATCAACAACATCCAATGTTGCATCCACCTTCCGACTGTGGGTGGATGCAACACTGCCTTCCGACGGCAGTCCAAAGAATATTTGAGCTAAGGTTTAGCGATATATGATCCAATTGCTCATTAGAACGCCCTTCTCAAAATGTTACTGTTACGTTTAAATTTGGCATACCAAATATTAATTTTAACAAAAGAAGGAACGACTCGAAATTCTTTAACATTCTTAAATTATTCCCGGTGGGCTTTAATGTTTGAAACAAAGAATTTTTCAGAGAATTATACCCTTTTCACGTTGTATACAGGCCTTCACCTTTAGGTAGCTACGGAAAAATATCAGTAGCAGTATTAACATCAATTTCCTATGAATATTATATAGACGTATCAACAAAAGTACTGCTACCGTATTTTGACGAATGAAATGTTTATTATTTGTCTTTTGGTACGGGATAGAGAAAAATGTATCTTTTATATACCTTTTTCTCAGTCTTGTTCATGGCTGTGATGACTTGAAAGCTACTGAGGTACGAGTCATGCTCAATAATAGAAGGATTTTCCTTATGCAACTTTACGAACAGTGTTACTCGTAGAGTTATTGTGCTTCACTAACGTAAGTTCTGCTTGTAGCATTCTGGATCAGTGAGAAAAGCTAGGGCAAACTACCTCACTCCTCATTTTGCCTAGTAAGCCTCATTTCCCTCTCCTAGCTATTCGTAGCTGATAGTAGAGGGGATGAGGTCCCAACGACCCTTCGGGCTGAATACTTTACAGACGGTATCAGCAGAAAAATAAGGTTGCATTACTGTTCAAAGCCGAGCACTATCCATTCTATTCACGTATTAATAAGAGAGATAGTTTTTCGTCATGTTGAATGGAATATCAGATTTGTAATCCAATCAAACTGGCCATTGAAATGATTTTCTAATACATAGGTTATTCCCGTGACAAATTTAGCAAACATTCGAGCAAACTTTCACAATGTAAATTTGCGAAATCTCAGATATAATCCTCCTTGAATAACAATACTTAGCGCGTAGTTTTTCAGGAATATCAACGTTTATGAATCATCATTTTGTACAGCTTTAATAACACTTGCTAGATAGTCTCCAATACCTTCCAAATTATTTTTTTAAGGATTTAAGGAAAGAACTTCTTTGCACGATGAAGTCGTACGGATGATCCCAACGGAATAACAAGTGTGAAAAATAGCGAAAATATGTGCGTATATGACTATCTTATTTAAATATTTCTATTTTTCTATTTTTTATTTTCCCTGGAAGAAATATATCTTCAATAAACCGACCCTGGCTGGAAAAATCCTTAGGCGTAAAGTCGACTTCTTTTGTTTCATAGTGAATATATCCTTATAAGCTGGCAAATGCTTCGCCTCGGACACCAAAATCCCTTGGAGGGGACTATCGATGAAATCTCATAGAGAATGTGTTGCAATCTACAGCGTCACTTCATGAACACAGCCGTGTTTGCATTTCCTTGACTGAACTTCATTAAGGATCCTATGCGCACAAATTTATCATGGATACAAAATAAACCTTTGTGGAGAGCGCGTATGCATTTTGACGTTAAATGCCCTCTTACTGATTATATCGTTTATGATTCATAGATTTTAGTTCGATAGTTCAAAGAATTCTCTCTGAGATAGAATGAATAATTAGAAAAATTTTCTTCAATATTATCTGCCAGTGGAGAAATATATACATCAGAAATATTATAATTATTTAACATAGGTATAAAGTTATCCAGTAGGATTCATTTTCTATTTCATATCAAGTCTTCAAACATAAATTTAATTCACTTCATCATTATCTCATACTGTAAAATACGTTTCCATTAATTGGATGTCAAATATTACCATAGTTTTATGATCAATGGAAAAAATTAAGAATGTATTTCTAAAAGTATTTCAAGAAATCAATTCAAATTAATTAAAGGGTTTTATCGCGGAAAGAGAGAGCAGAAAGAGCGTGTCGCAATGAACATATCTCATGAACATCTCTCACCGATGACACTTGCCATAAAACTGGAGACTTAATTTTAATTTCTCGGCCAATTTCTTGATTGATGACTACCCGTGCCATTATAAATCCTCTATTGCATACTTTTTAAAATTTCGTGTCATCATGGATCATGGATAGCTCCTACTCAAATATTTTGTTCCACATTCAGGATTATACGTAGGAAAAGGCGGAAATGGGACCTGACCTACGAAAAAACGCCACAGAAAGCCTTAATGGCGACTTTATAGTTAATAAGACTTTGATAATGTCCCAGTCATCTTCCTCCACCCCGTAAAGCACGACTGAAAACGACGAAGTCTTACAGCAAACACAGGTTTCTCTCGAATCGAAACGGTCCTTCGTGGAAAACACCATTCACGTCCTCCCACATCTTCGCAGATTCACCCCTTTCTCCAGCCCGTTCCTCATGCTTTCTATCACACACATAATACTCTCTCCCACTCCTCCGCACCAACCCCGCCCCCACGCACCAGCCCTTCCCCGCCTGCGCCACTCTCCCCCGCCACCCCTTCCGCGAGAGCGTGGCTATCACGGTGTGCTCTTCTTCGGATCGTATAAAGCCGCGGATCGGATCTGCGAAAGCCATCAGTCACCTCTGAAACGTTCCCAAAGACACGGGACGAGCCTCAGTACCCACTCTGCTTAGAGAATCACCTGTTGGAAGCGGCCTCCTCTCTATCGCACGGATCATCCCTCGCTTTTGCGAAGCCGAAAACAAGAGAACCTCCGGCCAGTTTCTTCATTACGCCCCAGGGTAAAAAGATAGTTAACCGCGCTCGGTCCGAGACAAATATTTTCTCCGCATACAAATAATTTTTCCCTGTTCTAAGTAACAGATCCGAGGGGAGTGTTTTCTTTGAATTTTTTTTTTCGAGGGTGATCCTTAAAAAAAGTGGAGAGAGAACGTGATTGGGTGAGGGAGTAGAGGAGTTTGCGTTCCTGTAGGACTGAGAGAAGGGGTAGGAGAGAGGAAGAGGGAGTGTTGTTGTGATAGAAGAGGGGAGATTCTTGTAGAGAGAACACCACAATGGCAAGAGGTGCCGTTATGTCCGCTTCACCGTCGGTGTGCAGATTGCAGCCCCTGGCCCTCGCCCTTCTGCTGGTCGCGTGTTTCGCGGGTCACGCATACGGTGAGTACTCTTCATAACTGATCCTGAAACCAACTACGTAAACAAAAGAAACGATATTCGAGTCAACCGTCTCTTCATTTGTAATCCACGTATGATAGATACATCCGCCGTAATGAACTCATTACGGTTTTTTCTATCCCGTGGGAGAGAGCTTTTTTTTTCTTCACTCAGTTTTAAGTATCGCTTTTGATACCGAGTCAGTTTTCACTTGACATTTCAAGAGATAACCGCGTGATACTAGTTTTATAATTTAAACTTGATGATTATCTTTGGAGTGAAATATTCTGTACGAAAATTAAGAACCACTCTGATAGGAAATTCATTTTCACAATTCATTTTTGAATTCATTTTACCAACGAAATCAGTTTTATTTATTTTCCCAATTAAATTAATAAATAAAATCAATAGATTAGTCCGGAGTATAAATGTTATTGTTTACTTTAGTATTTTATTTATTTAGTAAGTTTAAAATTTTCATTTTTATAGATATCTTTAGATGACTTTTTAAATAAGTATAAAAAGGGAAACAATGAGGTCCATAGTACTTCATAGAAATTGCGAATAGTTCCAGTGATCTAAGACCAAAAACTGCATTTGATATAGCAAAGAATTTTTATTTTGAAGTGAAACGATTAAATTTTCTTACATCCTGATCGTTTTCAGATCATCATCTAAAGCCCTCAGCTCTCATACCGTAGTGAATCATTATTATCAACTAGGTTGAAAACAGATATATTTAAAATATAAATATTACGAAACTTCTCACGAATAAAAAAGTTACAATATTGGTTTCCGCACATCATCCAAATATCGGCAACAAGGCAACTGATGCAGTCCTCATATAATAACGAATAACTTAGGAATTTTATTAATGACTGCTAGTTAATTGATAATTTTGGTAAAATTACATTTTTTAAAATACTTTTTTGAAGAAACTGCCTTTATTTAAGCATTTACAAGTCGAGTAGATAAATTACCCAAACATTCAATAACATCCTTTATCTTTTATCCAAAACAACTTGATTCGAAATCATTTCGGATTATTGTATCGGATTTCAAATGTTTGCTATCTGTTAAAATCAAAAAGTTTTTATGTTTCACATTACAGAGAAAATCCGAAACTTCGACCACCTTTACAATATTTTTAGAAACTGGTATCAAACAAGATCTCTCAGGATTCCGAATGAATGGTGCATTTCAAACAAAATGTCAAGGCAGAAGTACCTCTTCGTAAACGTCTTTATGGTCTTCAATTAATTAATATCAACATCGAGTTTCCGTGCGATAATCACTCCATTAAATAATTTACCTCATAATTCCAGGAATCTTACTTTAATTGATCAAAGCCGATCAGTTTATTAGATACATACTCGTAAATTCGACTTGGATGACATTCGGTCATGCAAGAAATTATGCGTTCACTACGTAACAAAAGATGCAGAATCGAGTTCGCTGGTTTACCTTTAAACATTTACATTGGGAAAGGTAAACTGACCCAGATTGACCTTTGTTCAAATTACCCTGTTAAAGTTTTAAATACTAATATTTTGTTTCATTTTTAGCTGGATAGATTCGTAGATAATAGACATACAATAGAAGAATCAGAGATAAATAGATTTTTGGACTGAAATTCTCTGACCCGATGCATATCCGACAAAAGCTATTCTAAAATAAATTTTCCCACAAAAATATCAGAAAATTAAATCATGAATGATAAAGAGAACTTAAAAAGCTTGACAATAGAAATTTTAGATTAAAATATTAGCCTGTTAATCCCTGATTTTAAGAAGATTCAGTATTATTCCACGTACAAAAATCATAATCACAAACTTAATTTACTACCTAATTCTTCTCTTTGCTATTAAATTCGTATTTAAAATAAAGTAATATCTTTCATGAAACTCAATTCCGGTAAATATATTAACCACTACTAAACACAAGTATACTCCTAGCTTCCTGTCTCTTCTATCTGTGGTTCTTGACATTTTCTTTAGTTTAGTTGAGGGTTTGCGAACCATTTTTTAAGAGAAAAACTTCACAAAAACCATTGTACCGAACATGCGTTCATCAGGCCGTAGTTGAGTGGCTTCATTCGAATAATTTAACATCGAATTTTTACGAAAAAAAAATTAAATCGCGAAGTAAACCTAGCAAATATATATAGTTAGTTTATTTTCACGCCACGTAATTAGAGTAATTGGGAAACATAATTATTTAAATGCGTGCTTTATAATGTAAATGACGAAAAGGACGTGATTTCCCCACCGCAAAAGTTTTTACAATTCTTTGATACTTGAGGAAATTTTCTAGAAATTTTAAATACTTACGCCAAAGAAAAAAAATCAGTCAGAGATAACCATGCGATGTTGGAGAAACAATTTTCAATTTTATGAGTTATTTTTAATACAGTTTTACCAAAAGTGTATAAGATGGTCTAAAGCTTTAGAAATGATTTTTCTGACATCTCATAATCGAAAACAAAAGTTATAAACCTATGAAATTCAATTAACGTCCGAAGCAATAAAAAGAACTCGCGAAACTTCTCCAGAGCGCAAAGGGAAAAATGGCTTGATATACATAGAAATCGCGGTACATTTGACTAAAGAGATGCTTGACGTAGAGGAGTTGCACGACGAAGTAAATTTTCTGAGAGTAGAAAGAGCTATCGTAGAGGCCGAATGGAAAAAACGACATCGCCTAGCGCCATCTTTATCCATCGAATCCATCTCCTTTTCGTCATCTTCTCGCATACGTCCCCTTTAGCTTATTTTCAACTCTGTCTCCGAGGCATTGCAATTTTATGACTGATTTTACGTTACCGCCCTGAGACAACACATCGCACATTTCCAATGATGGGGTGCCTTAATTTTCTCTCTTGCCCTTTGCAACATTTCCATAATTTTTGTCATCCTACACCACGATATTCAGCGCACATCTCTGGCTATTTTTTCACCAGAGCATTATTTGCAAATTATTTCATCGGTTTGTTCAAAGATTACTTTTAACTATGAAAATTTGTCTTAAAATCTCTTAGAAATATATCATGGCATGATATTGATATTTTTATTGCACATTGTTAATTCTTCTCTAAGGATAACTTTATTCTTCTACATTTTTATACTTTCTGTGAATTCTATTCAAAAAGCTAAACTTTCTAAATCGGAGACAATTTTTGCCTACCGGTCAATTATTTATGTGAATTCAATCTTTCAATTTAGTTGAAATGATTTATTTAGTTTCAAATAAGCTAGTGCCTTCCTTCCTTAACTCGAATAAAAAAATCTGCTTGCGGCTTCTCTGAAAAGAAGTACTTTTCTTATGAACACCAAGAATTATAATTAAAGTACGAAAAACGCCATATTTGCGCAGTATATTATCACTTCCTATTCGATCTAGAAACCCCTTTCTTCAGAAATGCACGTACAACATTCAGCTGTAGTATAATCAATCCTGGAAAAATTCCTTATCCTAAACCTCTTCCTTACAGCTGCCTTGCTCACGGAGTACTCAAGAGTTATTTTATTGCTTTCACACAATCGGCCTCACCTCTATACTCCACTCTTTCCATTCCTCCATAATATTCATTTCTCGAGGATACTATTGTTAATGCAACGTCTATCTCAAATAAGGGAATACTGAAAGCTTTTCCTCTCTAGTAAACAAATCGAATGATGCAGCAATAAATGCGATGGTGCTGAAAACCCATAGGATAAATACGATAACAAGTCCCAGATATATCCGCGAGACGTCTTACTTCTCATTGACATCCGTAAAAGCTCCGTATATAGAAGAAGTATTTGTCGGATCGAACTGCGAGAAGTTACGTGACAGAGATCTGAAAATGAATAAACTCAAGTGACAATTCAACAATTTTTGTTATGGATATTCTGGAAATGTTACCTAGGCTTGGTTTCTGCCTATCATATCATCTTCCCATAAAATGCGTCTGCAAGGTAGAGATATTAATGAGATATGTAATTAAACATCACATCATTTATTAAGACTGGATGTAGGGTAATTATCCTATCAAGATAATAGCCACGAGATTATTATTTTAAAAGAGGAAGTTTCGATGAATTTAGGTTTCCTTTTAATAACTGGGTGTGTTTTTAATTTAAGCTATCTAACCTTATGTAACTAATGCTTTGAGAGCATATATCGGAAGTAGTCACTTCGTCTACTGTGAAATTTTATCATGCACAAGGCTCGAAGTTTAATTCATATTTTAAATGAGCAAATTTCGATAATTATCATAACATAATTACTCTACTGATTACAGCAATCTTTGCATTCTATGATTCCGTTTCTAATGTCATTTGACGTATAAGCCTCTTGTGGTGAATTAATAAAATTCAGATTCGGAAACAACCCTTATATTTTGGGCAAAAGGTAAAAAGGAGTCCTGATATTTTTTGCCATTAATAAATTAAAAGAGAACTCTAGGGTTTAAATATATTTAAGAAGAACTTTATTTTAAAGTAGGAATTAAAACTTCTTAAGCCACTCTCAAAATCTAGAGAGAGCTTTGGTTACAAGAAGATTTATATACTTTAGAAATGAAAAGGGAGGAATACATTTTCAAGATCAACTCCAACTTCCAAAAACGTTGCATTATCACTCGGAACGTATTCTTTCGTGGCATCATTACATTCTAAGGCTTAAATGGAATCAACTCCTCCTTTACTCCTCGAGATATAACGCTTTCAATAACGTTCGTAAAAGCCTATGGAGTTGTAATTTGGATTAATTCTAATCTTGACAGAAATCAGTCCCAGTGGTGTCATTAATTACTCTCATATTTTGGAGTCGTCGCAATTTCAGACTTGCGTGACGTACGTTGTTATGTAGACATTTTTGTTTCCACTAAACAGCCGATAGCGTGGTGAAGAGGGGCCGTCACTGAGAGACGATTTTGGAAATGAACTTGACATTAATGGAGTAATCAAGAAGGATGAGGAATGGGAGAGAATTAGGCATAGAAAAATACACTGCCTGTGTATAGGAAAATATGTAGAGAAAATTTCACTTTAGTGTCAAACCTTTCCTTTTTAATCAAAAACTATGAATCGGATAGCATCTAATTTTTTTCGCTTCCACCTGTTGGTAGCTCTTCCTCTCCAGCGGAGTAAAACCTTCATCTCTTAAAACGAACTGAACGACTTAAAGCTTAGATTTCGCATGAATTCGCTTCGGCCTTCTAGTTCACTAATCGATGAAAAATGGAGGTTATCTCATTACTAAATACCCCTTTCGTAAAATGAAACACGATGAAAGCATCTACAAATTTTATCCCTTTTTATACAGTTGAATTTTGAATCTGTAGCTTGAGTGAGAGCTTCATTGATTCATTAATGCCTAAAGTAACCAAATGATTATTGATAGAATACGTTATATACAAAAGATGTCACGCTTATTCCAGATTATTAATCCTACTCCAAATATTTTCAAATAAATGAGCTTTCGATGAGAGTCAGGAGCCAAATTACGCAAAAACAATGAACCTAATTTTTCACGGATATTAGGATTTTACCACCAGTATTATCTCGCCCTTAATCGAAGACGTTTTATTGTTATAATTCTTATAGAAGTTTTATTATCGTACCCCCGATTTCAATTCCTATACGATAAAAAGTAATAACATTTTTCGAAAAAAATCTTTATGAAAATGTAATTCTACAAGTGTCGATAGTGAAAAACAGGAAGACTCGTTTATAACTTCACATTCGAAGACCTTAAAAGCATCTTTCTAACTGTTTTACGTAACTCAATCTTTTAGTATATCCTTTTCCCCAGAGTTCCTCAGCTCAGAAAATCGATGGCGGTAAATGACTACCGCACCTATGCATTTGCTCGTCAGAACACTTTGAGAATTGGATTTATGTCCTCACTTAGCTCATTACTGCGTAGGAGGTGTTCGACATTAGGACATCCGATTAAGGAGGAGACCGCGTGAAGTCATAATCATCACAAAGTCTCCCTTTAAAAAGAATGCTTGCCACTCGTTATCAGAAAATTCTCGGCTCTTTTTAGGAGGAACGTATTTTTTGTCCATTAAAGGGGGGCTATCATTAGCGTTAATTTCAGTGCATTGTCGATTGAGGTTTTCCGAGCGCTGGCGAAATCCGGGAAGTCGAGCAAATGGCACGATTGAGGCCGGAGTGGGCTTAGCGGTAGGTCAGGAAAGAGGTGATAAATAACAGGGAAAGTGTGATGATTTTACATAGCGCTCTTCCAAATACTCTGACTCATTCGCATTTCAGCCTGTCAACCTGTCAATTAGTTCCTTCCTTCTCTCTTACGTACCATATCCCTCGAGATATTTTTCTTCTATACGTTACTCTTTAGAAACACGTCTTCCTGAAAATGAAAAAGCGTCACTAATACCACTGAAATCATAAGCTGTCATTTAAAATTGGTCTTATTTGTGTAGAAATGTGTCACTCCATTGAAAATGTCACAGCGGCTTGAAAATATATGACGGTTACTTTACTCATTTTTTCATCAAAATAAGAACTCAGCGACGTTTTCATGAGAAGCTATTTTCATTCTGTGATATTCCCTTCATGATGAACTGTTTGCACTTTTTGAGCGAAATTTACTAGGTTTACTTGAACATAATATTTTCAAAATTTGTATCCCCTTAAGTGTCAGTTCTGGCGATGATTTCAAATTTAATCTCCCCCGTTTTGAGAAAAATGTCACCCAACTCTTTTTACCGAATCAGAAAATGTTTGGAATAGTGAAATGACCAGATAAAACCTTTCAGTGGGTCACATGTGGATTTATCCAAGTCAAGTTAAGCCGTTGAGTCACATTTTGGAAATGAAAGCCTATACTATTTAGCGACTGATTTAATAGTGAGTAAATTTTACGATTTTGTTTCAAATTGTCGATGTGTCAAAAGTTTGGAAGCGTTTCAATTATTAACTAATGAGCCAATTTTGTACATGCATCGACTAACCCAATTACAGTGTTTTCGCCCCGGCAACCTTTCGCGTCCGCTCTTGAAACGAAAGAGCGTTTTATCGTAAACTCAAGAGCGAGCCCTCGAAACTGTCTCCATCAAATCCTTGGAGAATTAAGCGGAACGTCCTCGGTTTTGTCGTGAATATCGGATAATCATATTCCCACTAAAATACCTCTAATGGCCTCGGGATAACGAAAAACAACACATAAACGTGCAGGACTATCGCTAAACTACCTCAAATGCTCAATTTTAGAGTAAGAATGCCTGCGAAGAGATCATTGTATGACAGCTCGTTTTAAAGATAGAACGGAGCAGACAGGAGTTAATGGCGCCACGAGCAGGTGCACTTACTTCCCAATAGAACGCGATCTTCTCATAGAGAAAAAACTAGTTCAGGTCCTAACAGATGCAATAGGTCGCGAAACGAATTAAATGTCCCAAGGAAAATGGAAGAAACGGAACCAGGTAAACTGTACGGGACTTCTAAGAGGTCTGCGTACACATAATAGTGAGAAACCTCGATGTGACATCAAATCGCACACTGTTTAAAGGAGAAAGAGCCGTTTAAACGGAGATTTTGTTTAGCAGATATATTCCTTGACTTACTTGAAAACAAAGTTCAAAATGTACAGCAAAGAGAGTAAATTAGCATGACAAAAGAAAACTATGTCACAGTGGTTGATGGTATTATAGGAAATTTTGACCTAAACGAACCACTATAATGGAAACAATTTTATATTACTTTTGAACTTATTTTTATTTCCTTAATGGAGATTCTGTGTCAGAGAGAATTGAAGAGACGTGACCTTCGTCTCTGTTGAAGAATTTAATTTGATGAAAGCGATCGACCTACTGACACTCATAAAAAATGTTATTCGGTATTAAAATTTTACTTTAGGAGCGTCCACCAGCTATCACATTCCAAGAGGTAGCTGAATCTCTCAAACGGTCAAAGTAAACAATTTTTCACTTATTTTTATGAAAAATTTTAAAGGCTTGATTGTTTCCGCCTTTCTCGTATTCTTTTATTTTTCCTAATAATTAAACCCTTAATGATCAACCCGGAGCAAAATGTAAATATAAATATTATAGAAACAATAGTAATTGATTGATTGAAAACTTTTGGTTGTTAACTCTTGGGTTTTGCAAATTTAAATTTGCTGGGGCCTTTACGGAAAAAAGGATATAGCTGGTATAATTTCTGAACTTCGAAAACATCTCAATTTTCTTCAATTGGTAACATTTATCTTCTAGGGATATGTTAGCGCATCGACAAATCAGCATAGGAAAGTCTTTATTATGGGAACGTAGCAGAGATGGACAGAATAGGATGTCGAAAATATAGTAGATACAAAAATATTTCCGTGGACTCGATAGTAGATTACATACTAAACTAAGAACGGAAGAGAGGAAGAAATGGAGATCAGAAAGGGAAGATTATGTGAGAAAGAGGGACACATCCGAGCAGAGGCAAGGAGCGTAACTTGAATTTCCTCTTAGCGTCTTCTCACAGCCAGCCTTCAAGGGATGCTAAAGGAACTGGAGCTTCTCCTGAAGCAGTGGGGAGGCAATCGCGAGCGTGGGTGGTTTCGTTGTTTATACAATCGACTGGAATTGGTATACAATGGACTGGAATTGGCGCTGGCGAGCTAGCAAAGAGCGGCAACCGAAAAAAACGAATCGGACAGTCGTATGCAAACTACTTCCTCGTCCCTTCAACGCCATCACCTACGGATTCCGGTCCTCAATCGCCCTCTTTCTACACCAAAGCCGCCCCCATCTCTATCTCCGCGCTAGCACAGCTCTCCTAGAAATGCAAACAAGGGCCAATTTCATTTCCTCGCAAACAGCTTGTTTGACGCTTTCCATCTCGTCTTATCCTGTATTTCAAAATTTTATTTTATCAAAAAACCTATCCGAGTTGTGGGTAAATCTTGAGGAGATATACAAACTATAGATATTTCAAAATTTTATCTTTTGCGTCCATGTTTAGTAAATGAAGTCCATTAAAAATTTGAGTGGAGAACGGGACGGGATAAGACGGGAACTTATGTATCAATGGAATCGTATTTTAAAAATTAAATAACACGCAAAAAGCTCTCTTATAGCATACTAAGCAAGCTCAATTCATACTTTCGGGGTTAATCAACATTCAGCATAATGATGAATGAGCATTTATGATGAAAACAGAAGATAAATGTGCTTTTGGGGAAGACGTACAATTATGCTATTTTTTACTTTTTGCCTTTTCTAGAGGATTTTAGAAATAGTAAGCATAATATCATCATAGCAAGCGGAATTCTCATCACAAAAAGCTACCCTTGTACTTCAATAGAGAGCTATTTTTTATAAAAAGTCACTATTAAATTCTTCTCTAACCATTTTTATTCCCCGCCGACCCGTCCTATATTGTCTTGATGTACGAACATTTCATGACAGTCGTTTGCAATATGTGAGGAAATTCGAAAAAAAAGAGAAAGCGAATTCAAACATTTTACAAATGGTATGTACGAGTATTTGAAATTCTACATCGTCAACATTAAATGTTCACTTAGAGATAGCTGATCACAAAATTCAACTATGATTAACTATGTATTAATTAGTTTTATCAAAAATAACAATTATTTTTTTTCTGTTCTTATAGGTTCTTGCCTTCAGTACGGACATTCATGCTGGGGAGGTAAGTTTCAACCACTCCTTTATTTTTTCTCATTTCCTAAATTAGTTTTCACCCTTTAAAACTAATGTAAAATTATCACAACGATAACAAAGGACTCCTTCGAGTTTAGCATTGTTATACCCTCAAATTACTGAATGAGTAAGAGGAAACTACATCTTTAAAATTGTAAAGTCAAGCAGCGAAAAATAATTACGAATCAGTGGTAAATTATGGACCTATTTTAGGTCCTGTGAAGCTGCGGATAACCCAAGCCTTTTGTGTCAAGGTGTTTGAACTGAGATAAATCTGACATGACAAGAGATAGGCGATGACAGCTCCGAGGGCTAAAGTAACTTTGCCATCCCTCTAAGTTACACAGAAAGCGATAAAATTATAATATGGGATAATCTATTGTGAAACTCAGTTTGTATGAAAAAATGTGCCTTAAAAATAATGTGAAACAATCGTTCATTTCCGCTTACTACCATAACGTAAAACCAACCATTTCCTCAACAATATTATTACTACGATGTAGAACTGTTTATTCGTTATTTGAAATTATTTTTAATTTTTTTGTTGGTAAACTGATTGACATGTGTACATTTGTGTTATAGTAAAATATACTATGAGCATAAATAGTGAAGTTAAGCGTTTACATCGAGTGCATTGGAAAAACGCTTCAATATTTTTCATTGTTTCCGTTTGTTAGACAGTTACGGTGAGAAGACGTTCTACTACTTAAATGAGATAAATTCTCTACGGCTTTTTGATTAAAAGTAAAGATTTTCAGATGAATTCTGAACATCCTTCTGCTTTTTCTAGATTCTAAAATTCGTCAATTCATCTCGTAAATCTTTTTCAAGATAATTTAGGTGATGGCCCTCGAGGTTGTACGTCCTCGTTGATTGCCATGAATTGAATACCGTAGCTTTTGATTTATAAAACTCATCAAATCCCTCTAGTTAAATTAAAGAAAATGAAATTCAGAGAGCGCAGGTGGAATCATTTCCTCATAAAAGAAATTGTAAAATTTTCAAGATGAGATAAATTAAAGAATAACGAAGCTCCCTTTGCCGCACTTCAGTGCACCACTTATGGTTTGAGAATGAATTTGCAAATGATTATTTTACAGACCAATAGAATAATCCTTAATGCTATTCATGGAGGCAAATCTATATTAATGAATTCCGTAGATATCATTCTGTACATTGAGATTAAACATATAGAATGACACACTTTCGTATTTTTTCATTCGTGTGACTTCAAAAAAGAAGTCAGATGTACCCTCACAACTTAGAAGATGACAAGATTTTTAATTTTTACACGCAAAAAACACCTGTAAAATTAAAATTACCCTAATTTCTCTAAATAGATACATTCAAAATTTTCGTAGTTATCTTCATTCACTTTTTATTGTAGACTTTTTTCTGCGATGAGATGAGAAAGAGATCTTTACCCTAATTTCTCTAAATAGATACATTCAAAATTTTCGTAGTTATCTTCATTCACTTTTTATTGTAGACTTTTTTCTGCGATGAGATGAGAAAGAGATCTTTACCCTAATTTCTCTAAATAGATACATTCAAAATTTTCGTAGTTATCTTCATTCACTTTTTATTGTAGACTTTTTTCTGCGATGAGACGGATCTTTCATACAAGAGGCTGTCCATTCTTATGAATAGTATGGATACGTTCCGATAAATCGCTCGTAATCCCCAGGTTTTCGGAAACCATTACCCTCAGAAGGCTGGAAGATCGACGTCCTCCGAATAAAATAATTTCAACGAGTTCGGAGAGTATGAGACTCGGTAAATTTCGCGGAAGCGATCTTTCAAATTCAATTTACCCCCCACGGCTTCCTGTAACATGCACGGGAACAATGACAGATTCCTCCTTCTCATTCTCCTCTCAGTTTCCTCAGCCTACGCTGACAAATACACCCCTTCCTTTTTCTCCCAACTCTCCTCCATTCTCTCAACCCATCTTCCTCCCATTAACAGCGTAACCCCGGAGATGGATGTCGAGGCCTATTTTACGAAGTATGCGATATCCTTTATCCTCCTACAAAGATTCCTCTGTCTTTGTCCTTTCCTTTCCTCATCGAACTGTCTCCCTCCCCGAACCACCCTTTCCTATGCCACCATCTTCTTATCCTACTCGCCTCTGACACCAACGATTTCCGCACCTAATTTCCCGCGACCGCATTTCCCTTCCTTAACAGCCGTCCCGAACAGGTGAAGCAGAAAATTAAGGTAGCGGAGGAAACGATACTGGGATGGCATCGCTCATGATCGAAGCAAATGCCTGTCTGAACGAAAAACAAATACATATATATGACGAACAAAAAGCAATACCTCAAATAAAAATGCGTTCATAGAAAGGATCATCCTTCCAAAATATCCTCTTCTCTTTGGTGAAACTAAAATTCAGCCGGAAATGAATGCCTCATTTTCAACACAGTTTTATTTCACCTACGTTGGATTTGTTTACATTCACTCTCCTAAGTCTACAGAATACATAAAATTTGCTGAATAATTGAACCGTAAAATAAATCCCACTCGAAAAAATTTGTCAGCCGAAAACTGTATTGTAAAAATGAAAACCGCGATTAAATAAAAAAAGAAGCTCCGAACTCTCCAAATCCACGGGAGCGATTTATTTTTGACAGCGGGAGACGATCTCTCCAAGGCGTTTGATTGCTCGAACGCTGCTGCGTCACCCTCTCCGCTTCCCACCACAGTTGTCCCGTATCCACTCAGCTGAAATTCGAAATGAGAACTTATGAGTCGATCTTTCGACCTCATAACGTAAGTGGAGATGTCTACGCCTGCCGCAGAGAGCGTAAATTCTCTAATCTCATTGGCGACTCAAACGGGCTCTTAACCTTATTATGGCACACGCACTCCTGAACCCTTTTCTTTCCTTGCTTCCCTGAAACGGACTTCTGGCCGGCAAGTCACATAGTTTCTCTTTCTCATCCTCTTTCAAAATGGGAACACTTGGAAATGCTTCTTCCGATCGATCTCAACCCATCCTCGCTTTCAAAGAAACACCTCTTTTTCGAGTGTAACACAAAGCAAAACACTTACTTTTTAAATCGAAGTAGAGCAATAATATATCTAAGATCAAGAGTTATTCATCTTACACAAGTAATTACCTAGGTGCAGAAATATGGCTCGAGTTTGGGAATAGGGTCATAGTCCTAATTTATAACGTACTTTTCCGCACTCATCTTATGTTTCTTAGCAATTACTTTACATCAATGAGATTTGAGGGTTAAATTAAATGCGCGATCAAATCGACATTACAGCCCATGGAAAGAGAAGTGGAGAACCAAACGCTGGAGACGCTACGGCAACTGGCGATGGACTGTTGGGACCTCTTGCTCCGGCATCCTCATCCCCATCGTCTACCGACTCCGAGACCTTGTGGGTCCTTTCAAAGCTGATGGCTCAGAAAGCTTTGGAACGTAAAGATGCCGAAGGATCAGTCGCAGACACAAAAGATTCAAACATCTGGCAGAGGCTGCTCGAGGCGAAGAAGAATAGCAAAGCGTCAGAGTAAGTAACATACTTGTATATCAGCTAAAAGTTGCATTGAGCTAAATATGTGTGCTCAGACGCTCGGGATTGGGAAAAATTAGTCCAAAGTAATGAATTTTATCTAAACTTTCGTTTACATTTACGTGCAATTTTATGTGCAATTCACTTATATCCATATCCTTCATTGATTCGACTCAATCTATGCTCTCGCACTTCGTACTACGAGTACCTCATACGCCATGCCAATTCCAAAAATGTTATCGGTCTAAAAATGGATCCTCCCAAGAATTATATCAGAATTAGTAGAAGATGATAAATTCCAATCATTCCTCTAACGCCTGGTCACTTAATGCTTCCATAATTTCGACGCGGAAGACGTTGAATACTTCAGAGGTCAATTTTGGCGCGAAACTATTCAAATATCCCAATACGAAGAATACGCGAGCTTTATAAGGAACTATACAAGCAGATTCCGAATCTTGAAATAAAATGTTCTCTCGATGCTTTGAGAAACAAGCTATTCTGATACGTTTAACCGATTCTATTCTTTTCTATTGTAGGCATGTGCAGCAATCCGGGGACTCGCAATCCAATTCCGAATCAAACTTCGATCACGCTGATTTGCTAAATATTGATAATGCTAAAAACGCGGAAGAAGTCGAAATGAGAAACAAGCTTGAATCTGGAGGTAAAGCAGAAAGAGAAGATGAAGACGGCTTGGCATTGGAAGATTTTGAAGATTATCCTTTCGTTGATGATGAGGAAGAACAGGGAACTGATGGAAAGACTAGAGATAGTAGGAGATACCGATATAAGCTTCAGGTATGAAAATTCAAATATTTGCTACCTAAAATAAGAATAATGTAGGCCTTGATGCAATTTAAGTTATCACAGATGAAACACGATCTCAATGCTTCATTAACACAAATGTCTTCTAACTAAAATCTTATGAGTTCAGAAATAGCCACAATAAAACGCATTTAAATTTAGTGGAATCTTTCATGTCTCCTCTCTACATTCTCACTTTATTCTATGGAATTAATACCGGAAAAGTTCCTCCCCTTGTCAAATTTTAAGCTTGAAAAGACTGTAGTTATGCATTTAAGGAAGATATTAATTTCACGGGCAATTGCTTTTTCTAGTTTCTAAGGGATTTTCTAACTGAATTAAATTCGTTTCCACAGAAACACTGGGCCAACAGAAGGAAGAACCGCCGCCCTTATCGCCGCCCTTACTATTACTACAAACGTTGGTAGACGACTCATTCTGATGCAGCCTTTTTCTCCCGCGAAAATATAAAGTTTTTCGTCTTATGGCTATAAATTTCGAATTTATATATATTTATTTATTTAATAATCTATTTCCGTATACGTTTCAACTTATTTGTTTTGCCTTAAAAATGTTTTTCTTTTGTTTTTCATATAAAATCAATTTCAATCAATTTTCAAAAATGGATAAAAGATATCTATCATTTCCTTAGCTGAAATTGTATGCTTGATGAAATAGCATCCATTTTATTATTTATTTTTTATAATTGTGTATGTTGTTAAGAATTTATTCTACTTGATGGCTAGATGTAAGAGCTACAAGAAATGTTAAATGTTAAACTGATTATTTATTGTTTATGATTATGAAAATTTTATTATGAAAATAAATGTTTCCACAATATCTGTGACTATGTTATACTAAGTAAGCATCACAGCTTGGAATCAGTTAAAAGTGTATTCTGATGCAATAAAAACCAGGATAGTGGATTTCATGCTCTTTGATGCACAATAAATAGCTATGAATGAAGTTCAAAGACTTGTTGCACACTCCCCTAATCTACAGCTAAATATTATTCATTATTATTATTCATTCTGCGTTCCCAGACCACCAAATTCCATTTATCACATTTTCCATTTGTGGGACTTTCCTACAGTTCCTCTTAACTTTGGTACAATATCACTGATGCACTCTGTCCTCCTTATCAATTGATCAATTAATATCATGTTATACTACACCTCAGTTGTGATTAAGTTATTATTTGAGCATGGTTCTGTCAATTTATACCCATTATGGTTCCTCTCTCTTAGAGCCAATGAGTCCTCCTTATATTCCTCTTTGCTTTATCCAACAATACTGCTCAAATTACTTGCAAATATGCAGTTTATTTCATGCTACCCAACTTTCTCTGAGATCATTTATCTGTTCATATACTCCCTCAATCTTGCCATCTCTATGAGTGAATACTGAATGATTAAGATTAGAATATGGCTTTTGATGAAGGCAATAATAGAAATTCTTTAAGTAATAGAAATTTAAAACTTCAAAAATGAATCACTTTCTATGATTCAAACACTATATGCCATAACAATCAATAAGATATATTTATTTTTCTGTTGTCTATAACTCCTATAAGAGATGCATTGAATAACTAATTCAACAATTACTTAATTTACTTCTTGATAGATAAAAGAATGAATTCCTGAAGTATATTGGATATATAGGCAGCTCTAATGGACTATTAACATTTGCTGTTACTTTTGACAAAGTATCCTGGATTAGACTGTATAAGACTGAAAAATACTCCCATTAGAGATACATTCAAACTTCATTTGCTATTGACGAATATCATAACCAATTTTTTGCAAAACGTTCTTAACAAATCATGCCAGTCTTCTTCAAACCTAAATACAAAGTGCTCAGTGCTTTATTCTGTAGTAAAATGAAATTCCTCAATTCCTAAATGTTCCTGCCTTATTTCTTTATAAGAGATTCAATGAGATATCCAAAAGGAAAACAGTGCCTCTCGTAGTTTTTCAAAGTGACTTGCTTGGAAGCCTACTTCTACAAAAATTATGAAATCAGTAAACGTATATTGAGTTTATCTGGCTTAATGAGCCTTAAATTCAAAAAGGTGAATTACCCTTTCTTTTTTTTCAGAAATGAAAAATATTTTTTCTTTCAAAAATCGTTTTTAAAAGTTATGCCTAATAAATCAATTCAGTGACTCTGGTGAAGTGACTTTTTTCTGTAGGAACACAATAACAGAAATTAAATTAAGAGGTAAAGAGGAAAACATAAAGTAGAGTAGGGTGAGGTAATATGAAAATAGCGGATAAGATTTAGAAATGTTTTTGAAAATAACATCATGAATGGAGGATAATTTGGCTGTCTATAAAAATAAATGTGACCTGTCAAGTAGTTGGTTGATTATCCTATAAATCCTGAAATGGTTTTGGATGTTTGAATTACATACACCATGAGTCCTCAAATTCATTGTTCCATTAATTACAACTCAATTTTGAAAGATTTTGGAGGCTGTATCACCTCTACCAGTTATAAAATACTAAAATGCCATCATGAATTTCAGTTACTCTATACATTATTTTAATGCATGCTTTTTATTTTTGCCAAGCACCACTTCTTGTTCTTGATTTTTGACCATAGTCTACATTTCTGCCATCAATTACCAATGGTAAAACAAGCATGAAAGGCAATTTTATAGCTGCTGTGTTTCATCCCTTTCATCTTTTGCCTTTCACAGTGGATCACATAAACTTAACTCTTATCAAGACTCCACATGTTGCAGTTAACTTTACCTTGTTGTATTATTACATAGAAAAAGTTGTCCAAAAATCTATTTTTATTGAAATATCATCATCATCATCATCATCTGTATTCTGCCTTCTGGCAGATCCCATGCACCAAAGCTGTCTCCAGTTTATCCTTTCCTGGGCCACTTCTTTGGTCTCCTTGTAGCCACCTATTTTTGCTTCCTCTATCATTTTCAGCCTTCTTCTTTTCTCCTTCCACTGTTCCCTCAATTGCTGTAATTAAAATCCCCTTCCCTCTTAAAATGTGTCCAATCCAGTTCTCTTTTCTCTTCTGCATTGTGTTTAGTACAGTTATTTCCTCAACTCTTATCTAACCTCCTCATTCCTTATCCTAACCACCCATTTTATTCTCTAACCTCATCCACACTCACATCTCAAAAGCATTTATCCTATCCTTCTCTCTTTTTCTTCTTCAATCTCTCCAGATTCCACTTATGTATTTTCCTTGCCTTTTCAATTTTCTTTAATGTTATTGCCATCTCCATCTCCTGCACACAATCACTTACAAGACCAGTTCTTGGTAAACATTTTGCCTTCCTTTACTGAAATATGGTCAATTTGGTAGCATGCTCTATCACTATCTGCTATCCATGTGTATCTCCTCCTTTTGTGATTTTGGAATCTTGCGTAGGTTACAAATAATTTTTTCTCTTGACCAAATCTATCTCTCCTTTCATTGATTTCCCCTAAACTATATGTTCTCACTACTTTGCCTTCCTATTAGAAGTTTTAAAACACTCTGTAAGTCATATGTTGGCAGGCAAAACATGCGTTTAGAGATAAATGAGAAGTTCCGGATTACTCTTTATTTCTAAATGCGAGTTCCACCTACCAAAATATTGCTTACAAAATGTTTTGAGACCTCAAATTCATTAACGGCAGTGTTCCTACTTTCTTTTCTTCCATCATTCCTATTCTTAATGCTATTAGTTTATCATCTATATACATTACTTTCTTCAATTTTTTTACTATTTCATTTTCTACCATTATTCCCATTGCATTTTTTCCCTTCCTGATCCCTGAATAATAGTAACTTCTCTACTCTTCATTTTGCCCTGTCCCTCCCATCTTACATCATTTAACCCTATTACATCCATTTTATTTCTCTTCATCTCAATCTTTAAGTCTTCACGCTTGCAACAAGGTTTTAACATTCCATGTACCTACACATATTCTCCTCATTTTATATTGTCTAATCTCTTGTTGCTTCCCCAAGAGATCTGATTACCTCCAGAATATTTAACAAAGAGACAATGTCATGGTGCTTAACATGAAAATCTCTGGGATCTCAAGCGGTTTCCTTCTGTATCCTATTACCGTTGACTTCCTTTAGAAGTTCTTCCACCTTTTAGACAGTTTACACTACACCAAGAACAATAGGATGCCATGTCCTCTTTAGTGATAACAGGGTCCACCATGAGAAGGTGAGGCTGGCACTTGGGAGGGAGAGGCTATTTGAGGTACATCACATCTCCTTACACCCCGCTATATCATAATGCCATTTAAAATTAGCACAGTATTCTCCCTTTAAGGTAGATTTCAACCAGAATTTTCTTTTTTCTGCTTGAGTTATCAACTGAGGCCAGAGAATAAAGATTTTGGGTTACACAGAATTGGTGAAAGCTTGAATAGGTAGAAGGCTGTGAGCAGGCTGTAAGCAGCACCAACACCTAACCTCAGAGATGTTTTGATTTTAAAATCCCACTTAATACCTATAGGAGCCTTAGATTTATCAACATTGTTTCATCTTTCAAGAGTGTCCACAATTATGTTGGAGATTTAATTTACATCAATGTCTAAAACAGCATGTTGAAACAATGAACAAGACAGGTGAGTTAAATTATATTCTCTGCATGCAGATGTATCTTTTTCATTGAAATTTCGTCCATTTTTTAATAGGAGATAGGGGTAAAAGATGTGTGAAGTGAAATTACATGTACAAACTGTTGTCTTAGATTGCTATGTCTCTCTATGTAAGTAGAATTTGTCAAATGGCTTTAAACTCAATTAACAGGCTCAATATATTGCAATGTAAATGTTCAGTTTATTTTTAAAACCTTTGTTAAACCACAACTTCTTTAGTTATCTTAGGTTACAGTACTTTATATTTTCTAAAGTGCATCTAAAAATAATTCTCAATGTTTCTGTATAATGTCACTTTTTGTCAGGTCTGGAATGCAAAGCTTGATTTTTGCTCTTTCTAGAAGTCCAAAAAGAATTGTTGATGGCAGTTGAGTGAATTGGAAGATCATCAAATTGGAAGAAGAATTTTAAGAATATGGGTTGTATCAGCTATACTTATACTAATAATACTATACTTCAAGTTCCACACCTTTTGAATGACATCAAGTGTTGTCAGTTGGAAGTTGAAAAGGAGTGGAGAACGAGCAGCCTTTGTGGATTTCAGCTTCATTCAAGGCCACTGCTTTAAGGGAATGAGATTTCCAATGTAAGCAGTTCTCTTTGTATTTAACATCTTTTAATAAATCGATAGACTAACCCAAAAATATTTTATACCAAGCATTTGATATTTATTTCCTCATGAAACTCTTATACAATGAAAAGCAGTTGTAATTCAGGTGTTTAAGCTTACATTAGATTAGTGGTGGGTTGAAATGAAAATTTATGTTGCTGAAAGATACTGTCAATTTGATATTGCCCATTACTATCATTATATCATTACTAAGTATAGTATTATTGATTAGATCATTCTACACTTCAGTTTTATCCTATGAAGATATTATATTAGGAAAAATATTTTGCATGATTGGTATCTCACTCAGATAGGAATTTTGAGCAAATTATCACAATACATTTTTTTCTAGGTAATTGAATCAGAAAGCTTAAACTGCTAATTTTAAAGATTATTGGGAGATCCCAAGTTAGCAGTTACTGATAAGAAGTAAGTGCTTTGTAAGATACTTAACAAATGCAATTTACCATATTAAATCATGTGCATTCAGATCTCTCATCAGTATCCAAAGTAACTACTAGGAAAACAGCCCATCATGAGAATTCATTGCAAATATGACAAGGGAATTGAATCAGTAGCATTGGCTTCTAAGTTGTAGTAACTCCATTTTTAACTGTTAAATTTGTTTCTCAACAAAAGTAGTCTTGTTTATTTCTTCTTTGTTTTAATTGCATTAATAGAGATATTCTGATGAAAACTACTCAAAAGCTAATTTTGCTGATTTACCAATTTCTACAATGCTTTTTATCAATGAGAACAGATTTTATCGTTGATTTTAGATTTTCTAACTAATTGCACAATGTATAGCAGTTTATTCCATTTAGTGATCCCAGTGCACTGTTTGGAAATAACTTTTACTGAAGTTGAGCCTAATTTTCATGCATTTCATGAAAATGAGCTTAATATTCCTCTGTATTTGAATTATATCAATCGACACATTGAATAGATCAGTACCATTTCCAATCTAATGATAAGGAAATATATCTCTAGCATTCGTAGTTTATGATATATTAACTTATACAGGCCGTAGCTTGATCTCCTCTTTATTCTTCATATTATGTTGTAGTTTAGTCCTTAATTAAAAGTTCCTGGTTTTCTGTCTGTGAAAAGAAATTTTGCTTTTCTCATTTTCTCTGTGTTAGTCAAATTCAGTACAAGTAGTTGTTTACAGATTGCCAACAAAGTCAATTAGTTAAGCATGATTACACATTTTAAGTTAACAATCTTATTTTTGTTTATTTATGATTGAGAATTAAAAGATACATTTTTACCAGAAGTGGAATATTGACAGCTTTTAATACACACAGACATCAAGTACTAGCTATATTTAATTGAGGTAAATCTTTACTGGCAGAGATGGGTTATTCAGGGAAATAGCAAAGTTATCATCATTCTTTAAATCAAATATTTTAATTTAAGTTGGTTTATTTGATTTGTCATTTAATTTGAACTGAAAATAATTTCAGATTAGCTGGTAAAGATTTGTGTTGGATAAAGTTTCATTGAAAGTATAATCTGTTAAGCTTGTTATCTCAAATATGCCAATAAATGGGAAATATATTGCTGGCATCAAGTTTGGATGCTTTATATCAAGGCAGGAACTTGGTCATCTAATATGGATGCAAGAAGAATGTTTAGGAAATCATTTTTAAGGATTTTATTGAATATAAATGATTATCAGCTATAAAATACTTATATCCAGGAATATGAGTTTATTTTTATGAGGTTTTTCATGTGTTTATTGTAACTTAAAAATTTGAATTCACTGTCTTAAAAATTTTCAGGGATGCCTTTGTAATGCAACTACTTTTGACATTTTGTAGAGTTTGTGATTTCTTTGAATAAAAGAGGATTGCAAATGAGTTTTAATGAAATTTTAAGTATCATTTGTGAATACAGTAAAACCTGTTCTGTGAAGGTAATGGAATCCCTTTCATGGAACAAACTTGCCAATCCAAAAAATAATTTAGTAACTCTTCAAATAATTATGAAAATATTTATTTGTGAATTGAAAATTAGATAACTTTGATTTTTCTCATGTTTAAAGAAATATGATGAATTTGTGTTATTGCAGTATTTGAAACTTTTTCTCGAAATAGTAATTTCAAGCAAGATATATAATTCACCTTCAAGCCATTACATTAATCACTCTGAATAATTTTCCTCAATATAATCTTCATGTAAGAAGCCTACCTACCCTTGATTTCATCTAAGAGGCCTTATTTTTCAAAAGATATTGTGAGCTGTTTCCTTAGCAACATTTGAGTTTTATATCAAATTTTCTTTATTACATGATAGACTAGTAATTTTGTATTACTACATTCCCAAAAAATTTGTACGTAAGTCAATATATTCAAATAGATAATATTCTTGCTATCCCTTGCAAAATTGAAAAGCTTAATTATCTAAACCTGAATTTTATCATGCAATTTGTGATGTACAAAGGGTTTCATGTTAATGCCACTCATGCACTTGTTTTGTAACACCCTGAAATCTTTATCACGAACTGCCACATTGCCCTGAATTTTTAACATTTCAGGATATAAAAATATAAAAACATACGAGCTATGAATTCCTTCTGTTCAGTTTGTTACCTGATTCTGAAATATTTTGGGTCCTATCATCACACTATCTTGTATTTGAAGCTCTCCCAAGATGTTTCAGAATATTTCAACAACTCTTTCCCATCATGTATTATTCTAAGTTCTCAAATTACTTAATTAATATTTAAGTTTTTATGCCACTTGTGCAAGAGATGTTTTAATGTTTTATGCTTTGTTTGAAAAATTTTCTGAAAGTTCAGATGTGAATATTGAAAATGATCAGTAGCCTCACTGCACTTGACTTTGAAAAATATAGAAAGATTCTAGAATGGTTTGAAACATTCACTTGAATCTTACTAGAAGTTTTCAGTGTGATCTAGAAATATCAGAGATTGATTTGTCAGCGGGTCTCATTTTCATGTTCCCTTTACCCTTTACTGTTACACTTTAACCCTGTGCCGTGTCACAGTTATGTCGAGTTGGCCAGACTTGGCACGTTCAAACTTTCCCACCTCGTTTCTCCTGCCTAGTCAGACTGAAAGAGAGAGAGAGAGAAAAGCAGGGTGGCAAACATTACTTTCTCGCATTTCAAATTTTCATACAAAGTCGCATACTAAGTCGCTCTCAACGATCCGGTCCAGTCAAGGTCCAGATGCTTCATGTATATAGGGGAGTGCGGATGGATACACTGGTGCACTGAGTGAACAAAGTGGCAGGAGATTATTTGATTGGAACATTGCCCCACAGATTCCTTTCTGCTCTGAGTCAGGTGACCTGCACTGTTTCCCCTCCATCTGTTTTCCCCTCCATCTGTTTTTTTGGGATAGGCAGTTGTGTCATGAGTAAGAGGGGCAGATTGCTGGTGTGCAGACTGAAGATGAATGCTGAACCTGAACTAAAGAGTGTTCTTCCAACCTGATGATTTACTTAGTAAAGACATTGGAATGTAAACTAAAATGTCATTCAATTAGTTTTGGGACATTAATCCTTAGTAGTGATTTGAATCGTTCCTATGTCTGAGTGATTGTTGGACTTAGTGACCTCAGCTGTTCTTGTGTTATTATTACCATGCAATTGAATTACATTGATTTTGTCATGCTATCTTGGCTACATTGTTCCATTCTCCTTGTCTCATTTCATCTATGTTTCCTCGATTTCTCACAAGTGTTCAAATGCTGCAACCTGTGATAGTAATTTATGATTTTCTATGAATGCTTATCATGAAATTGCGGTACAACCCTTGGGTCTCTTTCAAAAATTATTCAAAATCCCCTAGGTCATTCAATAAGTTAAAAAACTAATTCTTGCATTTTTTTATTCCTCAGGTTACATTTTCTTCCTGCAATTACATTTTCTGTGTGATCTACAGAACCCCATGTCTGTATTTGGAATAATTTGAACTAAATATTATCTCTAATGATTTTGAATGCTGACATGGAAGTAGTGAAGCACATTGAGAATGCAAGTATAGGGAGCAAAATATGGTCCAAGAGGATGCTTCCACAGGAGAAAACAAACTTTGACATCTTGGAAGTTAGGTTCAGTCATTCTGGCTCCTACCATACCAGGAAAGTTGAACAGTTTATGGAAGGACAAGTTTAAGATGAAATTTGAAAAGGTTCTATGTGACATATTTCTTCATTCACCACTGTAATAAATGTACAATGAAATAACATAATAAAATTATATTCAAAATGAGAGCTTCCTTCTGCATTTTATCATCTACAGATCCAATATTTACAAATCCAAATGAAAACAAATCTATTTAAAAATAAGAATGCTTAACTTCCAAATTAGAGATTTTAGGGTATTATCACTTTAGATTTAGATGTTTTAATATATACATTTATT